>WNYA01000170.1:0-245351 GCA_019512145.1 Engystomops pustulosus | reverse complement strand
AAAGGGGGGCATCTGTGGTGGACATTTCTGTAAAGGGGGGCATCTGCGGTGGACATTTCTGTAAAGTGGGGCATCTGCGGTGGACATTTAATGTGGTGCGGCTGCTGCTGGGCATTTTATTAGAATAGCGGCTGTATTTCCTACTCTGGGGGAGTTCAGCTGCAGAGCTCAGAAGAAGCATCCACATCTCCTACACTGTCTGGGAGATCTGGACAGGAGAGTAGTCGGGTGATGGGTTTCATGCGGTTAGGGAATGTGATTGACCTTCCTAAATAGATGGATATAAGAGCATGTGTGAAGTTCATCATTACATTACTTTTTTGAACAGTATAAGATTAGGGATATAAAGAGGATGTAGAGTAGTACCTAAGTCCTAACAACTGGGCACATGTTGGTATGGACGCTGGGGGGCCCCTAGCCGTGTGAACAGCCCAGGACCCTTGGGACACTTAATCTGCCACTGGATACATCTGATAAATTTCTCCCAATGTATGTACTATGTATGTAGGTACCCATACAGCAGCAGCAAGAGGCCAGGTGTCACACATCTCTGTAGACTCCATAGCAGCTTTTGAGAATAACTGATGCAAAAAAACAGTGATACATTAATTGAAAATCCAGATCAATTCAGTTGCAAATATTTGACAACTGTCGATAACAACATATGTGCCATGTATATAAAGTTTTGAAAATCTTATTAACTATTAAATCAGGGCGCGCTCACACGATGTAATGCGTTTTTGACGCATTCAAAAGGCTTCAGCCTTGATCACATGCTGAGGTTACATTGCATTTTAGCAAAGGCAGTGGAAACGCAATGTAATCTTAGCATGTGATCAAGGCTGAAGCCTTTTGAATGCGTCAAAAACGCATCAAAAAACGCAACACATCGTGTGAACGCGCCCTCAATCTCAAGCAAAATCTGACTCTTCTCTGCATATTTTTACAAGACTTTGGATCCATTTTTTTATTGGTAAAAAGGAGATAATTTCTTGAATTCCATCTCATACCTTACCTGTGGGGACTAGTAATTTAATGATGCAAAATCTGGTGATGAGTCTCTAGAAACAAAACTCATCCGGTGTTAGAAGTACATATCATATAACATATGCAAAACTGTTATGGTTTCTGTTATAAATGGAAACCACCATGTTAATGTGACAAATCCTTACTACTTTTACTGTACAATAGTGTAAATGGTTTCTGTTATATATCATTGAAAGTAAGTGGTAGAACATAACACGGATTGGGGCTTTTCAACTGTTAAGGTACCAAAGGTCCCAGCAGGTCGCTACTTGCCTCCTCCCAGAAGCTGGAGAGCCACATGTTTTCTGGTGTTTGCCACATACATCCTTGTAGACTCTCTCAGACATACCTCTATCTTCTGAACATGCCTCCAGCATTGGGAGGTAACCGCTTACTAACCTGACACCTCACCTGCGTGGTAATGAAATGTGAGCAGTCACAGACATCCAGAGGCCCAGTAATCACGCAAAGCAATAGCTATCCACCTCCAGGGTGACCTTTGGAAGCTGAGCGCTTAACGGATCCTTCCTTCTCCACTTAGGCAACAATAGTGATTTTCTGGAGATAGAGAAGACATTACACAATGCAGTCATTCTTCCACGACCCGCAGTGCGCACATGTGACCTACATCTCTCCCAAAATACCAAACACTATCTTACATTCACATTGAAAAGCTCCAATTCTCTGCTCATTTTGTACCTAGTATATCCATTCATTTGCTAATACGACACCACAGTGAGAACTCCTGCACTGACCCACCTTCATTCAAGCATTTTTTAGGTGTGTAATTCATCTATGAAACTATTTACGACAACTTAGTTTTTTGGCTTTCCAGATAATGCAACGTGTGTAATTTCTGCCCTTAAAAATCTTTTTATGTGTGCACCACGTGATTTCATGTTCCAAATCGCATGCAGTTTAGTGGAACGCATAAACAATTGGGCCAAGCCCCTCCCCTTTGTGCTACCCTTGCGTTACAAAAAGCAACCCACATGCTGTGAGGATGGAGCTTGTCCGGTCATTGATGCGTTTCCATTGAAATACTTGCAATCAGGAACAAGCTCAAAATATTTGCTTATAGACTATGCAAAAACATGTAAAAAGATTGTCTCTCTTTTTTTGGGTAATTATAGCCGTTTTGCAAAGTTCACCATGATTTTTACACTGCTGCACCAGATTTATCATAAAAATCCAGATGTGATGGTGAGGACTAATTACCGTGTGTTATTTGGCGTTTTTAAATGCATCCAAACTGCATGCGGGATGGAGTTTGGCCAAACGTGTATGCTAAAACAAAAACGCCGTTTGTAAAATGTGAAATTTTTGCCCAAATAACCTGGGCTGGTGTAGGTAAGGGTCGCTGAGGCTGCATTCACACATGGTGTTAACGTAGCTTTTTGCAAATTTTGCATTTACAAAACACTGTGTTAAACAACATATGTGTTAACACTGCTTTAACATATGTATTTTGTTAACATAATGTTACCAAATACTGTTGTCTTTTGTAAACACAAATGTTAACAGCAACGTAATTAAACAAAATGCCTCTCATTACCTGCTTCAAAATGAAATGCAAACGCGACATGTTAATGCAGCCTCAAACGATTGAGAGTTTTTTGTGACTTTTCAGACAAAGGCCGCGGTCAAGTGTACCGTTAAGCGTCCGTCATAACGCGACGCTAGCACACAGGGGGAGGTCCCCGCCTGAACATGCGTTTCCAGGGAAACGCATGCGATTGTTAAGCCGATCGCATGCGTTTCTCTGGAAACGCATGTGCGTTCGGGCCGAGGACCTCCCCCTGTGCGCTAGCGTCGTGTTATGAACGGACGTCTAGCGGTACGTGTGACCGCGGCCAAAAGTCTCAGAAAACCAACATACTCAGATGCCTAATTTATTAACCACTAAGATAAACCAAGTATCCCAAAACCTTAAAAAGAACCCCAAAACTGGACACTCTTTGTATACTGAGGGTGATGCCACACATGGCGTTTTGAACCGTTTTTAAGCAGTCTGTCTGAAAACGCATCAGTTTTTGACCCGTTTTAATTAAGATAATTGTTAAAACCGGTCAAAAACGGATGCGTTTTTTAACGGACTGCTTAAAAATGGACCAAAAAACGGGTTCAAAACGCCACGTGTGCCGTCGGCCTAAGTTTGAGGCGTGGGCAGACTTTTTATATGTCATCGATGTGTGAACGCTGCTCACCTGCCGAAGATATTCGGGCCTACAGGACTGTTGCATGTGGCCCGTGAAAAGCACTTAATTGCATGCAGGTACGATTAAGATCTGAATCGGAATTTTTTATGATCATTGGACCTTGAAACCTGAAAAATTGAAGAAATTAATTTAATGAGTTGTCTGATAGGACAACGTGAAACCTGCAAATTGGGTCAAGTGGACAGATATCTACAGGAACCCAGCAGTAGGCAAACAATTCCACTTGGCTAATTTGATCATATGCAAAACGAAAATGCATATTAATGTAGATATATCATTTAGTGGCATCCATTTCAGCATCAAATGTGTTAATGTGTGGATAGGTTCAAGACAATACCTTACTCAGTCTGTTGAAAGGATTTTTAGACTCCCACCCCGAGACAGAGAATTTCAGGCACACCCATTCATTCTTTGAATCACTCATATAGTGACTTAGGAGAATTAGGACACTGCCCTGCTTCTTTCACAAAACCAGCAGTTCCTCTAATGCTATGCTGAAAGGAACCTATCAATAGCGGCGTGTAACACTTTACAATGTACCAGAGTCTTATTTCTATTATATTATGGGGAATCTGACTTTTTAAGCAGTCTCTTTGCAGCTATCGGTTACATTGCACACACTCCAAAGCCCTCTGGCTCTGAAACTGTGGTATGTTCACAAGCAGTTTCACAATGTACCTGTAATGTACAAAGCCATTCCGTCAGTACATGTATTATTTTTTTTATACAGACATTTGCTACAGATGGGATCATTTTAGTTGATTTTATCCGATTCACATTTTTGCTTAATGTGGTTGTCCACTTTCAGAAAATAATTGATATTGTTTGTGCAATGAAACAAGTTAAACAATTTTCCACTATACTTTTTGTATCAATTCATCATATTTCTTTAGATCTCTGCTTGCTGTCATTCCACAGGAATCTTCATTGTTTACTTCCTGTGGATAAAAAACTGTCCCTGGTCATGTGATGTCACACAGGTGCATGGCTCGTTATAGGACATCTACCATCACATTTGGGTGTGGTAGACTGTCACCAAATGCAGGCTTGTTACCTTTCTAGTGTATTTTTTGTCAGGTCACATAGAGGTGTGGCAAATGTCTTACAGTAGAAAATACAAGAATGTTGGCACACGAGAGGGGACCTGCTCTTTTAAAACACATGCTATTATTTTCTATATATATACTTTGTATATTGTAGGAAACACAAGGTCCCCCGGCAGCTAATATGCCTATTTCCCTTCTAGGCCAGGGCCAGATTAAGGCTGGAAGAGGCCCCTGGGAGTAAACTGGTGATGGCCCTCCTGTAATATATATATAGCCCCTCGAGTAACACATACATATACAGCCTCCTCAGTTATGCAAATATATACTGCCCCCCCCCCCCAGTAATACATATATACAGGCTTCCCTTGTAATGCATACTGTATATACAGCCCCCCAGCAAAATAACAAAACTTTACTCACCTTCTCTCCTGCTCCCTGGATGCATGGCGTGCCCTCTTTCTCTCTACAGTACTTCCCTCTGACGTCACTGTGGCTCCTGCGACAGGATTGTGACATCCCATGTGTCCCTGTCTATGAAAGAGTGGAGAATATTCTGTTTTACTTGTGTTGCCATAGAAAGCAGAATGTGTGGGGAAGGAGGGATCCAGGTCAGTCTCCGGTTACCCCTCGGATTCGGTCCCCTCGCATATAGTGGTGGTCTGGAAAAGAAAAGAGAAAAAGAGCACTTCATGTATAGAGAAACATTACGTAATCAGTTAATGAATGGTAAAGTTTGGTGCTCACCTTTCAGTGTTGTGTAGTCTAGCACAACATGTATACAGCCCCTAATGATTGTAGATCTGTTGCCTCGTCAGGGAGCTCGTCACGGTGCTCCAGAAATGAGTGGCTGTAGCAATATGGTTTGGCCTTTCTATATATAGGCTTGATTGTGGTATTCCTTCCAACAATCCCCTTTTCACATATAGTTGGCAATTTTGGGAGCCATGCAATCACCCAAATCACTGTAATCCACCATTGATTGATGCAGGTCCATTTAAGAGGCAAGTGGTGGAGGCCGTGGGCTTGCACCCCAGGAGCCCTGCCCCTAATCCAGCCGTGGTTACGTCCATTATCTTCTCCACAGGATACTTCTACATCTATCTGATACTTGATGTGAAGAGGTCCTAGAGAACTATCCAATAATCTGAATTTAAATTCTGCATTGATATGTACCTAGTTTTCCCTAGTCCTTCCATAATTCCAACCAGATCCTGGCCAGGTCTTCCAGGTCATGATGTTAATTTTGTACACAAAGATCCAGCAAGAGATCTCATGTTCAAACTGTAGAGAGTGCCACTGTTGTGGACTCTTAGGGGCAGATTTATCATTAGGCAGGACCTTACTAAGTTTTTTTAAAGCTCTGTAGATGTCTTTTACACATCAGATTTATTATATTAGCTTATACACCTTGATAAATGTGACACATGAGGTGATAATGTCTGCAGTGGACATGCAACTTTTTATTTAAAAAGTTGCTAAAACAAATCACACATTTGGTGCAAATTGCCAGATGCAACAACTTTAAGACCTTTTTAAAGACAAAAACTGACGTAACTGCGTGGACCACAATGTTCAGGTCTGTGCTGATCATGCACCCGAACATCAGCCAGAAGTTCAGGCTCACCCCCATGGTAATATCCATGATCAGCGTTGGCCGGTGACATATAAATGCTGGTGGTGCATGCAAACCATTTTCTCTAACATCGTTGCTCTTTGTCACAGGAAGCGACAACCCTAGAGAACTTGAAGGGGACCCTGGGCAGATTGAGAGCTAACAATTAAATCTAAGTATTGACAACATGATTCTAGGTGAGGCTTCATCAGAGAGGGTAGTAATAGTATTTTTTTTTTTTTATATATATTCCAAATTTTATTGAATTTTTTACATACCATAGAAAATGTATAACATGCAAACATTGATCATCCCAAAGGATGATTAAAAAAGAAACCAAACATTTTCTTCTTTTATACATTATTAACCTTGTACAGTATGCTAAGACACCCTCCCCCCACTCTTTCCCTTCCACCCCACTGGCAAGAGAGAGAAAAAAAAATAGTAATATTCTGTTATTAGAAATAGTAATATTTCTAATGATGTCTTCGTGGTGTTGGAAATCTGGGCTGACTCCTATCCCCCCCCCCTTTTTTTAAATTATTGAGGCCATGAGACAGTTCCTAAGAGACGCACGTTGTGACTCTGTTGTCTATTGAATATGTCAATATAGAAGTCACAGGATTATACTGGGTAGAAAGAAGTAATATCTTACTACAATATATCTGCTCGATATGTCAAACATGTGCTTACTGAACGTTGTATTTCCAATGTTAACTGTATAACATTTCCTCTACCCAATAAATATCTTTAAAAAAAAAACAAAAAAAACCAAAAAAAAACGACCACTCAAAAAGCACAAAAAATTTAGAAATACTCAGCTCTGCTCCTCTTCATCTTGATCCTGGAGCTGTCAATCGCTAGTCTTAACACGTCGGGATCACCTAGAAAACAAACTTAGGTTATGCACCCCTCGCCACCTCCGTCTCCCATACTGGGAGCTCGAGTGAGCAAAGTGATGTCACGCAAAGGCATGAACTGGCCATTTAAGTCCAGGAGAGCCGGTGCGTGCACCCTAGGAGCGGGCGACCTAGTCGGAAAGCAGGAGTATTAGAGAGATAAGTCAGGACCGGGGAGCGGGACAGCAGCATCGGGGACTGGGGCACAAAGAGGGGCACAGGTGGGCCCGCAATCTGCGGCATGGATCGCGAGGACAGCCGTGACACTGGCACTGTTCACCGGTGTTACCAGTGGGTGTTTCGGGTTTGGTTGAAGCTTTGGCCAAACTCGGCAAACCCAAACCTGAATGGTTCTGCTCATCACTAGTCTTGGGCCTTGAACTACAGCGTCCCAGGGTCCACATCTGCAAAGCTTTTGTATGTTCTCTCCATATTTGCGTGGGTTTCCTCCCACACTCCAAAACATACTGGTAGGTTGATTAGATTGTGAGCCCCATCGGGGACAGGGACTGATGTGGCAAGCTCTGTGTAGCGCTGTGTAATCTGTGTGTGCTGTATAAATAATGGAATTATTATTACACTCAACAATCCAGAAAATCTTTATTTATTGTCAGGTGAATTATTTTCTTATTACTCTTGTCTGATTAGGGGAACAATTACTGTAGATTCATGATCTTCAAAAGATACTATCTTTTTTTCAATTAAGGTGATTTGTAAGGTTGAAAAATTGTCAAAATGGACAAAACATCAAGAAAAGTTTCTCTCCGTGTTTGCGTGGGTTTCCTCCGGGTCCTCCGGTTTCCTCCCACACTCCTCCCACACTCCATGGGGCCAGGGACCGATTTGGCAAGCTCTGTGCAGCGCTGCGTAATATGTGAGCGCTATATAAATAAAGGAATTATTATTAATAATTATTATAAGAAGTACATTTTTAATCAATCTTTGTGGGTCAAGATTTGCAGTGATTTAAATTAATTGTCCAGTAAATCACAATATAATTTTTTGTGCCTTTCCCATCTCCATCTTATCTTATAGTTCAGAGTACAAATCATGAATGGGATAAAAGTGGGAACTGAATAAGAGATAATAATTATGATTATTTCATACACTGTATACATTATGTAATAATAAGGTAAATAAAAAGTCTGTGATCATAGAGTTCGAGAGATCATATAGGAATGACTCATAAGACTTCAACATGAGTAAAACAAGACATAACAGATGTAACAAGGGCAAGAACGGAAAATTCCTACAATACAAATACTGTATACCAAGGCTTCAAGGAAAAGGAAGCTTAAAGTGCATATGTCAGGTGACCGTGTAGCGTCAATCCAACAAGATTATGAATGTGATCTTTGATCTCTAACTGTCCCAAACTTTACTACTAGATCCTGTTATCTGTTTTGCTTAAACCAATATGAGACATCTGTTTACTAAAGGATTATCATATGTAATTAACATGTCAATTCTACAGAAAATCTTTGTATTTTATACAACCTGTGAAATAACCAGCGAGTGGTTCTAAGGCACCATAGCTCCAAATTGGGTTTGTGTTTATTTATTTATAAAATAGCTGCCTCTAAGGTAAAAAATATGTATATAAATTAATCTTTGAATAAATCAGGTTCACGACGGCTTTTCATCTGTCATCCCACACACTTGAACCATTCAACTCCTCATGGCTGCATTCTTGGTTTTGAGGAGAACACAGGACCCTATCCTGGTAATCGGTAGGGTCCCGATCCTACAGCTGTCATATATACAGTGTTGGTTCATTCTACAAATGTATGGTATTGTTTAAGGCTATTGATAACTCAGCAAAAGGATTGGCCATGCTGGATTTTGACCTGCCCAATCCTTTCTTTGCCCACATTAATTTAACTGTCACCTAAGGTTAGTGAAAGTAACTAACTCCTCGCCCTCCTTTGTGAACACATTGATGATTACCAAAACTGCGTTAGCCTGTTTATGGGGAAGGAGGTGAATAGGAATAGGAACAACTATCTTATAAAGAAGTGAGATAGGCTCAGTTCATACCTTTTTGTACAGAAGGTTTAAAAATGTATTAGTGCCATATGACATACATACAGTGCCATATGCAACATACTTACATACAAGGTATACAGACACCATATACACATCACAGATACAGCATATATACATCACAGTATATGTTATATACATATTATGCTGAACATGTGCAGTACAATATACACTCACCGGCCATTTTATTAGGTACACCTGTCCAACTGCTCGTTAACACTTAATTTCTAATCAGCCAATCACATGGCGGCAACTCAGTGCATTTAGGCATGTAGACATGGTCAAGACAATCTCCTGCAGTTCTCCCGAGCATCAGTATGGGGAAGAAAGGTGATTTGTGGCCTTTGAACGTGGCATGGTTGTTGGTGCCAGAAGGGCTGGTCTGAGTATTTCAGAAACTGCTGATCTACTGGGATTCACACACAACCATCTCTAGGGTTTACAGAGAATGGTCTGAAAAAGAAAAAACATCCAGTGAGCGGCAGTTCTGTGGGCGGAAATGCCTTGTTGATGCCAGAGGTCAGAGGAGAATGGGCAGACTGGTTCGAGCTGATAGAAAGGCAACAGTGACTCAAATCGCCACCCGTTACAACCAAGGTAGGCAGAAGAGCATCTCTGAACGCACAGTATGTCGAACTTTGAGGCAGATGGGCTACAGCAGCAGAAGACCACACCGGGTGCCACTCCTTTCAGCTAAGAACAGGAAACTGAGGCTACAATTTGCACAAGCTCATGGAAATTGGACAAAAGAAGATTGGAAAAACGTTGCCTGGTCTGATGAGTCTCGATTTCTGCTGCAACATTCGGATGGTAGGGTCAGAATTTGGCGTCAACAACATGAAAGCATGGATCCATCCTGCCTTGTATCAACGGTTCAGGCTGGTGGTGGTGGTGTCATGGTGTGGGGAATATTTTCTTGGCACTCTTTGGGCCCCTTGGTACCAATTGAGCATCGTTGCAACGCCACAGCCCTCTAGTCTTGTTGCTTACCATGTTCCATCCCTTTATGACCACATGTACCCATCCCTCTGATGGCTACTTTCAGCATGATAATGCGCCATGTCATAAAGCTGGAATCATCTCAGCTGGTTTCTGACATGACAATGATTCACTGTACTCAAATGTCCCTCACAGTCACGTCAGATCTCACAACTAGATCAGCTTTGGATGTGATGGACGGGCGATTTTCCAGCATGGATTTGTGCACCGACAAATCTGCGGCAACTTGTGATTGCATCATGTCATATGGACCAAAATCTCTGAGGAATGCTCCGAGCACTTGTTGAATCTATGCACGAGAATTGAGGCAGTTCTGAAGGCACAGGGGGTCGCAACCCGTTACTAGGCATGGGTGTCCCTCATAAGTGCCCCGGTGAGTGTAGATATAATGGTGGCCCATCCTCCATGGTGCACATGGATGACGGGCCCCTGACACTGGCGGCCCCCATAGCGGCTGCTATGGCTTCTAACCGCTGTAGTTACACCTCTGATGCAGCCCATGGTTTATTGCCCAAAGGCTATACCAGTTTACAGATTATTAAAATAGATACTCAGACTGAGTTATGGTAACAGATGATTGCAGGTAATAATGCTTACTGTAAATTCTTTGTTACATTCAGATTTGGATGGCTCAGTGGTTAGCATACGCCTCTGCAGCGCTGGGACGCTGGGTTCAAGTCCCAGGGTCAACATCTGCAAAGAGTTTGTACTTTCTCTCGTTTGCATGGGTTTTCTCCCACACTCCAAAATATACTGGTAGGTTGATTAGATTGTGAGCCCCATTGGGACAGACTGATTAGGGCATTTGTAAGGCGCTGAGGTAGCTGTGTGCGCTATATAAAGTAAAGAAATTATATGGTGAGTGACCATATATTACTTAGTGCTGACTTTTCTTTTTACAGAACTTAACAGGCCTCTTGGTACAGTGGGCAACACTTGAAATCAGATGGGCTGTTTCTTCTAAAAACATTCCCCACCCTGCGCTCACCCCTAGTAGAAACGCATCACCATTCTCTGGGGAGCTGTTACACTGTGTCAAGGAGTCATTCCCCTCCTCTCACCACTGGTGCTTGCTGAAACCATCTCTGCAGCGTGAGATTACATCAGGCCAACAAAAGGGGCAGCTTTTGCCGCAGGATCGCTGGGATATACCCCGCTATCGTGCTAGCGACATGCGGGTGTTTACCGGTAAGCATCTTTGCTGCAATATGCAGCAAGATTACTGGCTATGGATAGGCCGTCAGCCCCGTCAGCTGGTTAACATCCCTTTTTGGCAATCATAAGTAACCACATATGGTTGCCATAAGTTTGCTCACAGGTGTTTGGAGTATCTTAACATGATAAAAAGCTGAAATACACAATTTTTATATTTGATAGGTTAAATTTATTCATGGTTCTGTTCAAATCCTAGTACTAAGTGTTGTCAGTTTAATATGGGGAACCCGAGAATTGGAAGCATATTAGGTGGTTAACTGACATTAGTTCAACGACCGAGTCATTCCTGTGAGTTTTTGAGGCAATTAAGCTAATCAATATCAATCTTTTTTATCTGTTAGAGGACATTGACCCCTGCTATCTGTTTAGATTGTGTGTACCATCTGCTTCCATATTTTCTGTACATTGCTCTGTATGATGATAGTAACGGGAAACAGTTTTAACACTTGGTTGTCAATAAGAAGACTAATCTGATGATAACTTGCTCCCAGACCTGATAAAAAGCAAAGGACAGGATAAATATAATACCAGTGCCCATCAGTTGATTTCTCCCTAGTTGTGCTAGACCATGCAGATAATTCTCACGCTTCTATGGCTATCATAGATTGATCTGAATTAGACCCTATCTGCTACAGCGACCAGGCCAGCCTAAGAGCCACAATAGAAGCCGTCTATCAAAATATCAATGATCATTCCATGTGCTGAACCAACCCCAAAATTCTAATCTACCTTTACAAATCAAATAAAAAGCAATCAAAAGGGAGTAGAGGGCACTTTAAAGTGAACCTGTCACCAGGAATGTTAGTTTTAGCTGGTGTCCAGTTCCAATAGCCTCTGTTATGCTGATTTGGATGAGTGTGGAGGAGAGAAGACTGCCACGGCACCATAGGCTGCAGCTGCCCCCCCCCCCCTTTCTCTGAGACTCACCACACAGCTCTGGTAGATAGACGGTATGAGAATTCACATTCTGGTGACCATTCAAAATCAAGCATGATAAACTAGGGTGCACCTACTCATAGATCCAGATACTGAATGTGTAATCACCCTATATTTTTTATCCATGGCCTCCTTCCTTCTATAATCAATTTTATAATTATACTAAGGAGCCAGAAGGGTGTTTACTAGAGCCCCTCAATGCTCGGAATTCACGTCTTTCCACCTTTCTCACCTCCCCTCGCTCCCCTCAGGACTTCCCCCCTCCCACTGGCGATGTATCTCACAGCAGCAGCAGAAGAAAGTGAAGTACACAATGTAGGGACACAGGGAGTTAAATGCCTTGCACAAAGATCTCTGGTAACATCCCCCAGAACATTTTCTGGCTCATTAGTATCAATTTTAAAAGTTGATCTTAGAAGATTAAGGCCATGGATAACCCTATTTGATGATTACCATAGTCATGTGCCTGATCTATGATAAGTGCCACTGGTTTTATCATTCTTCATTTAAACTCCATAGTCATTTCAGGCAAAGCATTCCCCCTTTTTTCCCAGAGGCCTTCTCTTTTTGCCAATTTGTTTGGAAAAATGTCTAAAAACCATGATACATTTGCAGAGGCAGTATGACGACAGAAGTCTGTCAAAACAGATTAATAAATCTGCCCCAATATCTTTTTGTTGGGATTTTCTAAATTTTAACATTGTGACCAGACTACCGCTTCAGTAGAAATGCTAAGAAGTATTAACTGTCAGTGGTACGGACACCTGTAAACTTTTCACACTTTGTTTTATTGCAGCCACTTGGTAAGCTCAAAAAGGGTTTTCTTGCTCTGAATGTACACTCTGCCCCCCATCTTCACATAAAAACAGAAATGTAATATTTTTTCTAACTTTCTTTCTGATCCTCCTTGAAGGTTCTACTCCCTATTGGAGTCCAGGCTGTGTTTAATTAACTGATTGCACTTGATAGAAGCGAGACAGAATTTTGCCAGGCACGATTTGGCCAAGGTTACAAAATAATTTCTGAAGCTACCTAAAAGCACAGTGACCTCCATAATCCTTGGTCAACTACAAACTCTTCCCTCGACTTTGTCGTCCATCCAACTAAGCATCATGTGAAAAGCCTTATCGAGAGAGGTAAAGGTGAACTCCAACATCGCTAGCTGAGCTCCAGAGATGCAGTAGGGAATGGGAAAAAGTTCCACAAAGTCAACTATCACGCAGCCTCCACCAGTCGGGGCTGTAAGGCGGAGTGCCGATGGAAGCTTCTCCTCAATACAAGACATATGAAAGCCCCATACAGTGTGCAAAAAAACACATGAAGGTCCTCCACGACTGTGGAATATATTCTCTGGTTTGTTGGACTAAGGTTGCACTTTTTGGTGTTAATTCAGCGGTATGTGTGGAGAAAATTAGGAAATGCTCATCACCTGCCAAATACATCCCAACAATGACACAGGTTGGGGGCAGCTGCATTCTTGAGGATTTTTTTTTCAGCTGCAGGGACAGGACACTGGTTCAAGGAAAGATTAATGTGGCCAAGTACAGAGATCTCCTGATTAAACCCCTCTACAGTGCTCTGGACCTCAGACTGCAGCCTGCTCTGGATCTTCCAACAAGACAGTGGGGCAACATTACTTACCCGTCCCATCGCGATCCCAAGGTGCGTTGTCCAAGATATTCGGAGCTGCCACATTCACTAAATAGTGGCGCAGATTTAGTTTACCCGGTCCATTCCTTCATCCATCGCGCGTTCTCTGCGTGGATTCGGGTCTCCAGCATTACGCTAAGGCAATTCCTCCGACGTCCACCAGGTGTCCTCTGCTGCTCTGAAGTCCGCCGAGGTCGTCCGGAGTGCACGATCCATTGCTGGGTGCATGTAAGCGTGTGTGCCAAATTTTTTTTTAATGCGGCGGCGGTTTCTCCGAATCCGTCGGGTTTTCGCTTGGCCATGTCCCCTTTCCGTCGCGTGTTCGCCGCGCCTAGCGCCCAGTCGTTGCGTGCACCAAAAAACCCGGGCAATTCAGGGAAAATCGGCGCAATCGAAATATCGGATAACCTGCCCGTAAAAACCGCCAGTATCAGGCCCCAAGTGTGTCCCAATTTCTCATGTGTCGCTTCCCTCTCAGTCCGCCAGAGTTCACCATCTTCTTCCCATTGCATGGTCTCGCACACAATTTTGAATGTTAAAAATCCTTGCGTGTTGGTCTGAATCCGTCGATCTCCATCAGCCCGACCCCTGATTTCTGTTGCATAGAAATTTGCGCCAAAATCCGATCGCTGTTCGCCAAAAACTACTTCGAATGCGGCACATAGGAAATCGTTGGTATTCCGACATAGTTGTGGCCTGCGGACCTGTAAATGATCCCCAATGACCCTAAGCATACAGCTAAATAACAGAGCAGTGGCTTCAGACCATCTATTTGACCATTCGTGACTGGCCTAGACAAGCTCAGACCTTAACCAAATTGAGCCTCTCTGGATAGATTAAAAATAGCTTCCACCAACGTTCACACATCCACCTGAGCGAACTGGAGCGGATCGCAAAAAACATGGCCGAGGATCCCAAAATCTAGGTGTGAAAAACTTTTGCATCATTCTATGGAGACTCCGCCTGTCTGAGCACAAAGATGCTTCTACTCATCCTGACAAAGGGCCTACTTCAGTTTTTTTCAGATGGGGTACAGAGTGTCATAATGAGCAAAAAAAAATAACTTTTTTGATCTTACCCTGGGCTGCAATGAAAAAAAAGTGAAAATTTAAGGGTCTGAATATTTTTTACCCACTGTAAGTCATAAAGTCACGCGACACTGCGCAGAGCACACCATGTTATCCTTAGGGTGTGTCCGTCAACTTGAGCGCAGTGAATACACTCAGCTTCCAATATTCGTACTGAGTGCTTCCTGGTTTTTTGACATGACCTTGTTTCGCGACAGTGACAATGTATAGTGGCGGATGGGATCGCAAGGCGACACCCACCCTCTGACATCACAGAACCACTCTTGATTGGTCCTGCGATGATGATCGCTGAAACTGACCAGTCAATGCACTAGCCAATGACATGTCTCTAGTGTCGCCGTGTGTGGGAGGAGTTGTGGTGCACACAATTTGAGACGCTTTGATCTCAAAATAAGTTAGATAAGTTAAAGTGTTAAAAGTTTATTATGACCGAAAAGACATTGGTCAGATTAAAAAACCAAACGGCTGAGCCTTAACGTGCAAACTAGTGCGTCCTTAAGGGGTTAAACTGTAAAAAAAATTAAGGTACATTTTTTTAATTTATTATTTTGAACCCTCATGACATAAATGTAGGGCAGATATTGTAACATTAATTATGAAGCCTGCCAAGAAAAACCAGGAATGTATGTAGCATTTGTGCACAAAGAAGTATCAAAGATATTATCTTTCATTAACGGAGTGTCTGCATGTGATAATTGACATTTCAGAATACAAACTATAATATGTTTTCCCACACCGTTCTAAAAAGATGTTTATACCTGCTGTATCCTTACTATAGGTCATGAGGATGTGTCATCAGTTCATTAACAGATTTTCAGAAAAGTAAGCCACACAAATTCTAACCTGAAATCAAACAGTGAAACATTTTTTTTATAACCTGACATGCTTGCCTTTATATGGTTTACTTGAAACTATTACCAAAGGAGAGGTTTTTTTTGTAACACTTCATACTATCATCTTGTCATGCACCTAACCAGTAGTTCTCAACCTCAAGCTGGAATGGTTCTCTACTAAATCTGGCTGGGTCAGAACAGGAGCAGAAGCAAGGCCAACTTCAGTTTAGAAAAGCTTCCTCAGCCGCCGGAGGCCAGAGTCCTAGATAGCATCTTTTCTCTTCTCGCGTATCTCCAATTGTGGCCTAACAAGAAGTGTGGAATGAATTGCCAATCATAATTTGCGAACCCCGGAATCTCTGTATGGCAAGCCCTACTGGGCGAGGCCACTGAAGTACCCACAGACAACTTTGGTTGGATCCATCTTAGCCTTTTACGTAAATGATGTACCGAGAAACGGAAGTCTCTCTGATGGAATTGGCACTTCTCTCCGTTGGCATAAGAGACGATTGGCCCTATGGCGCCTAAGAACTTGTCGCAGTGGACTAATGAGACCCAGGTCAAAGAAGTATCTAAGTAGAATACTGACACGGTGTATACGCAAGTCTCGGAAGATATCAATAACAAATTCCTGAAATTACCCTGGCACATGCCCAGTCCAAATGGCAATACCGGTAATCGAAGTGCCCTTTTCGGGTGTTTTAAGGCGGTCTTCCCTCCCATTGCCATCACGGATGCGGAATCGATTATAGCCCCTCCGAAGATCCAATTTACGAGAACAACCTTGGCACCACGGAGAGGCGGCCAAGATTCCGTGATCAGGGTTTCGCGGATACCAATCACTTAATTGACTCCCCTATATCATGCAGGGGTGGAGATGATCCTCGTTCTTGCCAGGAATCTGCAGGAGGATTTCGTACACTTTAAGTAATACTAGCACCATGGCGCAGTTCACGACAGATTGGTAATTGAACCCCTCTGTGAGGTTGATATGTCACGGCAGCAGCTTATAGGACAGTGTATGGACGGGATGGTAGTCTTGCTTGCTTTTCAGGAGGAGACGTCAGCATAGTCCAATATGAGTCACAGGAAGGACCATCAGCGAGACTTATGAGAGCTGAGGAGGATGGCTAGCAGGAGACTGATGGAGAGCCGATAAGGGTTATTATTACTTTTTAAGGGTCCGCATCTCTCTATCATGCAAGGCACCAACTTGAGATATAGTGGTCAGTGCGATATGGACTGGTTGCATAGATTCGCCCACTGACGGATGAGATAAGCAGCGGCTTCTTGCACGAACCACAGAGGGAAACGATCCGGAATCCAAAGCAGCCTCATGAAATTTCTGCAAGGCTGGAATCCAGACGGCTGAGACTTGAACAAACCAACTGGTTCCAAAAATGAGCACACGATATGCAGGTGTGGAGATGCATATTGGTTCTCCACCCTAGGGAACGCTTCTCCCAAGAACCCTGGTGAGTGGTCTCCCTGTACGCGGGAACGCGTTGCAAATCTGATTTTGGGAGCACAATAGGGCAGAGATCTCCAGACGTCTGACTCTGGGAAGACTGAGTCACCATGTTCTCGATTCCACTGCAGCGTGGGTTCTACGCTTGATCAGAAAGTGCTCTTCGAGGCGCTCACGAGAACTGGACTATCTGAGCCAGGGAGATAAGGCCACTCAGGTAAAAACGGCATGTCTCCGTGCAGACAAGTGCTCTTTGATCGGTTCATGAAAGTCCGTTTTTAAAGGTATGGATTTAACTGCGTAGTCACCACGGAAGAATCCCTTGGCGTAAGTTACAAAGGCGCAGTTCGAGCAGATGACGACCTGGGCTGGTTCCTCGAAAGACGGAGGATGTTTCTTTGCTAAGAACGTGAGTGAATCCACCCATGACCAAGGTCTGTTCTGTCCTAGAGGGGGCGTGCCATGCCAAATCTTCCCAGATAGAGGTTGATACGGAAGCCACCTTCGTACCTCCCTGATGATTTTGTGGCGATAAGCTCGATGGGCAGAGAGCACTCGTGATGAACCACCATGCAAACTGTGGGTCAGCATCGTATTTGGATGCCTGGATCACGGCAGTCTGGGTGTCGCAGATCCATTCGGCCCGCGTAGCGGTGGGACCGCAGGAAACCAGATGTGCTGCCTGCCGGGAATGACAAAGCTGATTCTGTTGAGGGCAAGTCGCAAGACCTTGCCGAGTTTGCTGACCTTTGCACGGACAACAATTACTGCTGATCTCGGAATGCCACCATGGTGGTAACATAGACCGTAACGGTAGCAAAACGTAGGGGGATTCATGGCCGAGACTTACTGTCAGGATCAGTGGACTGGTTTTCACAAGCCGACGCAAAGCAGGTTGGACTTGTTGCAGCGTGGTACACCATCATTTCCATAGTGCGTAGCTTTGTCCATGGGGCAAGGCAAAGTACAGACAACGTAAGGCAAACTTGGTTGGTCGGGCATGCAGGAGGTCAAACAGGGCATGCTACAGGATTTGGAATCAGTGGACGGCAGCAGGGTAAGACAGGGAGGTGAGTACGGGGACCGCGGGAGGCAACGGGTGTGGCCTGACTTAGGACGTGGGCGCCAGGGGACCCGAATGCTGAGTGGCTGGTTGTGGCCTGACCCGGAACTTGGTCGCGGGGAGCACCCGTGACAGTGGCAATTTGAGGACTTCCTTTTTTTTGTGGGATAAGATGTAAGGTCTTTTAGTGATTATATGGGTAGCTATGCCCTATTAAACAAATGTATAAACTTTTTGTGAGGGTGTAGGAAAACATCATTCTGTAATGAGTTTTAGCTTTTTTTTTTTTTTTTGGGTTCACACATAACAGTCCTAAACGAGTTACTGTGTGAATCAATTCGGGCAAATATTTTCTTAATGTTAAAAAAAAATTTGGCCAGCGATAAAACATGTGTAAAAATATATAGGATGCCATCTTTCAAGAAGGTAAATATGGAAATGTTGAGGCTTGTTTTTTGCTGGACTTCTGTACATTACACCAGTTCCATTCGCTAGTAGATAGCGTTTTTTGTAACTTGTTTATTGCATTTTGGCCCGCAATTCCCCCCTAACCCCCCCATGGCTTGCAGAACCTCATTAAGCACTCTCAGCTGCTGCAAAACCTCTAATACCTCTACGCTGTGGTGTCTGTTGGAGAGTGTAAGGACACTATAGGCCACTCCTACAAGCTGATATGGTCATCAGAGGCATGAATCATATAAGTCACCTTACCAAGCGGGCCACGATCCATGAGCATCTTTGGGGCGTGCTACCGTGAGGGGCTAGCACATGTTGTTGCTGAGTACTAATGTAATTATGGTAAAATTACACAACCAGCCCTTACAACACCGAGATGGAGGACAAAGATGAGGATGCAGGAGCACAGAAAGTTAAGTTCATTTATTATTTTCTCTCATTTAAAAAACTGTGTTAATACATTTGCAGCCGTTAATATAATTATCCTGGTTGATTATACCTATTTATTAGTCCGCTGACCCTAGATCTAATGTATTAACTTTGGGTGGCATTACCCAGAATTATTGTAAAAAGTATAGGACCAGTGGGGATATTTTATCAGAGGCCCTAAATAAGCGCAAATGCTAGCTTATTTGGCAGCGGGGGGGGGGGGGGGGGATCTGCATTGATATGGTACCTAGTTTTCCCCTGTCCTTCCAATAATTCCAACCAGATCCTGGGCCCAGTGTTTCCAGGTCATGATGTAAGTTTGTACACAAAGATCAGCACGAGACCATGTTCACACTGTAGAGGAGTGCCACTGTTGTGAGAATCCTTAGGGGCATATTTATCAGTAGGCAGGACCTACTAAGTTTTTTTAAAGCTCTGTAGCTGTCTTTTACACATCGATTATGATATTAGCTTATACACCTCCTTGAAACGTGAAACATGAGGTGATAATTCTGCAGTGGACATGCAACTTTTTAGTTTAAAAGTTGCTAAAGACAAATCACCATTTGGTGCAAATTGCAGATGCAACAACTTTAAGACCTTTTAAAGTACAAAAAATGACGTAACTACTGCGTTACCACAATGGTCAAGTTCTGGGCTGATCTGCCACCCGAACTCAGTCCAGCAAGTTCAGGCTCACCACGCCATGGTAAATCCATATCAGCGTGTCGCTGTTTACATTAAATGCTGGTGTGGTGCATTGCAAACCATTTTCTCAACATCGTTGCTCTTTGTCACAGGAAGCGACAACCCTATAGAACTTGAAGGGGACCCTGGGCAGGTATTGAGAGCTCAAAATTTAATCTAAAGTATTGACAACATGATTCTAGTGAGGCTTCATCAGAGAGGGAGTAATAGTAGATTTTTTTTTTATATATATTCCAAATTTACTTGAATGTTGTTACATACATAGAACAAAAATGTATAACAGGCAAACAATTGATCATCCCAAAGGTATTCAAAAAGAAACCAAAATGTTTCTTCTTTTATACATAGTTAAACCTTGTCACAGTATGCTAAGAAGACAACCTCCACCCTACTCATCTTCCCTTCCACCCCCACTGCAAGAGAGAGAAAAAAAATTAGTAATATTCTGGTTTATTAGAAATAGTAATATTTCTAATGATGTCTTCGTGGTGTGGAAATCTGGGCTGACTTCGATATCCCCCCCCCCGTTTTTTGAAAATTTTGAGGGCCATGAGACAGTCCTAAAGTACAGCCCGTTTTGACTCTGTTGTTCTAATTGAATAGTCAATATAGAAGTCACAGGATTAACTGGGGTAAAAGAAGTAATATCTTATCTACCAATATATCTGCTGATTGTCAAACTGTGCTTACCTGAACGTTGTAATTTTCCAATGTTAACTGTATAACATTTTCTACTACACCACAATAATCTTTATAAAAAAAAAGAAATTGCCACTCAAAAAGCACAAAACTACTAGACAATACTCAGCTCTGCTCTCTCATAGTTGATCTGGAAGCTGTCAATCGCTAGTACTTAAACACATCGGGGATCACCTAGACAAACAAACTTAGGTTATGCAACCCCTCCCACCAAAATCCGTCTCCCCTACTTAAACGATCAAATGATGTCACGCAAAGGCATGAAACTCAGGAACAGTAGGGAGAGGGGGTGCGGGCGTTGCATACTTAGCAGCCCGGAAAGCAGGGCAGTCTTGTCTCCGCGACTCCTATTATAAATTTTCATTCTAGTGGACCCGGCGGTCAAGACTAGTGACAGAAGAGCGCCGGTATCAAGGTGCGAGGCGGAGTGAGTATTTCTAGGTTTTTTGAGTGGTTGATTTCCTTTAACCAATGATGAGTGGACTTATTTCTTTAAATGCTGCAGGCAAAGCCATTCCTGGCTGTCACAGTTCATAGGGGGCGAACTGTCAAAGAATCTCTTAGGGAAGAGGCTGTGGACCTTGTGGACCGCCCGCGGGAGGTGATGTGGTATCTACCACCTAAACAGGTCTAAGTTGGCACCCTGTCTTTGCCAGAGCCCGCCGATGGGTCTGCTTTTGCTGATGCGGCTGGGTGCCACCAGGTCTTTCCGCGGGTGCGACCAGACCCCCAGTGGCAGCCAATGTAGTACAGAAGGAGATGCAGGACTCAGTCCGAGCCTGAGATGACAGCAGGGTGTACACGGCGTGAAGGATGAGCTGGAAAACTCTGGCAGACAACAGGAGCTGGCACACGGTAGAGGGCCAGGCAGGAATGTGTACACGGACAGGCAGCCAGGACCGTGAAGGGCTCAGATGAATCACTGAACAACACAGAAACACGGAGGAACACTAGTGAGCACAGGAGGGCTTTCAACTGTAGTCAGGAAATGAATGCAAGGATTTCCGACGGCAGGAAGGGAGGTTCCGGATTATAATGGCGAGCCGGATTACGACCTCCAATCAGGAGGACGCGGCCATTGAAGTCCCAGGAGGCGGTGCGTGCACCCTAGATCGGGTGACCTAGTCGGAAAGCAGGAGTATGGAAGATAAGTCTGGGACCCGGGAGCGGGACACCCTGACACTGGCACTGTTTCACCGGTGTGTTACTAGTGGGGTGTTTCGGGTTTGGTTGAAGCTTTGGCCAAACTCGGCAAACCCAAACCTGAATGGTTCTGCTCATCACTAGTCTTGGGCCCTTAACTAACAGCTTACCAGGGTCCACATCTGAAATGTGGTCGTATGTCTCTCCTATTGCGTGGGTTTCCTCGGGTCTCGGTTTCCTCCCACACTCCAAAACATACTGGTAGAGTGATTAGATTAGTGTTGAGTCCCTCAGCGGGGACAGGGACTGATCTGGCAAACTGTGAGCGCTGCGTAATCTGTGTGCGCTATATAAATAGAAACTGTTATACACTCACATATCCAGAAAATTTTTTTTATTGTCAGGTGAATTTTCTTATTACTCAGGCTGATTAGGGGAAACAATTATGTAGATTCATGATCTTCAAAGATACTATCTTTTTTTCAATTAAGGTGATTTGTAAGGTTGAAAATTGTCAAAATGGACAAAACTTAAAGAGTTTGATGTTCTCTCCGTGTTTGCGTGGTTTCCTCCGGTCCTCGGTTTCCTCCACACCTCACATGGGGCCAGGGACTGATTTGGCAAGCTCTGTGAGCACTTGCGTAATAGTGAGCGCTAGATAAAATAAGGATTAATTAATAATTATATATAGAAGTACATTTTTAATCAATCTTTGTGGATCAAGATTTGCAGTGATTTAAATTAATTGTCCAGTAAATGCACATATAATTTTTGTGCCTTTCCCATCTCCATCTTATCTTATAGTTCAGAGTACAAATCTGAATGGGGATAAAAGTGGAACTGAATAAGAGATAATATTATGATTATTTCATACACTGTATACATTATGTAATAATAAGGTAAATAAAAAGTCTGTGATCATAGAGTTCGAGAGTCATATAGGAATGACTCATAAGACTCAACATGAGTAAAACAAGACATAACAGATGTAACAAGGGCAAGAACGGAAAATTCCTACAATACAAATACTGTATACCAAGGCTTCAAGGAAAAGGAAGCTTAAAGTGCATATGTCGGTGACCGTGTAGCGTCAATCCAACAAGATTTTGAATGTGATCTTTGATCTCTAACTGTCCCAACTTTACTACTAGATCCTGTTATCTGTTTTGCTTTAAACCAATATGAGAATCTGTTTACTAAAGGATTTCATATGTAATTAACAGGTCATTCTACAGAAAATTTTGTATTTATACAACCTGTGAATAACCAGCGAGTGGTTCTACGGCACCATAGCTCCAAATTGGGTTGTGTTTATTTATTTAAAATAGCTGCCTCTAAGGTAAAAAATATTATATAAATTAATCTTGAATAAATCAGGTCACGACGGCTTTCATCTGTCATCCCACCACACTTGAACCCTTCAACTCTCATGGGCTGCATTTTGGTTTTGAGGAGAACACAGGACCCTATCCTGGTAATCGGTAGGCCCGATCCTACAGCTGTCAGATATACAGTGTTGTTCTTCTACAAATGTATGGTATTGTTAAGGCTATTGAACTCAGCAAAGGATTGGCCTGCTGGATTTTTGACCTGCCCAATCCTTTCTTTGCCCACATTAATTTAAGTCACCTAAGGTTAGTGAAGTAACTAACTCCTCGCTCCTTTGTGAACACATTGATGATTACAAACTGCGTAGCCTGTTTATGGGAAGGAGTGAAAGGAGGAAACAACTATCTTATACAAGAAGGAGATAGGCTCAGTTCATACCTTTTTGTTACAGAAGTTTAAAAAGTATTAGTGGCCATATGACATACATACAGTTGCCATATGCAACATACTTACATACAAGGTATACAGACACCATTACACATCACAGATACAGCATATATACATCCACAGTATATGTTAAGACCAATATATGTTGATAACATGTGCAGTACAATATACACTCACGGCCATTTTATTAGGTACACTGTCCCAACTGCTCGTAACACTTAATTTCTAATCAGCCAATCACTTGCGGCAATCAGTGCATTTAGGCAGTAGACCTGGTCAGACAATCTCCTGCAGTTCAAAACGAGCATCAGTATGGGGAGAAAGAAAGTGATTTGAGTGCCTTTGAACGTGGCATGGTTGTTGGTGCCAGAAGGTGGTCTGAGTATTTTCAGAAAACTGCCTGATCTACTGGGATTTTTCCATGCACAACCATCTCTAGGGTTTCAGAGAATGGTCCGAAAAAGAACAAAATATCCAGGAGCGGCAGTTGTGGCGGAAATGCCTTGTGATGCCAAGGTCAGGGAGAATGGGCCAGACTGGTTCGAGCTGATAGAAAGGCAACAGTGACTCAATCGCCACCCGTTACACCAAGGAGGTAACGAAGAGCATCTCTGAATGCACTACGTCGAACTTTGGAGGCAGATGGCTACACAGCAGCAGAAGGACCACACCGGTGCCACTCCTTTCAGAAGGAAGGAACTGATGGCTACAATTTGCACAAGCTCATCGAAATGGACAGTAGAGATTGGATAAACGTTGCCTGGTCTGATGAGTCTCGATTTCCTGCTGCGACATTCGGATGGTAGGGTCAGAATTTGGCGTCAACAACATGAAGCCATGGATCCCTCCTGCCTTGTATCAAACGGTTTCAGGCTGGTGATGGTGGTGTCATGGTGTGGGGAATTTTTTTGGCACTCTTTGGGCCCCTTGGTACCAATTGAGCATCGTTGCAACGCCACAGCCTACCTGAGTTTGTTTGACCATGTCCATCCCTTTATGCCAACATGTACCCACTCTGATGGCTACTTTCAGCAGAAATGCGCATGTCATAAAGCTGGAATCATCTCGAGGTTTCTTGAACATGACAATGAGGTCACTGTACTCAAATGGCCCCACGTCAACAGATCTCAGATACAATAGATCATCTTTGGGTGTGGTGAACGGGCAGATTCGATACATATGGACCAAAATCTCTGAGGAATGCTTCCAGACCTTGTCGAATCTATGCACAAAGAATTGAGGGCAGTTCTGAAGAAAGGGGGTCAACAACCGTGCTAGCATGGGTGTACCTAAAAGGAAGGTGAGGTGTAGATATAATGCGTGGGGGGGGGGGGGGGGGGGCGGGCGCGGGGTGGGGGGGGGGGGGGGGGGCGGCGGGGGCGTGGGCGGGGCGGAGGGGATGCCGGGGCGGGGACTGCGGGCGCGGCCGACGGGACGCGGGGAGGGGGGGGGGGCCTGGGGGGGATATGCCCGCGGGCGCGGGGGAGGTAGGCAGCGGTGGGGGGGGGGGGCTGGGGCGGGGAAAGGGGCGGCGGGTGGGTGCCGTGCCGCGGCGTGGCGGGGGCTAACCAAAACCAAAACTAAATCCCCAAAAAAACCAACAAAAAAAAAAGTCCGGCCCTCATCTCGCTATCCATGAAAACACAAAAAAACCCTCACCAAAACAACCAAACACAAAAACCTTCACCACAAAAAAAGCAACAATGTACAAACCACCAACACACCTAACCAACTCAACACCACCACAAAAAAAACGCTAAAAACAAAACACTATAACAACAAAAGAAAAAAAAAATCACGAATTCCAAACAAATAACCACCCCACCAAAAAAAAACAAAATAAACAAAAAAACACAACCAACCTCAAACCCCCCCAAACCACTCAAACTTAAAAAAGCCCAAACACATATCACCACTACAAAACCCGAACAAACAAAAAAAAAAATTCGAACACCACCTCAACAAAAACACAACACAAACACAACCAAATTAACACTCCCCCAAACCACCCCACCAACCTAAACTAAAACCCAACCCCCACCTTCTCTCAAACTAACACAAAAACAAAAAACCAAAACACTGCAGTCACGCTCCCTCTATACACCCTTCCCACCCCTTCCCCCCCCCAGCCAGACATATTCCCTCCCTTTTCCATATGATCACCATACCAATACGCCCCCCTAACATGCACAGCTATTTTAATCAACCCTAGGTTTCTAGATGCCAAAACATTCCAACCTTAGCGAACTTCCCCCTCTCCGCTGGTAAAGTCTGCCCCCAGTTCACCCTTATGTTGCTTCCTGTGACCACAAACTCTAATGCACGTTAAACCGCCATACAAAAAGCACATACATACCCAACTGGCGGTCCCCACTAAGTAAGAGTTTGGTTATTGGCAGGGAGAAAAAAGGGGTTGGGGAAAAAAAAAAAAAAAAAAAAACAAAATAACAAACAACAAAAAAAAAAACAAACAAAAAAGAAAAAAAAAAAAAGGGGGGGTGGGGGTTGGGGGGGGGGGGGGGGGTGCGGGTGGGGGGGGGTGGGGGGGGGTGGTGGGGTGGGGGGGGGGGGGGGGGTGGGTGTGGGGGGTTGGGATGGGGGGGGGGTGGGGTGTGGGGGGGGGGGGGGGGGGGGGGGGGTTGGGGGGGGGGGGGGGGGGGGGGGGGGGTGGGGGGGGGGGGGGGGAGGGGGGGGTGGGGGGAACGACAAAAAAAAAAGAAAAAAAACAATAAAAATAAAAAAAAGCAAAAAAAAAGAAAAAATAAAAAAAAAAAAAAAAAAATAACAAAAAAAGAGGGGGGGGGGGGGGGGGGGGGGGGGGGGGGGGGGGGGGGGGGGGGGGAGGAAAAAAAAAAACAAAAAAAAAAGAAAAAAAACAAAAACAGGGAGTTGTTATTTTTTTTTTTTTTTTTTTTTTAACAACCCATTGGGTCAGGTCGGGATGACGGGGCCCCTGACACGGGGCCCATGCGGCTGCTATGGACTGCTAACATGTAGTTTACACCTCTGATTGCAGAATCGATGGTTTATGGCCCACAAAGGCTATTTACTATTAAGATATGTAAAATAGATACAGATAAAGGTGCATTTGGATGTAAATACAGAATGAGTTATGGTAACGATGATTGCAGGTAATAAAGCTAGCTGTTAAATTACATTGTTACATCTCAGAGTTGGATGCTCGTGGTTAGCAAGGACAGCCTCTTGCAGCGACTGGGGACCTGGGTCAAGTCCAGGGTTCAACATCTGCAAAAGAGTTTGTACTTTCTCTGTTTGCTGGGTTTCTCACAACTCCAAAAGATTATGGTAGGTTGATAGATTGGAGCCCCAGTTGGGACGGACTGATTGGCAATGTGGAGCGCTGGAGTATCGTGGCCTATAGAATAAAGAAATTTTGGATGCGATGAACCTATAGATATTAGTGACTTTTCTTTTACAAGAAATTAAACAGGATCTGGTACAGTGGGCAACAACATTGAAATCAGGGGCGGTTTCTATAAAACATATATCCCCACCCTGCGCTCACCCAACTAGTGAGAACAGCATCACCATGTCTCTGGGGAGCTGTTACACTGTGCAAGGAGCTTCCCCCTCTCCCACTGTGTGCTGACTGAAACCAGCTCTGCAGCAGTGAGATTACATCAGGCGAGGCAGCTTTGCCGGCGCAGGATCGCTGGGGGATAACACCCGCGATCGGTGCTTAGCGCCGATCGCGGGTGTTACCGGTAAGTCTTTGCTGCAATATGCAGCAAAGACTTACTGGCTATGGAGAGCGCTCAGCCCGTAGCTGGTTAAATACCTTTATGGCAATCATAAGTAAACCACATATGGTTGCCATAGTTTGCTCACAAGGGGCCACATTTATCACTTTTGTGCCCGCCAAGTGTAGTAGTTGCGCCTAAATCGGGCGCACTGTTTTGCCAGAATATCACAAGATACAAACCATCTGTGATAAGTATACTTTCTGCCTCTTATTAATCACTTTACTTAACACAGTTTAGGCGCAGTTTAGGCGCGTTTAGGCGCAATGTTAGATTCGGGCACTACATGTGATCCTGCTACAAGCTCCTCTGCTTCTCCCACAGCCCCAGCATGAGACTGACCCCCACAGCAGCACCCAGGTGTGTGACACCCAGCACCCAGTGACTCCTCTCAGCAGTGGCTTCTCTGGAGGGGATCCCCCAGTGCTGGACTCCTGTGCACCCCTGTAATTCTGCACAGTATCCCCTCAGACACTGTGCAGAATGACATGGGGCACTTGTTTGTAGTTCTGCAAGCTGCTGAAACTTGTGCAAACTCTCTTGCTCTTGCTGTGAGCTCGGTTTGCAGAATGTTTTGTAAATAAAAGGTGATGAAGTGTAAATAGTCTCAGCTCTGTCTGTAATGTATCTATTGTATCTATTTATGTTCCAGTGTCTTGCAGAGTATCTAATGTATCTATTATATGTTCCGTGTCTGTAATGTATCTAATTGTATCTATTATATGTTCATGTCTGCAGAGTATCTAATGTATCTATTATATGTTCCAGGGTCTGGCTGAGCTCTGCTGTAGAATGAGCTCTTCTGCAAAGGGGCTCAGTGCTTCTTCTCAGATACGCCACCTTCGGGCTGGAGTGTTTTTGCGCCCGTTTTTGGCCAAATGCAAAAGTCGCACGTGATGAATATCATTAGGCGCAGCAAAACATCTGGCATTGAACGATAGATGAGGGGAAAGGTGTGTTATTTAGCTGGCGGCTAATTTGACGTTTATCGCAAAATGGCGCAAAAACGGTGCCCTAAACGAAAAGCGCAAAAACAACGAAAAAACAGTGAGAAATGTGGACCAAGGTGGTTGAGTATCTTAAATGAATAAAAGCATGATAATAACCAAATTTATATGTGTATAGGAATATTATTCAATGGTTCTGTTCAAATCCTAGTACTAAGTGTTGTCAGTTTAATAATAGGGAACCCGAGAATATGGAAGCAATATTAGGTGTGTTAGCACTGACATTAGTTCAACGACCGAGTCATTCCTGTGAGTTTGAGGCAATTAAGCTAATCAATATCAATCCTTTATTATCTGTTAGAGGAACATTGACCCCTGCTATCTGTTAGATTGTGTGTAGCCAATCTGCTCCATATTTCTGACATTGCTCTGATGATGAATAGTAACGGGACACGTTTTAACACTTGGTGTCAAGATGAAAGATATTGATGATAACTTGTTCCCAGACCCTGATAAAAGCAAGGACATGAATAATATAAAATATCCAGTGCCCATCAGTTGATTTATCTCCCTAGTTTGTGCTAGACCATGCAGATAATTCTCACGCTTCTATGGCTATCATAGATTGATCTGAATTAGACCCTATCTGCTACAGCGACCAGGCAGCTAAGAAGCCACAATAGAAGCCAGTCTATCAAAATATACAAATGATCATTCCATGTGTGGAACCCCAAAATTCTAAATCACCTTTACAAATCAAATAAAAAACGCCATCAAAAGGGGAGTAGGAGGG
The DNA here is from genome assembly GCA_019512145.1 of Engystomops pustulosus. Taxonomy (NCBI): domain Eukaryota; kingdom Metazoa; phylum Chordata; class Amphibia; order Anura; family Leptodactylidae; genus Engystomops; species Engystomops pustulosus. The sequence goes on along the minus strand of WNYA01000170.1, from coordinate 216,542 downwards.
CACCTTAAAGTGAACCCGTCACCAGGAATGTTAGTTTTAGCTGGTGTCAGGTTCCGATAGCTCTGTTATGCTGATTTGGATGGAGTGTGGAGGAGAGAAGACTGTGCCACCGGCACACATAGGCTGCAGCTGCCCCCCCCCCTCTTTCTCTGAGACTCACCACAAGCGTGGTAGAAGACAAGGTAATGAGAATTCACATTCTGGTGACCATTCAAAACAAGCATGATAAACTAGGGGCACCTACTCATAGATCCAGATACTGAATGTGGTAACACCCATATATTTGTTATCCATGGCCTCCTTCCTTCTATAATCAGTTTTATAAATTATACTAAGGAGCCAGAAGAGGTGTTACTAGAAGCCCCTCACTGCTCTGAATTACAGGCTGGTCACTTCTAACCTTCCCTCGCTCCTCAGGACTTCCCCCCCCCCCCCACTGGCTGATGTTATCTCACAGCAGCAGCAGAAGAAGTTGAAGTACACGATGTGAGAGGGACCACAGTGTAAATGCCTCTGCACAAAAGAGTCTCTTGGTAACATCCCCCGAACATTCTGGCTCATTAGTATAATTTTAAAAGTTGATCTTAGAAGGATGAAGGCATGGATAACACATATTTGATGATTACCATAGTCATGGTGCTGTGCGGATCTATGATTAAGGCCACTGGTTTATCATTCTCATTTAAACTCCCATGGTCAGTTCAGGCAAAGCCATTCCCCTTTTTTCCCAGGCCATTCTCTTTTGCCAAGTTGTTGGAAAAAAAGTCTAAGAACCATGATACATTGGCAGAAGGCAGTTATGACGACAGACGTCTGTCAAAAAACAGATTATAAATCTGCTGGTCACAATGTTAAAATTTAGAAAATCCCAACAAAAAGATATTGGGGCAGATTTATTAATCTGTTTTTGACAGACTTCTGTCGTCATACTGCCTTCTGCCAAATGTATCATTGGTTTTTAGACATTTTTTCCAACAAATTTGGCAAAAGAGAATGGCCTGGGAAAAAAGGGGGAATGGCTTTGCCTGAAACGGACTATGGAGTTTAAATGAAGAATGATAAACCAGTGGCACTTAATCATAGATCCAGGCACCATGACTATGGTAATCATCAAATATGTGTTATCCATGGCCTTCATCCTTCTAAGATCAACTTTTAAAATTATACTAATGAGCCAGAAGTGTTCTGGGGGATGTTACCAGAGACTCTTTGTGCAGAGGCATTTACACTGTGTCCCTCTCACATCGTGTACTTCAACTTCTTCTGCTGCTGCTGTGAGATAACATCAGCCAGTGGGAGGGGGGAAGTCCTGAGGGAGCAGAGGGGAAGGTTAGAAAGTGGAACAGCCTGTGAATTCAGAGCATTGAGGGGCTCTAGTAACACCTCTTCTGGCTCCTTAGTATAATTTATAAAACTGATTATAGAAGGAAGGAGGCCATGGATAACAAATATAGGGTGATTACCACATTCAGTATCTGGATCTATGAGTAGGTGCCCCTAGTTTATCATGCTTGATTTTGAATGGTCACCAGGAATGTGAATTCTCATTACCTGTCTATCTACCAGCAGCTTGTGGTGAGTCTCAGAGAAAGAGGGGGGGGGGGGCAGCTGCAGCCTATGTGTGCCTGTGGCAGTCTTCTCTCCTCCACACTCATCCAAATCAGCATAACAGAGGCTATCGGAACCTGACACCAGCTAAAACTAACATTCCTGGTGACGGGTTCACTTTAAGGTGCCCTCTACTCCCTTTTGATGGCGTTTTATTTGATTTGTAAAGGTAGATTTAGAATTTTGGGGTTCAGCACATGGAATGATCATTTGTATATTTTGATAGACTTGCTTCTATTGTGGCTTCTTAGGCTGCCTGGTCGCTGTAGCAGATAGGGTCTAATTCAGATCAATCTATGATAGCCATAGAAGCGTGAGAATTATCTGCATGGTCTAGCACAAACTAGGGAGATAAATCAACTGATGGGCACTGGATATTTATATTATTCATGTCCTTTGCTTTTATCAGGGTCTGGGAGCAAGTTATCATCAGATTAGTCTTCTATCTTGACAACCAAGTGTTAAAACGTGTCCCGTTACTATTCATCATACAGAGCAATGTACAGAAAATATGGAAGCAGATGGCTACACACAATCTAAACAGATAGCAGGGGTCAATGTCCTCTAACAGATAAATAAAGGATTGATATTGATTAGCTTAATTGCCTCAAAACTCACAGGAATGACTCGGTCGTTGAACTAATGTCAGTGCTTACACACCTAATATTGCTTCCATATTCTCGGGTTCCCTATTATTAAACTGACAACACTTAGTACTAGGATTTGAACAGAACCATTGAATAATATTACCTATACAAATATAAATTGTGTTATTATCAGCTTTTATTCATTTTAAGATACTCAAACACCTTGTGAGCAAACTATGGCAACCATATGTGGTTTACTTATGATTGCCATAAAAGGGTATTTAACCAGCTGACGGGCTGAGGCCTCTCCATAGCCAGTAAGTCTTTGCTGCATATTGCAGCAAAGACTTACCGGTAACACCCGCGATCGTCGCTAGCACCGATCGCGGGTGTTATCCCAGCGATCCTGCCGGCAAAGCTGCCTCTGCCTGATGTAATCTCACTGCTGCAGAGCTGGTTTCAGCACACAGTGGGAGAGGGGGAATGCTCCTTGCACAGTGTAACAGCTCCCCAGAGAATGGTGATGCTGTTCTCACTAGTGGGTGGAGCGGCAGGGTGGGGATATGTTTTAGAGAAACAGCCCCTGATTTCAAGTGTTGCCCACTGTACCAAGAGGCCTGTTAATGTTCTTGTAAAAAGAAAAGTCAGCTAATAATATATGGTTCATCTCATCCAATAATTTCTTTATTTATATAGCGCACACAGATACTCAGCGCTACAAATTGCCATAATCAGTCCGTCCCCAATGGGGCTCACAATCTAATCAACCTACCAGTATATTTTGGAGTGTGGGAGAAAACCCATGCAAACAGAGAGAAAGTACAAACTCTTTGCAGATGTTGACCCTGGGACTTGAACCCAGGTCCCCAGCGCTGCAAGGCTGTATTGCTAACCACTGAGCCATCCAACTCTGAATGTAACAAATGTAATTTACAGCTAGCATTTATTACCTGCAATCATCTGTTACCATAACTCAGTCTGGTATTTACATACAAATGCACCTTTATCTGTGATCTATTTTAATAATCTGTAAATAGTATAGCCTTTGTGGCCATAAACCATAGGCTGCAATCAGAGGTGTAACTACAGCGGTAGCAGCCATAGCAGCCGCTATGGGGCCCGCAGTGTCAGGGAGCCCCGTCATCCGACCTGACACAATAAAGAATAGAGGATGTGCACCATTATATCTACACTCACCGGCCACTTTATTAGGTACACCATGCTAGCAACGGGTTGGACCCCCTTTTGCCTTCAGAACTGCCTCAATTCTTTGTGGCATAGATTCGACAAGGTGCTGGAAGCATTCCTCAGAGATTTTGGTCCATATGATGCGAATCTCCCGTTCCACCACATCCCAAAGATGCTCTATTGGATTGAGATCTGGTGACTGTGGAGGCCATTTGAGTACAGTGACCTCATTGTCATGTTCAAGAAACCAGTCTGAGATGATTCCAGCTTTATCCCCCCCCCCCCCCCCCGCTGCCAAATAAGCTGCATTTGCGTTATAGATTCAGGGCCTCTGATAAATATCCCCTGGTCCTTATATTTTTACATAATATACTGGGTAATGCCACCCAGAATTAATTACATTAGATCTAGGGTCAGCGGATAAATAATAATAGGTATACATCAACCAGGATAATTATAAAGAATATTAATTACACAGTTTTTAAATGGAGAAAAAATAATAAATGAACTTAACTTTGTGCTCCTGCATCCTCCATCTTTGCCTCCCATCTCGGTGTAAGGGCTGGTTGGTAATTTTAGCCATAATTACATTAGTACTCAAGCAACAACCTGTGACTGAGCCCCTCACAGTAGCCACCCCCAAACTGCCATGATCGTGGCCCGCTGTAAGGGTGACTTATATGATTCAGCCTCTGATACCATATCAGCTTGTAGGTAGTGCTATAGTGTCCTTTACACTCTCCAACAGACACCCACAGCTGAGAGGTATATTGGAGGTTTCTGCAGCAGCTGAGATGTGCTTAATGAGGTTCTGCACAGCCATGAGGGGGGTAGGGAATTGCGAGGCCAAAAATGCAATAAAAAGTGATCAAAAAACCTATCTACTAGCAGAATGGAACTGGTGTAATGTACAGAATGTCCAGCAAAAACAAGCCCTCAACCATTTCCATATTTACACTTCTTGAAGATGGCACAACTATATATTTTTACACATGTTTTATCCTGGCAAATTTTGTAAAATGTAAGAAAATATTGCCCGTAATTGATTCACACAGGTACTTGTTTAGATTTATGGTGAACCAAAAAAAAAAAAAAAAGCTAAACTCATTACAGAATTGATGTTTTCCTACACCCTCACAAAAGTTTATACATTTTATTATATAGGCATAGCTACCCCATATAATCACTAAAATGACATTCATCTCACAAAAAAAAGGAAGTCCTCACATTGCCGACTGTCCGGTGCTCCCGCGACCAACGTTCCGGGTGCAGGCCAAACCATGCCACTCAGCATTCGGTGTCCCCTGCGCCCACGTCCTAAGTCAGGCACACCCGTTGCCTCCCGCGGTCCCCGACTCTACCCTCCCTGTCTTACCTGCTGCGTCCCTGATTCCAAATCCTGCATCCTGTCTTGACCTCCTGCCTGCCCGACCACAAGTTTGCCTACGTTTTCTGTACTTTGCCTTGCGCATGGACAAGCTTACGCCTATGGAAATACTGGTAGTACCACGCTGCAACAAGTCCAACCTGCTTTGCGCTGGCTCTGTGAAAACCAGTCCACTGATCCTGACAGTAAATCGGCCATGAATCCGCCAACGTTTTGCTACCGTTGGCTGATGTTACCACCATGGTGGCATCAGTAGATCAGCATGATGTGCCGTGCAAGTAGCAACTCGGTAAGCTCTTGCTTGCTACAGAAGTATTGTCATCCGGCAGGCAGCAGCATCTGTTCCTGCGGTACCCACCGCTACCTGCGGGCCGAATGGATCTGCGGCACCCAGACTGCTATCCAGCCATCCAAATACGATGCTGACCCAAGTTGTGCAGGGTTCATCACGCAGTGCTCTCCTGCCCATCGAGCTTATGCCCAAAGTTCATCAGGAGAGGTCGAAGGTGGCTTCCGTAATCAACCTTCTATCTGGGAAAGATTTGGCATGGGCTACGCCCCCTCTAGGACAGGACAGACCTTGGTCATGGGTGACTTCACCACGTTCTTCGCAGAATTCGATCCGTCTTCGAGGAACCAGCCCAGGTCGTCATCTGCTCGAATCTGCCTTTGAACTTACGCCAAGGGGATTCTTCCGTTGGTGACTACGCAGTTAAATCTACCTTTAAAAAGGACTTTCAGAACCGATCAAAGACCTTGTCTGCACGGGACATGCCGTTTACCTGAGTGCTTATCTCCCTGGCTACTCAGATGTCCAGTTCTCTGAGCGACCTCGAAGAGCAATGTTCTTATCAAGCGTAATGACCCACGCATGCAGGTGGAAGAGCATGGCTGACTCGCAAGAGCAGACGTCTGGAGAATCTCTGCCTCTATTGTGCCCCATATCAGATGAAACCCTGCGTTCCCTGCGTAGGGAGACGCACTCACCTAGGGTTCTTGGGAGAAGCGTCCCTAGGTGAGAACAATTGCATCTCCACACCTCGCATATTCTTGTGCTCAGTTTTGGAACCAGTGGTTTGGTTCAAGTCTCAGCCGTCCTGGATTCCAGCTTTGCAGGAATTTCAGGATGCTGCTTTGGTTCTCCGGGATCGTTTCCCTGTGGTTCGTTAGAGAAGCCGCTGCTTATCTCATCCGTCAGTGGGCAGATACTATGCACCAGTCCAGTATCGCACTGACCACTATATCTGCAAGTTGGTGCCTTGCATGATGAGAGAGATGCGGACCCTTTAAAGTAAGTAAATAATCCCCTTATGGCTCTCCATCCCTCCTGCTATGCCATCCTCCTCATCTCTAAGTCTCTGGAGGGTCTTCCGTGCTCATCTTGGACTATGCTGACGCTCTTCCTGAAAAAGCAAGACCTACCATCGTCCATACGACTGTCCTATAGAGCTGCTGCCGGCATAATCAGAAGAACCTGCCAGAAGGGGTTCATACCAAATCTTTCTCTGGCAGTGAGTTCTCTTGACGCCAAGAAAGACGGATCTCTCCACCCCTGCATTGATTATAGGGTGTCAATAAGTGATGGTCATCGCGCTAACCCTTGATCACGGAACTCTTGCCGCCCTCCGATGGTGCCAAGGTTGTTTTCTCTAAATTGGATCTTCGAGGGATAATCTTATCCGCATCCGCTGATGGCAATGATGGAAGACCGCCTTAAACACCCGAAAGGGCACTTCGATTACCGGTCATTGCCATTTGGACTGTGGCATGTGCAGTGGTAATTTCAGGAATTTGTTATTGATATCTTCCGAGACTTGCTATACACCGTGTCAGTATTCTACTTAGATACTCTTTGACCTGGGTCTCATTAGTCCACCTGCGACAAGTTCTTAGGCGCCTAGGGCCAATCGTCTCTTATGCCAACGGAGAGAAGTGCCAATTCCATCAGAAGACCTTCCGTTTCTCGGATACATCATTTACGATAAAGGCCTACAGATGGATCCAACCAAGTTGTCTGTGGGTACTTCAGTGGCCTCGCCCAGTAGGGCTTTTTGCCATACAGAGATTCCGGGGTTCGCAAATTATGATTGGCAATTCATTCCACACTTCTTGTTAGGCCACAATTGGAGATACGCAGAGAAGAGAAAAGATGCTATCTAGACTCTGGCCTCCGGCGGCTGAGGAAGCATTTTCTAAACTGAAGTTGCCTTTGCTTCTGCTCCTGTTCTGACACAGCCAGATTTAGAGAGAACCATTCCAGCTTAGGTTGAGCTACTGGTAGGTGCCTGACAACATGAAGTATGAAGTGTTACAAAAAAAAACCTCTCACTTTGGTATAGTTTCAAGTATAACCATATAAAGCAACGCATGTCAGGTTATAAAAATGTTTCACTGTTTGATTCAGGTTAGAATTTTGTGGCTTATTTTCTGAAAATCTGTTAATGAAGGATGACACATCCTCATGACCTATAGTAAGGATACAGCGGTATAAACATCTTTTTAGAACGGTGTGGCAACATATATACGTTTGATTCTCGAAATGTCAATTATCACATCAGACACTCCTGTTAATGAAAGATAATACTTTATACTTCTTTGTGCACAAATGCTACATACATTCTGGTTTTTCTTGGCAGGCTCATAATTAATGTTCCAATACTGCCCTACATTATGTCATGAGGGTCAAAATAATAAACTAAAAAAATGTACCTTCATTTTTTTTACCAGTTTAACCCCTTAAGGACGCACTAGTTTGCACGTTAAGGCTCAGCCTTTGGTTTTTTTAATCTGACCATGTCTTTTCGGTCATAATAACTTTTAACACTTTAACTTATCTAACTTATTTTGAGACAAGGTCTCAAATTGTGTGCACCACAACTCCTCCCACACACGGCGAGCACTAGAGATCATTGTCATTGGCTAGTGCATTGACTGGTCAGTTTCAGCGATCATCATCGCAGGACCAATCAAAGTGGTTCTGTGATGTCAGAGGGTGGGTGTCGCCTTGCGATCCCATCCGCCCTATACATTTGTCACTCTGTTGCGAAACAAGGTCATGTCAAAGAACCAGGAAGCACTCATCATATATTGGAAGCTGTGATCACGCGCTCAAAGTTGCGGACCTAGATACATGTTGCTCATGTGCGTGATTTATGCTACAGATATAGACCCTTAAATTTTCACTTTTTGTTTCATTGCAGCCCAGGGTAAGATCAAAAAAGTTATTTTTTTTTTGCTCATTATGACACTCTGTACCCCATCTGAAAAAAACTGAAGTAGGCCCTTTGTCAGGATGAGTAGAAGCATCTTTTGTGCTAGTACAGGCAGGAGTCTCCTAGGAATGATGCAAAAGTTTTTCACACCTAGATTTTGGGATCCTGGCCATGTTTTTTGCAGATCCGCTCCAGTTCCTCAGGTTGGATGGTGAACGTTGGTGGAAGCTATTTTTAATCTATCCAGAGAGTGCTCAATTTGGTTAGGTCTGAGCTCTGTCTAGGCCAGTCAGAATGGTCAAATAGATGGTCTGAAGCCACTGCTCTGTTATTTTAGCTGTATGCTTAGGGTCATTGGGGATCATTTACTAGGTCCGCAGTCCACACTATGTCGGAATACCAACGATTTCCATGTGCCGCATTGAAGTAGTTTTTGGCGAAGCGATCGGATTTTGGCGCAAATTTTCATGCAACAGAAATCAGGGGTCGGGCTGAGGAGATCCGACGGATTCAGACAACACGCAGGATTTAACATTCAAAATTGTGTGCGAGCCATGCATGGGAAGAAGATGGTGAACTCTGGCGGACCTGAGGGGAAGCGACACATGAGAAATTGGACACACTGGGGCCTGAATCGCGTTTTTACGGCAGGTTATCCGAATATTTCGATTTGCGCCGATTTTCCCTGAATTGCCCCGGGTTTTTGGCGCACGCAACGACTGGGCGCTAGTGCGCGGCGACACGCGACGGAAAGGGGACATGGCCAACGAAAACCCGACGGATTCGAGAAAGCCGACCGCATTAAAAAAAAATTTGGCACACACGCTTACTGCACCCAGCAATGGATCGTGCACTCCGGACGACCTCGGCGGACTTCAGAGCAGCAGAGGACACCTGGTGGACGTCGGAGGAATGCCTTAGTAATGCTGGAGACCCGAATCCACCGCAAGAACGCGCCGATGGATGAGGAATGGACGGGTAACTAAATCTGCCCACTATTTAGTGAATGTGGCAGCTCCGAATCCTGGACAACGACGGACGCGATGGGACGGGTAAGTAATGTGCCCCACTGTCTTGTTGGAAGATCCAGAGCAGGCTGCAGTCTGAGGTCCAGAGCACTGTAGGGGTTTTAATCAGGATCTCTGTACTTGGCCACATTAATCTTTCCTTGCAACCAGTGTCCTGTCCCTGCAGCTGAAAAAAAAATCCTCAAGCATGAGCTGCCCCCACCTGTGTCACTGTTGGGATGTATTTGGCAGGTGATGAGCATTTCCTAATTTTCTCCACACATACCGCCTGTAACACCAAAAAGTGCAACCTTGTCCAACAAACCAGAGAATATATTCCCACAGTTGGGGACCTCATGTGTTTTTTTGCACACTGTATGGGGCTTTCATATGTCTTGTATTGAGGAGAAGCTTCCATCGGCACTCCGCCTTACAGCCCCGACTGGTGGAGGCTGCAGTGATAGTTGACTTTGTGGAACTTTTTCCCATTCCCTACTGCATCTCTGGAGCTCACTTCAGCGATGTTGGAGTTCACCTTTACCTCTCTCGACTAAGGCTTTTCAATGATTGCTTAGTTTGGATGGACGACAAAGTCGAGGGAAGAGTTGTAGTTGACCAGGATTATGGAGGTCACTGTGCTTTTAGGTAGCTTCGAAATTATTTTGTAACCTTGGCCAAATCTGTGCCTGGCAAAATTCTGTCTCAGCTTCTTATCAAGTGGCAATCAGTTAATTAAAAACGCTGGACGTCTCCAATGGGACGTAAACCATCTCAAGGAGGATCAGAAGAAGTGTTGAAAAAATATTACATTTCTGTTTTGTATGTGAAATGTGGGGCAGAGTGTCATGTCCATGAGCAAGAAAACCCCTTTGTGGGTGTAGCTTACCAAGTGGCGCAATAAAACCAAAGTGTGGAACAGTTTAAAGGGTCCGTGACCACTGGACAGGTTATACTTCTTAGCATTTTCTACTAGAAGCAGGTAGTCCCCAATATCTTTTTGTTGGGATTTTCTAAATTTTAACATTGTGACCAATGTACAGTGGGTACGGACACCTTTAAACTTTTCACACTTTGTTTTATTGCAGCCAATTGGTAAGCTCAAAAAGGGGTTTTCTTGCTCATGAATGTACACTCTGATCTGCATTGATATGGTACCTAGTTTTCCCCTGTCCTTCCAATAATTCCAACCAGATCCTGGCCCAGGTCTTTCCAGGTCATGATGTTAATTGTGACACAAAGATCCAGCAAGAGACCATGTTCAACCTGTAGAGGAGTGCACTGTTTGTGAGAATCCTTTAGGGGCTATTTATCAGTTCGGCAGGACCTTACTAAGTTTTTTTAAAGCTCTGTAGCTGTCTTTTACACATCGATTTATGATATTAGTTATACAACCATTGTAAATGTGAAACATGAGGTGATAATTCTGCAGTGGACATGCAACTTTTTATTTAAAAAGTTGCTAAAGACAATCACACATTTGGTGCACATTGCAGAATGCAACACTTAAGACCTTTTAAAGACAAAAAATGACGTAACTAGTGGTTACCACAATGTCAATTCGGGCGGATGCATGCCACCCGAACATCAAGCCAAAGTTCAGGGCTCACCCGCCATGTAATATCCATGTATCACGGTGCGGTGTTACATATAAATGCGGTTGGTGCATGCAAACCATTTTCTCGACATCGTTGCTCTTTGTCACAGGAAGCAACAACCACTAGATAGAACTTGAGAGGGGACCCTGGGCAGATTGAGAGCTAACAATTTAAATCTAAGTATTGACAACATGATTCTAGGTGAGGCTTCATCAGCAGAGAGGGAGTAATAGTAGTTTTTTTTTTTATATATATTCCAATTTACTTGAATTTTTAATACATGAACGAAAAATGTATAACATGCAAACATTGATCATCCCAAGGTATGATAACAAAGAAACCAAACAGTTTCTTCTTTTAATACATATTAACCTTGCTCAAGATGCTAAGCACGACAACCTCCACCCACTCTCATTTCCTTCCACCCCCACTGCAAAGAGAGCAAAAAAAATTAGTAAATTCGTTATTAGAAATAGTAAGTATTTCTAAGATGTCTTCGTGGTGTGGAAATCTGGGCTGACTTCGATATCCCCCCCCCCGTTTTTTGAAATTTTGAGGCCATTGGACGTGCCAATAGTACAGCCCGTTGTGACTCGTTGTTCTATTGAATATGGTCAATATAGAAGTCACAGGATTAAACCGGGGTAAAAGAAGTAATATCTTACTACCAATATATTGCTGATTGTCGAACATGTGCTTACTGAACGTTGTATTTTTCCAATGTTAACTGGTATAACATTTCTTCACTACACCACAATAATCTCTTCATAAAAAAAAAGAAACATTGCCACTCAAAAAGCACACAAACCCTAGACAATACTCAGCTTCTGCTCTCTTCATACTTGATCTGGAAGCTGTCAATCCTATACTTAAACACATCGGGGATCACCTAGACAAACAAACTTAGGTTATGCAACCCCTCGCCACCAAATCCGTCTCCCCATACTAAACGACAAGTGATGTCACGCAAAGGCATGAACTCACGGCAGTATGGGAGAGGGAGGTGCGGGGCGTGCATAATTAGCAGCCCGGAAAGCAGGTCATCTTGTCTCCGCGCTCCTAATTATAAATTTCTATTCTAGGTGATCCCGGCGTGTCAAGACTAGTGACAGAGAGCGCCGGTATCAAGGTGCAGAGGAGCGGAGGTGAGTATTTCTAGGTTTTTTGAGTGGTTGATTTCCTTTAACCAATGATGAGTGGACTTATTCTTTAACATGGCTGCAGGCAAAGACCTCCTGGCTGTCAACAGTTCAAGGGAGGGCGAACTGTCAAAGAATCTCTTAGGGGAGAGGCTTGTGGACCTTGTGGACCCCACCGCGGGAGGATGGATGATGGTATCTAGCCGACACTGTAAACAGGTACTCAAGTTGGCACCCTGTCTTTGCCAGAGCCCGCCGTATGGGGTCTCGTTGCTGTGGGCTGGGTGCCACCAGTGTCTTTCCGCGGTGCGAACCAGACCCCCATGGCAGCCAAATGTAGTCACAGAAGGAGATGCCAGGCACTAGTCCGAGCCTGAGATGACAGCAGGGTGTACGCGGAAGGATGAGCTGGAAAACTCGTGGCAGGACACAGGAGCTGGCACACGGTAAAGAGGGCAGGCCAGAATCGGTACACGGACAGGCAGCCAGGACCGATGAAGGCTACAGAGAACACTGAACACACAGAAACACGGGGAACACTAGTGAGCACAGAGGGCTTTCAATAGCAGGAAATGAATGCTAAAGATTCAGCGCAGGCAGGAAGGGAGGTCCGGATTATATGGCGAGCCAGGGTTACGACCTCCAATCGGAGGACGCGGCCATTAAGTTCCCAGGAGGCTGGTGCTTGCACCCTAGATCGGGTGACTAGTCGAGGAAAGCAGGAGTATTGGAGAGATAGTCGGACCCGGGAGCGGGACACCCCTGACACTGGCACTGTTTCACCGGTGTGTTACTAGTGGGGTGTTTCGGGTTTGGTTGAAGCTTTGGCCAAACTCGGCAAACCCAAACCTGAATGGTTCTGCTCATCACTAGTCTTGGGCCCTTAACTAACAGCTTCCCAGGGTCCACATCTGAAATGTGGTCGTATGTCTCTCCTATTGCGTGGGTTTCCTCGGGTCTCGGTTTCCTCCCACATTCCAAAACATACTGGTAGAGTGATTAGATTAGTGTTGAGTCCCTCACGGGGACAGGGACTGATCTGGCAAACTGTGAGCGCTGCGTAATCTGTGTGCGCTATATAAATAGAAACTGTTATACACTCACACATCCAGAAAATTTTTTTTATTGTCAGGGTGAATTTTCTTATTACTCAGGCTGATTAGGGGAAACAATTATGTAGATTCATGATCTTCAAAGATACTATCTTTTTTTTCAATTAAGGTGATTTGTAAGGTTGAAAATTGTCAAAATGGACAAAACTTAAAGAGTTTGATGTTCTCTCCGTGTTTGCGTGGTTTCCTCCGGTCCTCGGTTTCCTCCACATCCTCACATGGGGCCAGGGACTGATTTGGCAAGCTCTGTGAGCACTGCGTAATAGTGAGCGCTAGATAAAATAAGGATTAATTAATAATTACTATATAGAAGTACATTTTTAATCAATCTTTGTGGATCAAGATTTGCAGTGATTTAAATTAATTGTCCAGTAAATCCACATATAATTTTTGTGCCTTTCCCATCTCCATCTTATCTTATAGTTCAGAGTACAAATCTGAATGGGGATAAAAGTGGAACTGAATAAGAGATAATATTATGATTATTTCATACACTGTATACATTATGTAATAATAAGGTAAATAAAAAGTCTGTGATCATAGAGTTCGAGAGTCATATAGGAATGACTCATAAGACTCAACATGAGTAAAACAAGACATAACAGATGTAACAAGGGCAAGAACGGAAAATTCCTACAATACAAATACTGTATACCAAGGCTTCAAGGAAAAGGAAGCTTAAAGTGCATATGTCGGTGACCGTGTAGCGTCAATCCAACAAGATTTTGAATGTGATCTTTGATCTCTAACTGTCCCAACTTTACTACTAGATCCTGTTATCTGTTTTGCTTTAAACCAATATGAGAATCTGTTTACTAAAGGATTTCATATGTAATTAACAGTCATTCTACAGAAAATCTTTGTATTTATACAACCTGTGAAATAACCAGCGAGTGGTTCTAGGCACCATAGCTCCAAATTGGGTTGTGTTTATTTATTATAAAATAGCTGCCTCTAAGGTAAAAAATATGTATATAAATTAATCTTGAATAAATCAGGCACGACGGCTTTATCTGTCATCCCACACACTTGAACCTTCAACTCTCATGGCTGCATTTTGTGTTTTGAGGAGAACACAGGACCCTATCCTGGTAATCGGTAGGGTCCCGATCCTACAGCTGTCGAATACAGTGTTGTTTCATTCTACAAATGTATGGTATTGTTAAGCATTGATACTCAGCAAAAGGATTGGCCATGCTGGATTTTGACCTGCCCAATCCTTTCTTTGCCCACATTAATTTAAGTCACCTAAGGTTAGTGAAGTAACTAACTCCTCGCTCCTTTGTGACACATTGATGATTACAAAACTGCGTAGCGTTTATGGGAAGGAGTGAAAGGCAGGAAACAACTATCTTCATACAAGAAGGAGATAGGCTCAGTTCATACCTTTTTGTACAGAAGTTTAAAAATATTAGTTGGCCATATGACATACATAACTGCCATATGCAACATACTTACATACAAGTATACAGACACCATATACACATCACAGATACAGCATATATACATCCACAGTATATGTTAAGACCATTATATGTACTGTAACTGTGCAGTACAATATACACTCAACGGCCATTTTATTAGGTACCACTGTCCCAACTGCTCGTACACTTAATTTCTAATCAGCCAATCACTTGGGGCAATCAGTGCATTTGGCAGTAGACCTGGTCAGACAATCTCCTGCAGTTCAAACGAGCATCAGTAGGGGGAGAAAGAAGTGATTTGAGTGCCTTTGAACGTGGCATGGTTGTTGGTGCCAGAAGGCTGGTCTGAGTTTTTCAGAAAACTGCTGATCTACTGGGATTTTTCATGCACAACCATCTCTAGGGTTTCACGAGAATGGTCCGAAAAAGAACAAAATATCCAGTGAGCGGCAGTCTGTGGCGGAAATGCCTTGTGATGCCAAGGTCAGAGGAGAATGGGCCAGACTGGTTCGAGCTATAGAAAGGCAACAGTGACTCAAATCGCCACCCGTTACACCAGGAGGCGAACGAAGAGCATCTCTGAATGCACGTACGTCGAACTTTGGGCAGATGGGCTACACAGCGCAGAAGACCACACCGCGGTGCCACTCCTTTCAAAGGAAGGAACTGATGCATACAATTTGCACAGCTCATCGAAATTGGACAGTAGAATTGGATAAACGTTGCCTGGTCTGATGATCTCGATTTCGCTGCGACATTCGGATGGTAGGGTCAGAATTTGGCGTCAACAACATGAAAGCATGGATCCCTCCTGCCTTGTATCAACGGTTTCAGGCTGGTGATGGTGGTGTCATGGTGTGGGGAATTTTTTTGGCACTCTTTGGGCCCCTTGGTACCAATTGAGCATCGTTGCAACGCCACAGCCTACCTGAGTATTGTTGCTGACCATGTCCATCCCTTTATGCCAAATGTACCCAACTCTGATGGCTACTTTCAGCAGAGAATGCGCATGTCATAAAGCTGGAATCATCTGAGGTTTCTTGAACATGACAATGAGGTCACTGTACTCAAATGGCCCCACGTCAAGATCTCAGATACAATAGATCATCTTTGGGATGTGGTGGAACGGGGATCTCGATCATATGGAACCAAAATCTCTGAGGAATGCTTCCAGCACCTTGTCGAATCTATGCCAAAGAATTGAGGGCAGTTCTGAAGAAAGGGGGTCAAACAACCGTGCTAGCATGGGTGTACCTAAAAGGAAGGTGAGGTGTAGATATAATGCGTGGGGGGGGGGGGGGGGGGGCGGGCGCGGGGTGGGGGGGGGGGGGGGGGGCGGCGGGGGCGTGGGCGGGGCGGAGGGGATGCCGGGGCGGGGACTGCGGGCGCGGCCGACGGGACGCGGGGAGGGGGGGGGGGCCTGGGGGGGATATGCCCGCGGGCGCGGGGGAGGTAGGCAGCGGTGGGGGGGGGGGGCTGGGGCGGGGAAAGGGGCGGCGGGTGGGTGCCGTGCCGCGGCGTGGCGGGGGCTAACCAAAACCAAAACTAAATCCCCAAAAAAACCAACAAAAAAAAAAGTCCGGCCCTCATCTCGCTATCCATGAAAACACAAAAAAACCCTCACCAAAACAACCAAACACAAAAACCTTCACCACAAAAAAAGCAACAATGTACAAACCACCAACACACCTAACCAACTCAACACCACCACAAAAAAAACGCTAAAAACAAAACACTATAACAACAAAAGAAAAAAAAAATCACGAATTCCAAACAAATAACCACCCCACCAAAAAAAAACAAAATAAACAAAAAAACACAACCAACCTCAAACCCCCCCAAACCACTCAAACTTAAAAAAGCCCAAACACATATCACCACTACAAAACCCGAACAAACAAAAAAAAAAATTCGAACACCACCTCAACAAAAACACAACACAAACACAACCAAATTAACACTCCCCCAAACCACCCCACCAACCTAAACTAAAACCCAACCCCCACCTTCTCTCAAACTAACACAAAAACAAAAAACCAAAACACTGCAGTCACGCTCCCTCTATACACCCTTCCCACCCCTTCCCCCCCCCAGCCAGACATATTCCCTCCCTTTTCCATATGATCACCATACCAATACGCCCCCCTAACATGCACAGCTATTTTAATCAACCCTAGGTTTCTAGATGCCAAAACATTCCAACCTTAGCGAACTTCCCCCTCTCCGCTGGTAAAGTCTGCCCCCAGTTCACCCTTATGTTGCTTCCTGTGACCACAAACTCTAATGCACGTTAAACCGCCATACAAAAAGCACATACATACCCAACTGGCGGTCCCCACTAAGTAAGAGTTTGGTTATTGGCAGGGAGAAAAAAGGGGTTGGGGAAAAAAAAAAAAAAAAAAAAACAAAATAACAAACAACAAAAAAAAAAACAAACAAAAAAGAAAAAAAAAAAAAGGGGGGGTGGGGGTTGGGGGGGGGGGGGGGGGTGCGGGTGGGGGGGGGTGGGGGGGGGTGGTGGGGTGGGGGGGGGGGGGGGGGTGGGTGTGGGGGGTTGGGATGGGGGGGGGGTGGGGTGTGGGGGGGGGGGGGGGGGGGGGGGGGTTGGGGGGGGGGGGGGGGGGGGGGGGGGGTGGGGGGGGGGGGGGGGAGGGGGGGGTGGGGGGAACGACAAAAAAAAAAGAAAAAAAACAATAAAAATAAAAAAAAGCAAAAAAAAAGAAAAAATAAAAAAAAAAAAAAAAAAATAACAAAAAAAGAGGGGGGGGGGGGGGGGGGGGGGGGGGGGGGGGGGGGGGGGGGGGGGGAGGAAAAAAAAAAACAAAAAAAAAAGAAAAAAAACAAAAACAGGGAGTTGTTATTTTTTTTTTTTTTTTTTTTTTAACAACCCATTGGGTCAGGTCGGATGACGGGGCTCCCCTGACACGCGGGCCCATGCGGCGCTATGGACTGCTACGTTGTAGTTAACCTCGTGATTGAAGAGATGGTTTATGGCCACAAAGGGCTATACTATTAAAGATTGTAAAATAGATCACAGATAAAGTGATTTGTATGTAAATTACCAGACTGAGTTATGTAACGATGATGACAGGTAATAAAGCTACGCTGTAACTTACAGTTGTTACATCTCAGAGTGGATGCTCAGTGGTTAGCAAGGACAGCCTCTTGCAGGACTGGGGACTGGGGTCAATGTCCAGGGTCAACAGTCTGCAAAGAGTTGTACTTCTCCTTGTTTGCTGGGTTTCTCCACAACTCCAAAAATTATGGTAGGTTGATTAGATTGTGAGCCCCATTGGGACGACTGATTTGGCAATGGTGGAGCGCTGGGAGTATCGTGTGCCATATAATGAATAAAGAAATTATTGGATGGATGAACCTATAGTTATTAGTGAGCTTTCTTTTCACGAAGAACAATTAACAGGCATCTTGGTACAGTGGGCAAGCACAATTGAAATCAGGGCGGGTTTCTTAAAACATATATCCCCACCCTGCGGCTCACCCAACTAGTGAGAACAGCATCACCAGTCTCTGGGGAGCTGTTACACTGTGCAAGGAGCTTCCCCCTCTCCCACTGTGTGCTGACTGAAACCAGCTCTGCAGCAGTGAGATTACATCAGGCGAGGCAGCTTTGCCGGCGCAGGATCGCTGGGGGATAACACCCGCGATCGGTGCTTAGCGCCGATCGCGGGTGTTACCGGTAAGTCTTTGCTGCAATATGCAGCAAAGACTTACTGGCTATGGAGAGCGCTCAGCCCGTAGCTGGTTAAATACCTTTATGGCAATCATAAGTAAACCACATATGGTTGCCATAGTTTGCTCACAAGGGGCCACATTTATCACTTTTGTGCCCGCCAAGTGTAGTCGTTGCGCCTAAATCGGGCGCACTGTTTTGCCAGAATATCACAAGATACAAACCATCTGTGATAAGTATACTTTCTGCCTCTTATTAATCACTTTACTTAACACAGTTTAGGCGCAGTTTAGGCGCGTTTAGGCGCAATGTTAGATTCGGGCACTACATGTGATCCTGCACAAGCTCCTCTGCTTCTCCCACAGCCCCAGCATGAGACTGACCCCCACAGCAGCACCCAGGTGTGTGACACCCAGCACCCAGTGACTCCTCTCAGCAGTGGCTTCTCTGGAGGGGATCCCCCAGTGCTGGACTCCTGTGCACCCCTGTAATTCTGCACAGTATCCCCTCAGACACTGTGCAGAATGACATGGGGCACTTGTTTGTAGTTCTGCAAGCTGCTGAAACTTGTGCCAAACTCTCTTGCTCTTGCTGTGAGCTCAGGTTTGCAGAATGTTTTGTAAATAAAAGGTGATGAAGTGTAAATAGTCTCAGCTCTGTCTGTAATGTATCTATTGTATCTATTTATGTTCCAGTGTCTTGCAGAGTATCTAATGTATCTATTATATGTTCCGTGTCTGTAATGTATCTAATTGTATCTATTATATGTTCATGTCTGCAGAGTATCTAATGTAATCTATTATATGTTCCAGGGTCTGGCTGAGCTCTGCTGTAGAATGAGCTCTTCTGCAAAGGGGCTCAGTGCTTCTTCTCAGATACGCCACCTTCGGGCTGGAGTGTTTTTGCGCCCGTTTTTGGCCAAATGCAAAAGTCGCACGTGATGAATATCATTAGGCGCAGCAAAACATCTGGAATTGAACGATAGATGAGGGGAAAGGTGTGTTATTTAGCTGGCGGCTAATTTGACGTTTATCGCAAAATGGCGCAAAAACGGTGCCCTAAACGAAAAGCGCAAAAACAACGAAAAAACAGTGAGAAATGTGGACCAAGTGGTTGAGTATCTTAAATGAATAAAAGCATGATAATAACCAAATTTATATGTGTATAGGAATATTATTCAATGGTTCTGTTCAAATCCTAGTACTAAGTGTTGTCAGTTTAATAATAGGGAACCGAGAATATGGAAGCAATATTAGGTGTGTAGCATGACATTAGTTCAACGACCGAGTCATTCCTGTGAGTTTGAGGCAATTAAGCTAATCAATATCAATCCTTTATTATCTGTTAGAGGAACATTGACCCCTGCTATCTGTTAGATTGTGTGTAGCCAATCTGCTCCATATTTCTGACATTGCTCTGATGATGAATAGTAACGGGACACGTTTTAACACTTGGTGTCAAGATGAAAGATATTGATGATAACTTGTCCCAGACCCTGATAAAAGCAAGGACATGAATAATATAAAATATCCAGTGCCCATCAGTTGATTTATCTCCCTAGTTTGTGCTAGACCATGCAGATAATTCTCACGCTTCTATGGCTATCATAGATTGATCTGAATTAGACCCTATCTGCTACAGCGACCAGGCAGCTAAGAAGCCACAATAGAAGCCAGTCTATCAAAATATACAAATGATCATTCCATGTGTGGAACCCCAAAATTCTAAATCACCTTTACAAATCAAATAAAAAACGCCATCAAAAGGGGAGTAGGAGGGCACCTTAAAGTGAACCCGTCACCAGGAATGTTAGTTTTAGCTGGTGTCAGGTTCCGATAGCTCTGTTATGCTGATTTGGATGGAGTGTGGAGGAGAGAAGACTGTGCCACCGGCACACATAGGCTGCAGCTGCCCCCCCCCCTCTTTCTCTGAGACTCACCACAAGCGTGGTAGAAGACAAGGTAATGAGAATTCACATTCTGGTGACCATTCAAAACAAGCATGATAAACTAGGGGCACCTACTCATAGATCCAGATACTGAATGTGGTAACACCCATATATTTGTTATCCATGGCCTCCTTCCTTCTATAATCAGTTTTATAAATTATACTAAGGAGCCAGAAGAGGTGTTACTAGAAGCCCCTCACTGCTCTGAATTACAGGCTGGTCACTTCTAACCTTCCCTCGCTCCTCAGGACTTCCCCCCCCCCCCCACTGGCTGATGTTATCTCACAGCAGCAGCAGAAGAAGTTGAAGTACACGATGTGAGAGGGACCACAGTGTAAATGCCTCTGCACAAAAGAGTCTCTTGGTAACATCCCCCGAACATTCTGGCTCATTAGTATAATTTTAAAAGTTGATCTTAGAAGGATGAAGGCATGGATAACACATATTTGATGATTACCATAGTCATGGTGCTGGTGCTGGATCTATGATTAAGTGCCACTGGTTTATCATTCTCATTTAAACTCCATGGTCAGTTCAGGCAAAGCCATTCCCCTTTTTTCCCAGGCCATTCTCTTTTGCCAATTTGTTGAAAAAAAGTCTAAGAACCATGATACATTGGCAGAAGGCAGTTATGACGACAGAACGTCTGTCAAAAAACAGCTTAATAAATCTGCCCCAATATCTTTTTGTTTGGGATTTTCTAAATTTAAATTTAGTGGGAGCAAAAGTACAATGTACAGGGGTAGGACACTTTAAACTTTTCACACTTTTTTTTGCAGCAATTGCGTAGAAAGAAATATCAGTGACAGGAGAAGAGGGTAATCCAGGATATGGTCAGAAAATATATGCAAGACGTAGGGAAGAAAAGGAAAGCAACAGAGGACGGCGCCTCGGGTGATATCGTAAGATAACCGGCAGACGTAATGAGATGATCAGGGGTACTCACCTTGGTCATTCTTGGTATCAAAGCGTATAAGTGTAAAGTAGGTCCACACCCAAGGTGCAATGGTCCCCAAGTCCAGACTTGTGGTGTCTTTTAACCCCTTCACGCTTCGTGACGGATATATCCGCCACGGAGCTGTGAAGGTTGTATGAAGAAGGCTCATGGGCTGAGCCTTCTTCATACAGAGATGGGCTTTGCTGCATATCGCAGCAAAGACCATCGCTACAACCTTTTCTTTGCCGCCGGCAAATTCGCCGGCGGCACTTTAAATTTGGCGGCGCATGGGCGTTTGACCCGAGGATACATGGCTTCTGCCTATTCATTACAATGAGCCTGTGGCTCATTGTAATGTATAGTGTGCAGAAATGCCATATACTGCGATACAGTAGTATTGCAGTATATGGCAGGAGCGATCAGACCATCTAGGGTTAATGTACCCTAGATGGTCTAAGAAATAGTGGGAAAAAAAAGGAAAAAAAAAGGAAAAAAATAATAAAATATTAAAAGTTCAAATCACTCCCCTTTCCCTAGAACTGATATAAAATATAATAAATAGTAAAAATCACAGACACATTAGGTATCGCCGCGTCCCAAAATGCCTGATCTATCAAAATATAAAAACGGTTATTGACGGCGGTGACCTCCGGAACGGCAAATGGCGCCCAAATGTCCAAAACGCGACTTTTACACCTTTTTTGATGACATAAAAAATGTAATAAAAAATGAGCAAAATGTCACACAGTCCCCAAAACGGTAGCAATGAGAACGTCGGCTCATAAATTACCCCTCACACATCTCTGTGCGCCAAAGTATGAAAAAGTTAGTCGCGTCAGAAGATGGAAAAAAATTTTTTTTTCTTTTTTGTACACATTCGTTTAATTTGTGAAAATGTATTAAAACGCAATAAAACCTGTATAAATTTGGTATCACCGCGATTGTACCAAACCAAAGAATAAACTAGAGGTGTTATTTGGAGCGCAGAGTAAAAGTCGTAAAAACTGAGCCCACAAGAACATGACGCACATGCAGTTTTTTTAAATTTTTCCACAAACAAATGAATATACTTTGAAAATTTACACTTCAGTGTGGTGGCTGTTATTATGGATTGTACATCTCAAAATGGTATATTAACTGATACACGAGACTGCAAATGAGTTGTGGGAAATTTTGTAATGTTGATCAGTTGGATGTATACTTTGTCTCAGAAAACAAACTTCTATTTAAAAGGTGATTTTTATTTGAGGTAAGCTCTTAAAATTGTATGACAAGGGGGGGGGGAACACAGTGTATACCTTTATACATTCTGCTTGGTTTTGATGTTGTTACCACCAGGAACACAGTTACCACTTTATTTTCCTGTAGAAATGTCACACAACAAATCAGTAAAAAGAGGAGGAGAGTTTGTGCATGATGTGCACAGTTGGCGGTGGTTGCCCGTCTATTGTCATCACTCCACAATGGATCATACAATGTGAAATCGCGTTTTACCAGGTGTTTTTCTTTAGAATAACTTTGGTTTGTGCTGCCCGGACGGGTAGGGGTGAAGATTGATGAGAAATGTATATTTTGTCTGGGTATGTTATCTAGCCTTTATGTTATACGACCAGGTGTTTGTCAACAACTTAAATAATTAAAATGTATATTCCAAATCCAAGTTTTCTTCATTGTCAGCTTTTTCCACATCTCCCCAATCACAGGCAAGAAGTTGCATTCATTACTTGCGAAATGCGTAATGCAAGTATTTCCCCTTCATGCACCTTATGCCAAAAGGGTGGTAGGATTGGCGTGAAGGGGGGGGGGGGGGGCTTGGCAAAAGGGGGGGTGGGCATATGGGTATATGCCCATGCCTGCACACTTGCAAGAGTGAACGTTCCCCAATGAACATTTGCGATTGGCAATTCTACAGCAGACCAGGACTGGTTCTAGATTGATAAATTAGCATGATATGTTATATATGATAATGGATTAATTCCCATCAACAAAATATGCAATGAATCCTCTAGAAACGCCCGACTATGCGGTGGACATTCTGTAAGGGGGCCTATGCTTGGACATTCTGTAAAGGGGGCATCTGCTATGAGACATTGAATGTGGTGCGGCTGCTGCTGGCTTTATTAGAAAGCGGTGGATTTCCTACTTGGGGCTTATACTCAAAGTCATATCTTTTCCCGTTTTTTGTAGTAAAATTAGGAGCCTATCTTAAATGTGAGTATTTACGTAGAGGAGGAGTTCAGCTCAGAGCTCAGAGGCAGCCATCACTCTCCACACAGTTCTGGGAGATCTGAACAGGAGAGTGTGGGTTTCATGCGGTTAGGGAAGGGGGGAATGGATTGACTTCCTAAATAGATGGATTGATAAGAGCAAGTGTGAAGTCATCATTACATTACTTTTGGAGCAGTACAAGTGTAAGGATTAAAGAGTACCTAAGTCTAACAACTGGGCACAGATTGTTTGGAGCTGGACGGGACAACCTAGCCGTGTGAACAAGACCAGGACCCTGGGACACTTAATCTGCCACTGGTCATCTGATAAATTCTCCCAAATGTATGTACAATGTATGTAGGTACCATACAGCCCGCAGAAAGGAGGCCAGGGTCACACATCTCTGTACCTCCATAGCAGCTTTGGAGAATAACTGATGAAAAAAACGTGATACATTCATTGAAAATCAGATTCCAATTCAGTTGCAAATATGAACAACTTGTCGATAAACAAAATGTGCTATGTATATAAAGTTGAAAAATCTTATTAACTAATTAAATAAGGGGGCACGTCACACGATGTAATGCGGTTTGACACATTCAAAAGGCTTCAGCCTTGATCACTGCTGAGGTTACCTTGATTTTAGCAAAGGCAGTGGAAACGGCAATTGTAATCTGTAGCATGGATCAGTGAAGCTTTTGGAATGCGTCAAAAAGCTCAACAAGCAACCAGCGCGTGAACGCGCCCTCAATCTAAGCAAAATATGACTTTTCTCTGACATTATTTTTACAAGACTTTGGATCCATTTTTTGATTGGTAAAAAGGAGATAATTCTTGAATTCCATCTCATACCTTACCTGCGGGGACTATAATTTAATGATGCAAAATTATGGTGTGAGTCTCTAGAACAAAAATCTCCGGTGTGGTTAGAAGTACATATCATGTAACAGGATGCAAAAAATGTTATGGTTTCTGTTATAAAATGGAAACCACCATGTTAATGTGACAGATCCTTAACTACTTTTACTGTACAATAGTGTAAATGGTTCTGTTTATACATTGAAGTAAGTGGTGGTAGAACATAAACACGGGATTGGGGGCTTTTCAACTGTTAAGGCCTTACCAAAGGTCCAGCAGGTCGCTACTTGCCTCTCCCAGAAGCTGGAGAGCCCACCTGTTTTCTGGTGTTTGCCACATACATCCTTGATAGATTCTCAGACATACTCTATCTTCTGAACATGCCTCCAGCTTGGGAGGTTAACCGCTTACATAACCTGACACCTCACCTGGTGGTAATGAAAATTGTGAGCAGGTCACAGAAACAAGGAGGACCCAGTAAGTAATCACGCAAAGCAATAGCTATCACCCCAGGGTGACCTTGGAAGCTGAGCGCTAGGATCTCCTTCTCACTTAGGCAACAATAGTGATTTTCTGGAGATAGAGAAGACATTAAACAATGCAGTCATTTTCCACGACCCGCAGTGCGAAAAATTGTGTCCGACACTCTCCAAAAACCCAAACACTATCTACATCCACATGAAAAAAGCTCCAATTCTCGGTTAGTTTGTACCTAGTATATCCATTCATTTGATTAATACGACACCACAGTTGAGCACTCCGCAACTGACCCACATTCATCAAGCATTTTTTTACGGTGTTAATTCATCTATGAAACTACTTGACGCACAACTTTAGTTTTTTGGCTTTCCAAATCTATAATGCAAACGTGTGTTAATTTCTGCATTACAAAAAATCTTTTTTACGTACGCA
Organism: Engystomops pustulosus; assembly: GCA_019512145.1. Lineage (NCBI taxonomy): Eukaryota > Metazoa > Chordata > Amphibia > Anura > Leptodactylidae > Engystomops > Engystomops pustulosus. The sequence continues at coordinate 191,729 of WNYA01000170.1, read as the reverse complement.
ACACGTGATTTCATTTCCCAATTGCATGCCAGTTTAGTGAACGCATATAAGCAAATTGGGCCCAAGCCCCTCCCCTTTGGCTCCCTGCGTACAAAAAGAACCCCTGCTGTGAGGATGGAGCTTGTCCGGTCATGAGGCGTTTCATTGAAATGCTTGCATCAGGAAACAAGCTACAAATATTTGCTTATAGATATGCAAAAAACATGTAAAAAAAATTGTCTCTCTTTTTTGGGTAATTACAGCCGTTTGCAAAGTTCACCATGATTTTTACACTGGCTGCACGATTTATCATAAAATCCAGATGTGATGGTGAGGACTAATTACCGTGTGTTATTTGCGTTTTTAAAGGCATCCAACGGCATGCGGGATGGAGTTGGCAAACGTTGTATGCTAAAACAAAACGCTGTGTTTGTATAAAATGTGAAATTTGTGCCCAAAAACCCTGGGTGTAGTAAGGGCCTGAGGCTGCATTCAACATGGGTGTTTAAACATTGCGTTTGCAAACTTTGCATTTACAAAACACTGTGTTTAAACAACATTAGTGTTAACACTGCTTTAACATATGTATTTTGTAAACAACCAATGTTACAAAATATGTTTAACATTTGTCTTTGCTAAACATAATGTTAAACAGACAAACTAATTAAACAAAATGCCTCTCATTAGCTGCTTCAAATGATGCAAACGCGACATGTTAATGCCGCCTCAAAACAATGTAGCGGTCGTCATAACGCGAGCTAGCGCACAGGGGGAGATCCCCGCACCCGAACATGCGTTCAGGGAAACGCATGCGATTGTTAAGCGTTCGCATGCGTCTCTGGAACGCATGTGTGTTCGGCGCCGAGGACCTCCCCTGGCGCTAGCGTCGTGTTATGAAGGGACGTCTAGCGAACGTGTGACCGGGCCAAAAGTGCTCAGAAAAAACCAAACTACTCAGATGCCCTAATGTATTAAACCACTAAGATAAACCAAGTATCCTAAAACCTTAAAAGAACCCCAAAAACTTGACCACTCGTGATACTGAGGGTGAATGCACACATGGGGGTACATTAATTACAGTTCGGTGTCTGCATTGGCTTTGTACGCCTGCCTCTCGGTATTAAGAAGACACTAATTTAATATTGTCGAGCTGTGCAGAGACATTCTGGCGCCGAGACTATTTCTGTCCCTGGGACAAAATCTGTCCGGAGCACCAGAAACTGTGTCCAACAGATCCACCTGCTAGACCAGTTTTCTTTTGGTCCGGTTATTCCGTCAGTTACAACCACCCAAAAAGGGCTGCGACAATAGTTATTGGTCTGAGTTTCCACTCCGCCAAAGCCACGCCCTTTTCGGAGAACAGTGCGGAGCAGACGGAAAAAGCATTTTTTCTGGCGCCGCCAGGCTAAATAATAGGTCTGAGAGCAGAACATGTGGTGAGTGCGCCACAAAATGGCGGAAACACCATAGTAAAATGTCCCATGGTGTTTTGAACCGGGTTAGGCGTGTCTGAAAACGCATCCAGTTTTGAACCGTTTTTAATTCAAGGTAATGGTTAAAACGCGTCAAAACGGATGCGTTTTAACGGACTGCTTAGAAATGACCAAAAATGGGTTCACAAACGCCAACGTGTGCCGTCGGCCTAATTTGAGGCATGGGCAGACTTTTTCTATGGCATCGAGATGTGGAACGCTGCCTCACACTGCTGAAGATATTCGGGCCTACAGCGACTGTTGCATGTGGGCGCCGTGTGAATGAGTGAAAAGCACTTAATTGCATGAGGTCCCGATTAACAGTCTGCTCAGAATTTTTTATGTCACTGGACCTGAAACCTGAAAATTGAAGACATTAATTTAATGAGGTGTCTGATTGAACACCGTGTGAAACATGCAAATTGAGGGTCAAGTGGAAGATATCTACAGGAACCCGCAAGTCGGCCAAACAATTCAACTGGAAACTTTTCTAATTGATCAGATGCAAACGAAAATACATAGTAATGTAGCTTATCATTTAGTGGCATCCATTTCAGCACAAATGTGTCTAATGTGTGGATAGGGCACGACAATACCTTATTCGTTGTTTTGAAAGGATTTTTAGACTCCCACGAGACACGAGAATTCAGGAACACCATTCTTCTTTTGAAATATCATATAGTGACTTAGGAGAAAGGATAGGACACTGCCCTTGTCTTTCACAAAACCAAGCCGTTCCCTAATGCTATGCTGAAAGGAACCATCAACATCGCGTGTAACACTTACAATGTACAAGAGTCTTATTTCTATTATTTATGGGGAATCGGACTTTTTTTAAGCAGTCTCTTGCAGCTATCGGTTTACATTGCACACAACTCAAAGACCCCTGGCTCTGTCAAACTGTGGTATGTTCACAAGCAGTTTAAAATGTGTACCTGTAATGCTACAAAGCCATTCCCTCAGTACAAGGATTATTGTTTTATTACGGCATTGCTACAGATGGGATCATGTTATTGATTTGATCCGATTCCACCTTTGCTTAATGTGGTTGTCCACTTTCAGAAAATAATTGATATTGTTTAGTGCAATGAAAAAGTCTAAAACAATTTTCACTATACTTTTTGTATGAATTCATCAATTTCTTTAGATCTATGTTGTTGTCATTCCACAGGAATCTTTCATTGTTACTTCCTGCGGATAAAAAACTGTCCCTGGTCTTGTGATGTCGCACAGTGCATGGCTCGTTATAGGACATCTACATCACATTTAAGGTGTGTAGACTGTCACCAAAGCAGGGCTTGTTACCTTAGGGGTGATTGGGAAAGTTCTCCTGCCAATTGTCACCTTTCTATGTATTTTGTTCAGGTCACATAGAGGTGTGGCAAAATGCTTACCAGTAGAAAATACAAGACTGTGGCACGCCAGGACCTGCTCTTTTAAAAAACACATGCTATTATTTTTCTTATATATATTACTTTGTATAGTGTAGGAAACCACAAGGTCCCCGGTAGCTAATATGCCTATTACATTCTAGGCCAGGGCCAGATTAAGGCTGGAAGAGGCCCCTGGGGTAAACTGGTGACGGCCCTCCCGTAATATATATATATATATAGCCTGAGTAAACAACATATAAGCCTCCTCAGTTATGCAAATATTATACAGCCACCCACCACCAGTAACTACAGATATACAGGCCCCCCTTGTTTTCTTTAATGCATAGGTCTATACAGCCCCCCAAGCAAAATAACCCAAAAACTTTACTCACCTTCTCGCCCGCTCCCTGGAGCCATGGCGTGCCCTCTTTCTTTACAGTACTTCCCTCTGACGTCACTGTGGCTCTGCGACAGGAGATTGTGACCATCCATGTGGCCCCTGTTCTAGGAAAGGAGTGGAGAGGAAATATTCGTTTTACTTGTGGTGCCATAGAAAAGCAGATGTGTGGGGATAAGGGGGGATCCAGGTCGTCTCCGGTTAACCCTCGGATTCTGGTCCCCTCGATATAGTGGGTTCATGGAAAAAGAAAAGAGAAAAAGCGCGCTTCATGTATAGAGAAAAATTACGTAATCCAGTAATGCATGGTAAAAGGTTGGTGCTTCACCTTTCATGTTGTGTATCTAGCACAAACATGTATATGGCCCCTAATGATGGTAGATATGGGCCTCGTCAGGGGCTCGTAACGGTGCTCCAGAAATATGAGTGCGTTAGCAAATGGTTTGGCCTTTCTATATATAGGCTTGATTGTGGATTCCTTCCAAACAATCCCCCTTTCACATATAGTTGGCAATTTTGGGAGCCATGGCAATCACCCAAATTCACTGTTAATCCACCATGTGATTGATGCAGGTCCATTAAGAGGCAAAGTAGTGGTGGAGGCAGTGGGCTTGCACCACAGGAGCCTGCCCTTAACCAGCCGTGTGGTATTAGTCCATTATCTTCTCCACAGGAACTCTAATTATCTGATACTTGATGTGAAGAGAGGTCTAGAGAATATCCAATAATCTGAATTAATCTGCATGAAGTACCTAGTTTTCCCAGTCCTTCCACAATGACACAGTTATGGCCAGTGTCTTCAGTCCTGATGTTAATTTGTACACAAAGATCCAGCAAGAGTTTCATGTCAAAATGTAGAGTAGAGAGCGCCAATGGTGTGGGGACTTAGGGGCAGATTTATCATAAGCAGGACCTTACTAAGTTTTTTTAAAGCTTGAGATGTCTTGTAAAACATCAGATTTATTATTAGCTTATACGTTGATAATGTGACAAATGAGGTGATAATGTCTGCAGTGACATGAACTTTAGTTAAAAGTTGCCAAAAAAACAAATCACATATTGTGGTGCAAATTGCCAGTGTGCAACAATTTTGAGACCTTCTAAAGACAAAAATGACGTAATGCGTGGACCACAATGTGAGGTCCCTGCTGATCATGCACCCGAACATCCAGCCCGAAGTTCAGGCTCACCCCATGGAGCATCCATGATCAGCGTTGGCTTTGCCGGCGGCCATGTAAATGCTGGTGGTGCATGAAGACTATTTCCTAACATCGTTGTCTTTGATATGTCCAGGAGCGACAATTGGAAAAATGGCATCTTTTTCAAGCGGAATTATAAGGGTTACCTCACCTTACAGACAGCGAGATAAAACTCTAATAGATAAAACCTACGCCATACAGATGGTTACCACATAGAGAACGTGAGGGGCCCTGGGCCGATTGAGAGCTAAAATTAATCAAATATTAACAACATGATACTAGTGAGGCTTCATCAGGAGAGGTAGTGATAGTATTCTATTATATTTCTAATGATGTCTTCGTGAGTTGCTGAAATCTGGCATGACTCCTCCCCCCCCCCCCCTTTTTAAATTATTGAGGCCATGAGGCATTCCTAAGAGAGCACGTTCTGTGACTCTGTGGTCTTTGAATATGTCAATAGAAGTCACAGGATTATACTGGGTAGAAAGAAGTATACTCACTTACAATATAAATCTGCTCGATATGGCAAATATGTGCTTACGGAACGTTGGTATTTCCAATGTAATGTTAACATTTCATTATACCCATAAATATCTTTAAAAAAAAAACAAAAAAAACCAAAAAAACAACGCCACTCAACCCAAAGCACCAAAAAATTTAGAAATACTCATGCTTCTGACTCCTCTTATCTGATCCTGGAGCGTCAATCGCTAGTCTGACACGTCGGATCACTAGAAAACAAACTTATGTTAGCACCCCTCGCCCACATTCGTTCTCCCATTCTGGGAGCTCGAGTGAGCAAGTGCTGTCACGAAAGGCAGAAGGCCAGTTTAAGGTCCAGGGCGGCCGGTGCCGTGCACCCTAGGAGAGGGAGGCCGACCTCGTCGGAAAGCAGGAGTATTAGAGAGATAAGTGGACGGGAGCGGTGACAGCACATCGGGGGACTGGGGCACAAAGAGGGGCCACCGGGGCCCGCATTCGCGGCATGGATCAGAGGCCAGCCGTGACACTTGGCACTGTTCACCGGTTGGGTTTGTTTACAGTGGGTGTTTGGGTTTGGTTGAAGCTTGGCCAAAACTCGGCAAACCCAAACCGAAGGTTGCTATCATAGTCTCGGCCTTTGAACTACAGCGGCCAGGGGCCACATCTGCAAAGCGTTGTATGTTCTCCATAATTGCGTGGGTTCCTCCACATCCAAAAAACATACATGGGAGGTGATTAGATTTGTGCAAGCCCCATCGGGGACAGGGACTGATGTGCCAAGCTCGTGTAGCGCTGTGTAATCGTTTGTGTGCCATTGCTGTATAAATAATGGAATTATTTATACACTCAACAGCCAGAAAATCTTTATTGATTGTCAGGTGAATTATTCTTATTACTCTTGTTGATTAGGGGAACAATTACTGTAGATTCATGATCCAAAAGATACTATCTTTTTTTCAATTAGGTGATGTAAGTTGGAAAAATTGTCAAATGGACAAAACATAAGAAAAGTTTCTCTACGTTGTTGCGTGGGTTTCCTCGGGTCCTCCGGTTTCTCACACACTCCTCCACACTCCATGGGGCAGGGACGATTTGAAAGCTCTGTGCAGCGCTGGAATATGTTGGGCGCTCATTAAATAAAGATTATTATTAATAATTTATTAAAGAAGTACAATTTTTAATCAACGTTGTGGGTTAAGATTTGCAGTGATTAAATTAATTGCCAGTAAATCACATATAATTTGTGCTTTCCCATCTCCATCTTATCCTAGTTCGAGTACAAACTATGAATGGGATTAAAAGTGGGAAACTGAATAAGAGAATAATAATATGATTATGTCTACACGTATACATTATGTAATAATAAGGTAATAAAAAGTCTGTGATCATAGAGTTCGAGAGATCATTAGGAATGACTCATAAGACTTCAACATGAGTTAAAACAAGACATACAGATGTAACAAGGGCAAGAACGGAAAATTTCCGACAAACAAATACTGTCTACCAAGGATTCAGGGGAAAAGGAAGGTGAAGTGCATATGTCGGTGACGTGTAGCTTTTTGTAGCGTCAATCCCACAGATTATGAATGTGGTCTTGATCTCTAACTGTCCCAAACTTACTACTAGATCTGTGATCTGTTTGGCTTAAACAATATGAGCATCTGTGTACTAAAGGATTATATATGTAATTAAATGTTCAATTCTACAGAAAATCTTTGTATTTATAAACCAGTGAAATAACCAGCGAGTGGATCTAAGCTCCGTGGACTCCAAAATTTGGTTTAGTTATTATAAAATAGCTGCCTTTAAGGTAAAAAAATATGTATATAAATTAATCTTTGAATAAAATCAGGTTCACGTCGGTTTTATCTGTCATCCCACACATTGAACCATTCAAATCCTATGGCTGACATTCTTGGTTTGAGGAGAAACAGGGACCTATCCTGGTAATCGGTAGGGTCTCGATCTGGTATTGTTTAAGGCTATGAAGAAACTCAGCAAAAAGGATTGGCCAGGGATTTTGACTGCCCAATCCGTTACTTTTGCCCAATTAATTTAACTGTCACCCTAAGGTTAGTGAAAGTAACTAACCTCCTCGCCCTCCTTGGCACACATTGAGGATTACCAAAAAAACTGAGTTAGCCTGTTTATGGGGAAGGAGGTGAATAGGAATCAGAACAACTCTCTCTTATAAAGAAGAAGTTGAGATAGGATCTCAGTTAATACCTTTGTACAGAAGGTTTAAAAATATATTAGTTGCCATATGACATTACATACAGTGCCAATGCAACATTGCTTACATTACAGGTATAAGACACCATATACAATCACAGATACAGCATTATACATCACAAGTATATGTTATATACATATTTGCTGAACATGTGCCAGGACAATATACACTCACCGGCCACTTTATTAGGTACACCTGTCAAACTGCTCGTTAACACTTAATTTCATAATCAGCCAACTCACATGGCGGCAACACTCAGTGCATTTAGGCATGTAGAAAGGTCAAAGACAATCTCCGCAGTTCAAAACCGGCACAGTATGGATAGAAAGGTGATTGAGTGGCTTTGAAGTGGCATGGTTGTTGGTACCAGAAGGGCTGGTTCTGGTATTTCAGAAACGCGATCTACGGGATTTCATGCACAACAACTTCTAGGTTACAGAGAATGGGTCCGAAAAAGAAAAATATCCAGTGGCGGACAGTTCTGTGGGCGGAAATGCCTTGTGATGCCAGAGGTCAGAGCGAGAAGGGCAGACTGGTGAGTGATAGAAAGGCAACAGTGAATCAAATCGCCACCCGTACCAACCAGTAGGCAGAAGAGCATCTCTGAACGCACAGTACACGAACTTGAGGCCAGATGGGGCTTACAGCAGAAGAAGACCACACGGGTGCAACTCCTCTTCAGCTAAGAACAGGAAACTGAGGCTACAATTTGCACAAAGCTCATCTGTGTGGGGTGGTTAAATTGGACAGTAGAGATTGGAAAAAACGTTGCCTGGTCTGATGAGTCTCGATTTCTGCTGCGCACATTCGGATGGTAGGGTCGAATTTGGCGTCACACAAACATGAAAGCCATGGACCCTACTGCCTTGATCACGGTTTTTCAGGCTGGTGATGGTGGTGTCAGGTGTGGGCAATATTTTCTTGGCACTCTTTGGGCCCCTGTACCAATTGAGCATCGTTGCAACGACCACAGCTACCTGAGTATTGTTGCTGACCATGTCCCATTCCCTTTGATGACCACAATGTACCCAACATCTGATGGTACTTTCAGCAGATAATGCGCCATGTCAAAAAGTGGAATCATACTCAGATGGATTTCTTGACATGACAATGAGTTCACTGTACTCAAATGGCCTCACAGTCACAGATCTCATCATAGAGCATCTTTGAGATGTGAGGAACGCGGAGATCGGCATCATGGATGTGAAGCCGACAAATCTGCGGCAACTGTGTGATGCCATCTGCAATATGGACCAAATCTCTGAGGAATGCTTCCAGCACCTGTTGAATCTTATGCCACGAAGGAATTGAGGCAGTAGTTTGAAGGCAAAAAACGGGGGTCACCCGTTATAGCTGAGTGTACATAATAAAGTGCCCGGTTGAGTGTGTGAGTGTTAGATATAATGGTTGCACATCCTCATGTGCACATAGGATGACGGGGTCCCTGACACTGCGGGCCCCATAGCGGCTGCTATGGCTGCTACGCTGTATTTACCCTCTGATGCAGCCCATGGTTTATGGGCCACAAAGGCTATACCTTTACAGATGGATTAAAATAGATCACCAGACTGAGTTATGGTAACAGATGATGCAGGTAAGAAATGCTAGCTGTACATACATGTGTTTTACATTCAGGTGGGATGTCGTGGTTAGCAATACAGCCTTGCAGCGCTGGGACCTGGGTTTTCAGTCCAGGGTCAACATCTGAAAAGAGTTTGTACTTTCTCTCTGTTGCATGGGTTTTCTCCCACACTCCAAAATATACTGGTAGGTTGATTTAGCTTGTGAGCCCCATTGGGGACGACTGATCTATGGCAATTTGTAGCCGCTGAGTATCGTGTGCGCTATATAAATAAGAAATTATTGGATGAGAGAACCAAATAGTTTAGCTGACTTTCTTTTTACAAGACATTAACAGGCTATTGGTACAGTGGGCAAACTCTGAAATCAGGGGCTGTTTCTATCAAACATATCACCACCCTGCCGCTTCCCCCAAGTGAGAAACAGCATCCCCATTCTCTGGGGAGCTGTTACATGTGCAAGGAGCTTCCCCCTCTCCCACTGTGTGCGAAAACCAGCTTGGCAGCAGTGAGATTACATCAGGCAGAGGCAAGCTTTGCGGCAGGATCGCTGGGATAACACGCGATCGGTGCAGCGACGATCGCGGTGTTAACGGTAAGTCTTTGCTGCAAGGATGACAGCAAAGACTTACTGGCTATGGAGAGGCCTCAGCCGTCAGATGGTTAAATACCCTTTTATGGCATCATAGTAAACACATATGGTTGGCCATAGTTTGCTACAGGTGTTTGAGTATTCTTAAATGAATAAACGCTGAAATACAAAATTTATATTTGTATAGGTTAATAGATTCAATGGTTCTGTTCAAAATCCTAGTACTAAGGTGTTGTCGAGTTTAATAATGGGAACCGAGAATATGGAAGCAATATTAGGGTGTGGTAGGACTGGACATTAGTCAACGACCGAGTCATTCCTGTGGTTTTGAGGGCAATTAAGGCTAATCAATATCAATCCTTATTATCTGTTAGAGGACATTGACCCTGCTATCGGTTTAGATGTGTGTGGGTAGCCATCTGCTTCCATATTTTCTGTAACATTGCTCTGTATGATGAATAGTAACGAGGACCGTTTTAAACTTGGTGTGCAAGATAGAAGAATATCTGATTATAACTTGCTCCCAGACCCTGATAAAAGCAAAAAGGACATGGATAAATATAAAACTATCCAGTGCCATCAGTTGATTTATCTCCCTAGTTTGGTTGCTCGCCCATTGCAGATAATTCTCACGCTTCTATGGCTATATAGATTGATTGAATTAGACCCTATCTGCTACAGCGCGACCAGGCGCCTAACGAAGGCCCACAATAGAAGACAGTCTATCAAAATATACAAATGATCATTCAGTGCCTGAACCCCCAAAATTCGAAATCTACCTTTAAATCAAATAAAAAGCAATCAAAAGGGAAGTAGAGGGCACTTTTAAAGTGAAACCTGCAACCATGGAATGTGAGTTTTAGCTGGTGTCCAGTTCCAAATGCCTCTGTATGCATGATTGGATGAGTGTGGAGGAGAGAAGACTGCCACAGGCACACATAGGCTGCAGCTGCTCCCCCCCCTTTCTCGGAGACTCACCACAAAGATGTGGTAGATAGGACAGGTTAATGAGAAGTCACCTCCTGGGACCATTCAATCAAGCAGATAAACTAGGGGGCACCTACTAATAGATCAGATACTGAATGTGGTAAATCACCCTATATTTTTTAATCCATGGCCTCACTTCCTTATATAATCAATTTATAAATATACTAAGAGCCAGAAGAGGTGTTACTAGAGCCCCTCATGGCTCTTGAATTCACAGCCGTGTTCCACTTTCTCACCTTCCCCTGCTCCCTCAGGACTTCCCCCCTCCCACTGGCGATGATCTCACAGCAGCAGCAAGAAGAAGAGGGAAGAAGTGGAAGTACACAATGTGAGGGGGAACAGTGTAAAGGCCTTTTGCACAAAGAGTCTCTGGTAAATCCCCCTGAACATTTCTGGCTCAATAGTATCATTTTAAAAGTTGATCGTAGGAAGGCATGAAGGCCATTGGATACACATATTTGATGAGTAACATTAGTCATGGTGCCGGATCTATGATTAAGTGCCACTGGTTATCATTCTTCATTTAAACTCCATAGTCGTTCAGCAAAGCATTCCCCCTTTTTTCCCAGGCCATTTTCTCTTTTGCCAAATTTGTTGGAAAAAATGTCTAAAAACCAATGATAATTGGCAGAAGCAGTAGGACGACAGAAGTCTGTCAAAAACAGATTATAAATCGCCCCAATATCTTTTTGTTGGTTTTCTACAATTTTAACATTGTGACCAGACTACTGCTTCTAGTAGAAAATGCTAAGAAAGTATATAAGCATGTTACAGTGGGTTACGGACACTTTAAACTTTCACCACTTTGTTTTATTGCAGCCATTGGTAAGCTCAAAAAGGGGTGTCTTGCTCATGAATGTACACTCTGCCCCCATCCATCTTCACATAAAAAACAGAAACGTGAATATTTTTCTACATTCTTTCTGATCCTCCTTGAAGATGCGTTCTACTCCCTCATTGGAGTACAGCTGGTTTAATGAAATGATGCAATTGATAAGAAGCTGCGGACAGGAATGTGTTGCAAGGCACAGATTTGGCCAAGAGTTACAAAATAATTTCTGGAAGCTTACCTAAAAGCAGTGACATCCATATCCTGGGGTCAACTACAACTCTCTCGACTTGGTCGTCCATCCAAAACTAAGCATCATGTTGAATGAAAGCCTTAGCGAGAGAGAGAGGTAAAGGGAACTCCAACATCGCTGCAAGCTGGCTCCAGAGATGCAGTAGGGAGATGGGAAAAAGTCCACAAAGTCAACTATCACTGCCAGCTCCACCAGTCGGGGCCTGTAAGGCGAGTGCCGATGGAAGCTTCTCCTAATTACAAGACATATGAAAGCCATACAGGTGCAAAAAAAAACACATGAAGGTTCCCAGGACTGTGGGAAATAGATTCTCTGTTGGGGCGAAGGTTGCACTTTTGGTGTTAATCTAGGCGGTACTGTGTGGAGAAAATTGTCTAGGAAATGCTCATCACCTGCCAAATACAATCCCAACAATGACACAGGGTGGGCAAGCTCATGACTATGCGGAATTTTTTTTCTAGCTGCGGGACCAGGACGACTGGTTGCAAGGAAAGAATTAATGTGGCAAGTACAGAAGATCTCCTGGATATTAAAACCTCTACAGTGCTCGGAACTCAGAATGCAGCCTGCTTCTGGATTCTTCCAACAAGACAGTGGGGCAATTTACTCCCCTACCCGTTCCCCATCGCGATCCCCAGAGGTGCGTGTCCACGAGGATTCGGGAGCTGCACGATTCAATAAGATAGTGGGGGCAGATTTGTACCCGTCCATTCCATTACATCCATCGGGCGTTCTTGCGTGGATTCGGGGTTAGTTCCAGCGATTCGCTATAAGGCAATTTCCTCCGACGTCACCAGTGTGTCGCTGCTGCGCCTGAAGTCCGCCTGAGGTCCGCAGGAGCCACGGTGCAGATCCATTGATGGTTTGCAGGGGTAAGGTGTGTGCAATTTTTTTTTTAATGCGGCGGTTTCTCCGAATCCGTCGGGTTTTCGCTTGGCCATGTCCCCCAATTTCCGTCGCGTGTTCGCCGGCGCCGATGCGCCACAGTCCGATTGCGTGCACCAAAACCCGGGGCAATTCAGGGAAATCGGCGCAAAATCAGGAAATATTCGGGATAACCTGCCCCGTAAACAGCCGACTTCAGGCACAGTGTGTCCAATTGCCGCATTGTGTCGCTTCCTGCTAGGTCCGCCAGAGTGCACCATCTTCTTCCATTGCATGGCTCGGACACAATTTTGAATGTTAAAATCCTGCGTTTTGGTTGGAGCCGTCGTGATCGGCCATCAGCCCGACCCCTGAGTCGTGTTGCATGAAAATTTGCGCCAAAATCCGATCGCTTGCGCCAAAAAACTACTTCGAAATGACGGCGCACATAGGAAATCGTGGGGTATCCGCGACGCTAGTGTGGATGCGGGACCCTTGTAAATGATCCCAATGGGACCCTAAGCTACAGCTAAAATACAGAGCAGTGGCTTCAGAACATCTTGGACCAATTATTGATGCCTAGGACAGAGCTAGACTTAAACCAAATTGAGGCATCTCTGGATAGATTTAAAAATAGCTTCCCAACGTTCAACCATCCAACCTGAGCGAAACTGGAGAGGATCTGCAAGAACAACATGCGAGGATGGGAGGATCCCCAAATCTAGGTGTGAAAAAAACATTTTGCATCATTCTATGGAGGACTCTTGCCTGTACTAGCAAAAAGATGCTTCTACTAAATACTGAACCAAAAGGGCCTACTTCAGTTTTTTTCAGATGGGGTACAGCGTGTGCATTAATGAGCAAAAAAAAAAAAAAATAACTTTTTTGATATTACAATGGGTGGGCCAATGAAACAAAAGTGAAAAAGTTAAGGGGTATGAAGAATTTTTGTACACTGTAAAAGTCAAGAAAGGTCTACAGCGATCACTGCAGAGAGCACACCATGGGTTGACTCCTTAGGTCTGTGTCGATCAGGAGTTGAGCGCCGTGAATTTAGCACTCAGCTTCCAATATAGCGGACGTGAGTGCTTCCCTGGTTTCCTTTGACATTGACCTTGTTCGCGACCGAGGACAAATGTAATAGGGCGGATGGGGATCGCAAGGCGAACACCCACCATCTGACATCACAGAACACTTTGAGTGGTCCTGCGATGATGATCGCTTGAACTGACCAGTCAATGCGACTAGCCAAGACAATGATCTCAGTAGGTGCCCGCCGTGTGTGGAGGAGGTTGTGGTGCACACTTTGAGAACTTTGAATCTCAAAAATAAGTTAGATAAGTTAAAGTGTTAAAGTTATTATGACACGAAAAAGACATTTTGGTTCAGATTAAAAAAACCAAACGGCGAGCCTTAAACGTGCAAAACTAGATGCGTCATTAGGGGTTTAAAATGGTAAAAAAAATTGAAGGTACATTTTTTAATCTTTAGTATTTGACCCCTCTCATGATAAATGTAGGGAGGATATTTGGAACATAAATATGAGTCGCAAGAAAAAACACACGATGTATGAGCATTTGTGCACAAAGAAGTATAAAATGTAATTTTCATTAACCGGGAGTGTCTGAGTGATAATAAATTGACATTTTAGCTAGAATACCAAACGTATATATGTTGCCACAAAACCGTTCTAAAAAAGAATGATTGATTATACCTGCTGTATCCTTAACGATAGGTCTGAGGATGTGTCATCGTTTATTAACAGATATTTCAGGAAAAAATAAGCCACAAAAAATATTCTAACCCTGAATCAAAAGTGAAAAAATTTTTTATAACTGCAGCGTGCTTTATATGGTTATAACTTGAACTATTACCAAAGTGAGAGGTTTTTTTTGTAACACTTCATATTCCATCTTTCAGGCAACCTACCAAGTAGGATCAACCTTCAAGCGGAATGGTTTCTCTAAAATCGGCGGTGTCAGAACAGGAGCCAGAGCAAAGGCAGACTTCAGTTTAGAAATGCTCCTCAGCCGACGGAGGCCAGATGTCTGAGATAAGCATCTTTTCTTCTCTCGTATCTCCAATTGGGGCCTCTTAACAAGAAGTGTGGAATGAATTGCCAATCATAATTGCGAACCCCAGGAATCTCTGTATGGCAAACTAGCCCTACTGGCGGGGCCCACGACAGTTACCACAGACAACTGGTTGGATCAATCTGTAGGCCTTTATCGTAAATGATGTATCGAGAAAGGAAGGCTTTCTGATGGAATTGGAATTCTCGTTTGGCATTTAAATGAGACGATTGGGCCATAGGCGCCTAAGAACTGGTCGCAGGTGGACTTAATGAGACTTCCAGGTCGAGAGGATAAGGGTAGAATACGACACAGGGTATGATAGCAAGTCTCTGAAGATATCAATAACAAATTCCTGAATTACCTGGCACATGGCAAAGTCCAAATGGCATGACCAGGTTAATCGAAGTAAGTGCCCGTTGCGGGGTTTAAGGCGGTATTCCACTCATTGACCATCACGGATGAGGAATAAAGATTATATGCCCCTCGAGATCCCAATTTAAGAGACACCTTGGCCCACGGAGGCGTGTCAAGAGTTCCGTGATCAAGGGGAGCGGTTTTGTGTTTTACCATCCACTTTATTGAGTTACCCTATAATTTAAGGACAATGCAGGGGTGGAGAGATCCGTCTTTCTTGGGTCAAAGAAGAAACTAGCACTGCCAGGGAGGGAGAAGAGGATTTGCGGATGAACCCCTCTGACGGTCTTTTGATATGTCCGGCCAGCAGCTTATAGGACAGCGTTTATGGACGATGGTCGCTGCTTTTAGAGAAGACGTCAGCTAGTCCAGATGAGGAGTAGGAAGGACCCTCCAGAGGATTGAGAGAGATGGGAGGATGGCTAGCAGGAGAGCGGACGGAATGGAGAGAGCCATAAGGGGATTATTTACTTACTTAAGGGTCCGCATCTCTCCTTCATGCAAGGCACCCAACGTGCAGGATATAGTGGTTCAGTGCGATACTGGACCGGTGCCTAGTATCTGCCACTGACGGATGAGATAAGCACGCGGCTTCTCTAGACGAACCAAGGGAAAACGATCCAGGAGGACCAAAGCAGATCCATGAAAAATTTCCTGCAAAGTTGGAATCAGGCCGGCTGAGGGACTTGAACCAAACCAATGGTACCACAAAACTGAGCACAAGAATAGCAGGGTGGAGATGCATTTCTCAACCTAGGGACGTTCTCCCAAGAACCATAGGTGAGTGCGTTCTCCCTGGACGTGGAGACGGCCAGGGCAAGATGGCCCCAGAATTGAACTGGCACAATAGAGGCAGAGATTCTCCAGGACGGTATGTTCTTGACGGAGTCATACATGCTCTATCCACCTGCATGCGTTGGGGTCATGACGCTTGATTAAGACATGCTCTTCGAGGGCGCTCGAGAACTGGACATCTGACCAGATAGCCAGGGAGATAAGCTCACTCAGGTAGACGGCATGTCCGTGCAGACAAGGCGTCTTTGATCGGTTTGAACGTCCTTTTTTAAAAGGTTGGATTGAACTGCGTATGTCCACCAACGGAAGAATCCCCTTGGGTGTAAGGTCAACCACGGCAAGTCTCAGCAGATGACACCTGTGGTTCTCGAAGACGGATCAGGAGTTCTGCGAAAACGTGGTGAAGTCACCCATGAACCGGTATGTCCGGTCCTAGAGGGGCGTAGCCCATGCCAAAGCTTCCCAGATGAAGGTTGATTACGGAAGCCACCTTCGACCTCTCTCTGATGAACTTTGTGGGCATAAGTCTATGTGCAGAGAACACTGGTGATGAACCCCTGCAAAACTTGGGGTCGCATCGTATTTGGATGGCATGGATAGAGCAGTCGGGCCGCAGATGCAAACGGCCGCGGGTAGAGGTGGGGTACCGCAGGAAACAGATGCTGCTGTGCAGGGTGACCAATAGCTGCGGTAGCATAGCAGAGACTTACCGAGTTGCGATTGCACGGCAACTTGCGGGATCTTACTGCGCCACCATGGTGTGGAAAATCAGCCAGAACAGGTAAGCAAAAACGTTGGCGGGATTCATGGCGCATGTTACTGTCAGGATCAGCTTGGACTGGTTTTCAACAGAGCCCGCCGCAAAGCAGGTTGGACTGGTTGCAGCGTGGTACTACCAGGATGTTCCATAGGCGTGACTTTGTCAATGAAGGCAAAGTACGAAACGTAAGCAACACTTGTGGTCCGGGGGACAGGAGGCGGTTCAAGAGGCAGGCACAGGATGGCAATCAAGGGAACGCAGGCAGGTAAAGACAGGGAGGAGTCGGGGACGCGGGGAGGCAGGGATTGTGGCCATGACTTAGGACGTGGGCGCAGGGAGGGGTACCCGAACATGCTGAGTGGCATGGTTGAGCCTGCGACCAGGAACGTTGGCGAAGGGAGCACCGTGACAGTTGGCAATTGTGAGGACTCCTTTTTTTTGTGAGATTGAGATGTAATTTTTAGCTGATTATTATTGGGGTAGCTATGCCCTATTAATAAAAAATGTATTAACGGCTTTGTGAGGGTGTAGGAAAACATCAATTCTGTAAATGAGTTTTAGCTTTTTTTGTTTTTTTTTGGTGTGCCCCCCTCCTCCCGCCGCCCACCCCCCCATAATCCTAAAACAAGTTACTGTGGAATACAATTACGGCAATATTTCTTACATTTTACAAAATTTGAGGATTAAAAATGTGTAAAAAATATATAGGTTGGCCATCTTTTCAAGAGTGGAAATATGGAAATGGTGAGGGCTTGTTTTTTGCTGGCATTCTGTACAATACCCCAGTTCCATTCTGTAGTAGATAGGTTTTTTGATCATTTTTATTGTTTTTGGCTCGCAATTTACCCCCCTATGGCTGCTGCAGAACCTCATTTAAGCACATCTCCAGCTGCCGGCAGAACCTCAAATACCCATCTCAGCTGTGGGTGTATGTGGAGGAGGTAAAGGACACTATAGACACTACCTACAAGCTGATATGGTCATCTAAGAGGCTGAATCTATAAGTCACCTTACAAGCAGGGCCACGATCCCCCCATGGCAGTCTTGGGGTGCTACTGTGAGGGCTCAGTCCAGTGTTGTTGCTTGTATACTAATGTAATTATGGTCAAATTACAACCAGACATTACACCGAGATGGGAGGCAAAGATGGAGGATGCAGGAGCACAGAAAGTAAGTTAAATTCATTTATTATTTTAGTCTCTTGTTAAAAACTGTGTTAATTAATTCTGTTATAATTATTCCTGTGTGATTATACCTATTATTATTTATTATTCCGCGGACCCTAGATCTAATGTAATTAATTCTGGTGGCATTACCCACGTATTCTTATGTAAAAATTATAACGACCATGGGGGGGGATATTTATCAGAGGGCCTGAAATAATCGCAATGCTAGCTTATTGCAGCGGGGGGGGGGGGGGGGGGGGGGGGGGGGGGGGCCGGAGTTTCCCGCGTAGCAGAGAGGATTGTGTAGAGGACTGGCAGTGGCAAGGGGCGCCGCAGTTCAACAGGAGTGAGAGAAGTGAGTATAAGCCATTTTTACAGTTCCTTCAGTCATTTATCATTTTCAATTATTCTGGGAGGCACTAGATCTAATATAATTTATTTTGGGGGCAGAATGATTTATTCAGGGGTCAGTAGATCTAATTTCATTTATTCTGGGGGACATTATTTCTATTATTATTTATTCTGTGGGGCTCTCAGTAAAATCCAATAAGTTTTTTTTTTTTTGGGGGGGGGGGGGGCACGCTGTATCTATTATAATGCATTATGGTACACCTGCACTTTATGCAATGTAATTCGGTATGAAGGCCTTGACTAATTTGGGGGTGCTCTATATAGTACATTTTTCGAGTTGCTGGAGATAATTTATTAAGAGTGTGTGCAGTATATATTAGAGTAATTTTATGGGGGGCACAGTATATATTTACACAAGAGAAAATATATAAGCATATATATAATTTATTCAGTGGGGTGCTGTATAATCTCCAGAGGGGTCACAGTGTTTTGGAAATATTGTGGGATCACTTTGGGTGCAGTCAGTTGTAGTGTGGTGTGGCAGATTATATGCAGGGGGCACCGGCCGGAGGAGAGTTGGAGGAATCTCGCCTCAGCGCGGGGCGCGGCCAACCTGCTGGAAGAGGGCGCATTGTGCCGCCCGGCCGACCATGCTTACCACCGCCAGTTGCCTATGCTGACCGCTGGAACCCCTACCCGTGCTGCCGCAAACAGGAACTTGCTGCCGCCCGCCGGCCTGTTCTGCCGTCCACCTGACCACCATCCAGGCTGACACCCCCGATGCTCTGTTCCGCTCCGCTACCCACCTTCTCCTCCACTTGCTCCGTCCGCTACCCTCTGTCCCGTTCATATACGCTCTCCCCCTCGCCTCTGCCTCCGCTCCCCTCTCCTCCACTCTGTCCGCTCCTTCGTCCTTTCAGCTCCGCTTCCTCCTCCTCGCTCGCTCCCCCTTCTCTCCACTCTGCTCCGCTCATCTGTCCTTTCATCTCCGTTACTCCACTGCTCCGTTCTCTCCCTCTGTCCGTTATATTCTCGCTTCCACCTTCATCCGTCTCTCCCCCTCTCCTCCACTCTGCTCCGCTCATTCGTCCCTTTCATCTCCGCTTCTCCGCTATGCTCGCTCCGCTCCCCCCTCTCCGCTCCGTCCTCCCTTCATCCACTGCTCCCCTAACGGCCTCCTCCGCTCGGCTCCCCCCCTCACTCCGCTCGGCTCCCCCCTTATCCTCACTCTGCTCAGTCCTGTCCCTTAGATCTCCGCTTTCCTCGCTATGCTCCGCTCCGTCCCCCCCCTTCCTCCGCTCGTCTCCCCCTATCCTCCACTCTGTCCCTCCCGGCCTCCTACGCTACGAGGCTCCCCCCTCATCCCGCTCGGGCTTCCCCCTTCTTCCTCACTCTGATCAGCCTGTCCCTTTCATCTCCGTTCCTCCGCTCGTCCCCCCCCCCCTTCTCGCTCCGTCTCCCCCTCTCTCCAATCTGCTACGCTCCCGGCTCCTCCTCCGCTCAGGCTCCCCCCCTCCTTCCGCTCGGGATAACCCCTTTCCTCCACTCTGCTCGCTCCTTCGTTCCCTTTTAATCTCGCTTCCTGCCGCTATGACTCACGCTACGTCCTCACCCCTCCTCCGTCAGTCCCCCCCTCTCCTCCACTCTGCTACGCTACCGGCCTCCTCCGCTCGCTCCGCTCCCCCCTTTCCTCGAAGGATCCCCCCCCCTTGTGTACGCCCAAGCCCCCCCCCCCCTCCCCCGACTCACTGAAGAACCTGCCGGACAAAATAAAGAAATAAAGTCAGTTTCTCTGTTATATGTATGGGATAGGTGTGTTGTAATGTATATATGATATAGTGTATATGTAGGTGATGTGTCTATGGATGTGTGTATATGTGATAGGTATGGTATATGCTATGTAATTGCTGTTGTATGTAATGTATTAGGTAGTGTATATGTTTGGTACATGATATGTGATTTGTGGATGTAATGTATAAGATGTGTTATGTTGTGTACATGTACTGTGATTTGTGTAGTAATGTGATATGTTATGTGATTGGGGATGTGTATGTACTATACTAATGGCGATATGCTGATAGGCATTAATAAGTAACATGGGATATTGCTTTTGCAGTTGACTACATGCGCAGATATGCTGTATGCATATATAGTACATGGCGATATGCTGTATGCATTATATAGTACATGGCGATATTTTGTATGCATGTTATACTACATGGCGATATGCTGTATACATTTTATACTACATGGTGGTACGCTGTATGTATTTTACACTACATGGCAATATTCTGTATGCATTTTATACTACATGGTGGTACGCTCTATGCATTTAATACTACATGGCGGTATGCTGTATGCATTTTATACTACATGGTGGTATGCTGTATGCATTTTATACTACATGGCGGCATGCTGTATGCATTAAATACTACAGGGCGGTACTCTGTATGCATTTTATACTACATGGCGGCATGCTGTATGCATTTTTGCATTGCTTTATTTTCACACCAAACCAATATGATGGATCTGGTCCTGACACTCCCTGAAATATTACATATATGGGCGGTGGGGGCGTCTCTCTATGGCTCGCCTCAGGCAGCAGACAGGCTTGGTACACCCCTGTATATATGATACATGAGATGTGATTAGTTCTGGTGTATGGGGCCTAGTCAAAGAAAATCTGATTATTACTGTAGTCACCATTAGGAAGGGGTCTGTGAAAAATGTTTTTGCCATTAATAAGTTATTTATTTGATACCTCAAGGAATTTTAAACTACAGGCAGTCCCCGGTTTACATACAAGATAGGGTGTGTTGGTTTGTTCTTAAGTTGAATTTGTATGTAAGTCGGAACTGTATATTTTATCATTGTAACCCAAGCCAGAACTTTTTTGGTCTGTGACAATTGGATTTTAAAAACCAGGATTAACACTAAAGCTTCATTACAGACACCTGTGATAACTGTTACAGTTGTTTATTGTAGCCTAAGGCTAAAGTACAATAAATTACCAATATCCAGTGGTCCGTTTGTAACTATAGGTCGTATGTAAGTCGAGTGTTCTTAAGTAGGGAACCGCCTGTAAATTGTGTGCCTGGAATGGGAGAAAGGGCACAAAAATTGCATGTGCGATTCCCCAAATTCCTGATAGAAGCAGGGCCAGTGCCTGAAAGAGAATATCTTCTTTCAAATGAATTTAAAATTGTGTTTCATGGTGTCAGGGAACCGGAGATATTTACATTTAGGGTAAAAAACCACTCCCGATAGCACTTTAACAGTTAATGTCTCCGGTTCCCTGACACGTAGAAACACAAATTTAGATTCATATAAAAGAGGAGACTCTCATCTTTCATAGGAAAAAAGAAAAGATTCTAGGTGTCACAGAGACAAAGATAGAGCCCCCAGATCCCTAGCCAGCAGCTACAGGGAGAATTTTCTGCACACAGGAGCTGCTGCACCTCACAGATAATGGAAATGTTTACTTTATATGTTACTACATTCTGATAAGGAATAATATCAACTAATGTTCATGTTTTTAACCTTCACCTATCCAGAACACTATTGCCTCTTATTTTGTGATAGTTTTTTTGTGAAAATTGACTGATTAATGGGGCTAAATATTAACACCGCGACCCAGAACATGTCCAAATAGTTATATGTAACACCAAAAACATACACGTTCCGGTTTTAATTTCACACCATCCTCCCTTTTTGATACCTATGGCGTCCTTATTCAAATCCTTATGAACCGCGGAGGGTTCTGTTATTGCGCGCAAATCAAAAAGTGACTTTTATCATCTTTTATGGATATATATTTATTTGGGTTACCATTGTGTAAGGGAGCATACAATAGTATATGTGTGAAGCGCAGTGCAATTTTCTGCAAAAAATGTTTGGCGCCCCCTGTGGACTTAAAGAGGACCTGTCACCCTATAAAAACGCACTAGGAGCAGCTTGCTAAATAAGCAGCTCCTAGCACTACCCAAGATTTAGCAGTGTTAAAATGCTAGCTTTATCGGAACCTTTCTGATAAAGCTAGCAAACACTGCAGCGCCGTACTCTCGGAGCTTACATCGGTCCGGCGTATTCATCAGGGGCCGATCTGATGGGGCAAGTGTCTGCTTTCAGAAAATATATGGTTTGTTGGGGTTTACTATAATTCTTTTTACTGTAACTTGTTTTTTTTGTCAATGTCAAAATTGTAAAAATTGCTCTCGCCAATAATGCATCAAAATTTCCAGAAATGCCTGGCAGTGAAAGGGTTAATACCTCTTGGTTGAATGTCCGGGTTAAGATGCTTATCATCTATCTCCTGTCTATTTATCTATATATCTCCTATCTATGTATCCATCTTTCTTTCTTCTACTGTATCTATCTCTCATATCTATCTCCTATCATCCTTTTAGCCATCTTTATATAATCTACTTTATATGTATGCATATATAAATCTAAATGATCTTTCATATTCATCTTATATCATCAATCTACCCATCATCTATCTGTCTTCTATAAAATTCTCCTACAGTCCCATATTACAGATACTTACCTCCTACTTGTAAACTACAAAGTGTTATTATTGTGAAGGTGAAAAAGAGACTATTACTGTATGTGATTGTTCATAAAAATAGTTTTATTTTGGGGCCCCACTTTTATTTTTTCCCTGAGCCCCATTTTATCTAAAACCAGCCCTGCATGGACAATCTCTATTTCTCATATTAGGGTGTCAGAGTTTAGGTCACATTTCGACATTGCGGTACTTTTGTTAATATTAGCATGTTGTCCAAAATGTTAAACACCCTGCAGCGGCCCCACTAAAGTTGTTAATATTTGTGTTACAGTATACTCAAGCACTTAAGAAGCTAAAGCCAGTTCACATCTGCGTTTTGGCTTCCGTTTTGCAGTGTCTTTAATCTGATACCTGTAATGTAATGTCTATTGGATGGTAGTGGTGCGGGGGTAAGGAACAAGAGACATGCTACTAGATATTGGAGTACGTTGTGGCTCACATCTACGCCAGCTTTTAGCTGCAGAACCAGTTTTCATAAATGCCCTCCATTGTGCTCACATATTCTTCCCGCTTCAGAATCTATGGGCAGTTTTGCCAGTAACTAACATGAAAGCTTCGGGAAGTTTGTCCCTCGTTTCCTCCCATAACGCTGCGCCTCATTTCCTGCTCCGTGCGTTCCATTGTAGCTCCTCCCCATCCGGAGTGTGGCAGGCATGTCTACCCGGTCTAAGGTGGTCCTGGGTATCTCGGTGGTCCTGTCTGTCGGTACCGTGGTTGGGGTGCACTTGAAGCAAAATTTGGATAGAGAGGTGGGTGCGGGGGTGACCTAGGATTCGGCATCTGTGACGTTTACGGTTTAGTGAAGGTCAAGCAGGACTGTGTGAGCGCAGTGACCAGAATGGGGTCCCCGTGCTGTGTACTTGTCGGGATGGACGGCGGATGCAGGGGAAGCAGTATTATAATTAATGAGGAATAATAGCCTATCACTTAGCTGCTTTTATTATCCAGACTTTTATCCTGCCTTATGATTGGTTGCTGTGCACAACTATTTTTTTTTTTTTTATTTGCAAAGAAACCAGTTTTCACTTTTCTCTGTGTGTATAGAAATGTTCCTAACTGGAGATGCCTGATATTTATAAGTTTAAAGGGTTTTCATAATTGTGTGGGGGGAAAAAGCACAAATAATAGATTATACCACAGTGCATTATAGCTGAGCAGCTATTATATAGTGTTCTACCTTCAGGTAGCATGCTATAGAGCAGGAAGAGCTGAGTAGATTGTACATGGTGTCCTATCTGCAGGCAGCATGTTATAGAGCAGGAGGAGCTGAGCACCCCAACATCTTCACATAAAAACAGAAATGTAATATTTTTTCAAATTCTTTCTGATCCTCCTTGAGATGGTTCTACTCCCTCATTGGAGTCCAGCTGTGTTTAATTAACTGATTGCACTTGATAAGAAGCTGAGACAGAATGTTGCAGGCACAGATTTGGCCAAGGTTACAAAATAATTTCTGAAGCTTCCTAAAGCACAGTGACCTCCATAATCCTTGGGTCAACTACAACTCTTCCTCGACTGGTCGTCCATCCAACTAAGCAATCATTGAAAAGCCTTAGGAGAGAGGTAAAGGTGGAACTCCAACATCGCTGAAGTGAGCTCCAGAGATGCAGTAGGGAGATGGGAAAAAGTCCACAAAGTCAACTATCACTGCAGCCTCCACCAGTCGGGGCTGTTAAGGCGGAGTGCCGATGGAAGCTCTCCTCAATACAAGACATATGAAAGCCCCATACAGTGTGCAAAAAAACACATGAAGGTCTCCCAACTGTGGGAAATAAGATTCTCTGGTTTGTTGAGACGAAGGTTGCACTTTTTGGTGTTAGGCGGTATGTGTGGAGGAAAATTAGGAAATGCTCATCACCTGCCAAATACATCCAACATGAACAGGGTGGGGCAGCATCATGCTATGAGGATTTTTTTTCAGCTGCAGGGACAGGACGACTGGTTGCAAGGAAAGATTAATGTGGCCAAGTACAGAGATATCCTGGATTAAAACCTTACAGTGCTCTGGACCTCAGACTGCAGCTGCTCTGGATCTTCCAACAAGACAGTGGGGCACATTTACTTACCCGTCCTCCGTCCGTCGTGTCCGAGGATTCGGAGCGCCACGATTCACTAAGATAGTGGGGCAGATTTAGTTACCCGGTCATCCATTCCATCCATCGGCGCGTTCTCTGCGGTGGATTCGGGCTTCCAGCGATTCCTAAGGCAATTCCTCCGACGTCACCAGTGTCGCTGCTGCGCTGAAGTCCGCCGAGGTCCGTCGGAGTGCACGATCCATTGCTGGGTGCAGGTAAGCGTGTGTGACCAATTTTTTTTTAATGCGGCGGTTTCTCCGAATCCGTCGGGTTTTGTTGGCCATGTCCCCATTTCCGTCGCGTGTTCGCCGGCGCCGATTGCGCACAGTCCATGCGTGCGCACCAAAAACCCGGGGCAATTCAGGAAAATCGGCGCAAATCGAAATATTCGGATAACCTGCCGTTAAAACGCGACAGGCCCCAGTGGTCCAATTTCCGCATGTGTCGCTTCCGCTCAGGTCCGCCAGAGTTCACCATCTCTTCCATTGCATGGCTCGCGACACAATTTTGAATGTTAAATCCGTGCGTGTTGTCTGAATCGTCGGATAGTCCTCAGCGCCCTGATTTCTGTTGCATGAAAATTTGCGCCAAAATCCGATCGCTGCGTCAAAAAACTACTTCAAATGCGGCGCACATGGAAATCGTTGGGTATTCCGACATAGTGGGACTGCGCGGACCTAGTAAATGATCCCCAATGACCCTATAAGTACAGCTAAATAACAGAGCAGTGGCTTCAGAACATCTATGTGACCATTCTTGACTGGCCTAGACAGAGCTCAGACCTAAACCAAATTGAGCACTCTGGATAGATTAAAAATAGCTTCCACCAACGGTCACCATCCACATGGCGGAACTGGAGGATCTGCAAGAAAACATGGCCGAGGATCCCAAAATCTAGGTGTGAAAAAACTTGTTGCATCATTCCTAGGAGGACTCCTGCCTGTACTAGCACAAAAGATGCTTCTACTCAATACTGACAAAGGGCCTACTTCAGTTTTTTTCAGATGGGGGTACAGAGTGTGCATAATGAGCAAAAAAAAAATAACTTTTGATCTTACCATGGGCTGCAATGAAACAAAGTGAAAATGGCATTACCGTGAAGGTCTCGCGCAATGCAGCAGCACACACAGTGACTTAGCTTGAAATGAAGCAGTGATACAGCTCCAAATATATCGGAGTGAGTGCTTCTGGTTCTTTGACATGACCTTGTTTCGCAAGAAGAGTGACAAATGTATAGGGCGGATGGGGATCGCAACGGCGACACCCACCCTCTGACATCACAGAACCACTTTGATTGGTCCTGCGATGATGATCGCGATGAAACTGACCAGTCAATGCAACTAGCCAGACAATGATCTCAGTAGTTGCCCGCGTGTGTGGAGGAGGTTGTGGTGCACACATTGGGAACTTGTCTCAAAATAAGTTAGTAAGTTAAAGTGTAAAAAGTATTATGACCGAAAAAGAAATTGGTCAGATTTAAAAAAACCAAAGGCTGAGCCTTAACGGGCAAACTAGTGCGTCCTTAAGGGGTTAAACTGGTAAAAAAAATGAAGGTACATTTTTAGATATTATTATTTTGACCCCTCATGACATAAATGTAGGGCCGAGCTGGAACCACCTCTTGGTAAGCTCAAAAAGGGGTTTTCTTGCTCATGAATGTACACTCTGCCCCCCATCTTCACATAAAAAACAGAAATGTAATATTTTTTCTAATTTATTAGAAAAATATCTAATATCACATGGTATTCAGACCCTTTGCTGTGACACTCTCACATTGTCCATTTCTTTCTGATCCTTCTTGAGATAGTTAATTAAACTGATTGCACACAAAAGTACAAAAATATAGTTGACCGCTCACCTCCAATTGTCAGTCTCTGTGCTGGCTGCTACTCGGGGACCTCGGGGACCACGAGCATCGGACGAATACGGGACAGAAGAAAACGCATGCCGCACCAGATGTAGATAAAAGCATAATTTTAATTCATTTTCAGATAAAATGGTGAAGGTAATAGCATGTGAAAAAAGCTGTAGTATGCATCCTGATTGACAAAAAAAAAAAGTACCAGAAAAAATGTATGAGGCAGTGTAACCTACGCGTTTCGGACGTACCACGTACACCAGCCATGAGTAAGGACGTGTGGTACGTCCGAAACACGTAGGCTACACTGCCTCATACATTTTTTCTGGTACTTTTTTTTTGTCAATCAGGATGCATAACTACAGCTTTTTTTTCACATGCTTATTACCTTCACCATTTTTATCTGAAGAATTGGAATTAAAGAATTATGCTTTTATCTACATCTGGTGCGGCATGCGTTTTCTTCTGTCCCGTAAACTGATTGCACTTGATAAGAAGCTGAGACAGAATTGTTGCAAGGCACAGATTTGGCCAAGGTTACAAAATAATTTCTGAAGCTTCCTAAAAGCACAGTGACCTCCATAATCCTTGGGTCAACTACAACTCTTCCTCGACTTGGTCGTCCATCCAAACTAAGCAATCATTTGAAAAGCCTTAGTGAGAGAGGTAAAGGTGAACTCCAACATCGCTGAAGATGAGCTCCAGAGATGCAGTAGGGAGATGGGAAAAAGTTCCACAAAGTCAACTATCACTGCAGCCTCCACCAGTCGGGGCTGTAAGGCGGAGTGCCGATGGAAGCTTCTCCTCAATACAAGACATATGAAAGCCCCATACAGTGTGCAAAAAAACACATGAAGGTCTCCCACACTATGGGAAATAAGATTCTCTGGTTTGTTGAGACGAAGGTTGCACTTTTTGGTGTTAGGCGGTATGTGTGGAGAAAATTAGGAAATGCTCATCACCTGCCAAATACAATCCCAACAGTGACACAGGGTGGGGGCAGCATCATGCTATGAGGATTTTTTTTTCAGCTGTAGGGACAGGACGACTGGTTGCAATTGAAGGAAAGATTAATGTGGCCAAGTACAGAGATATCCTGGATTAAAACCTCTACAGTGCTCTGGACCTCAGACTGCAGCCTGCTCTGGATCTTCCAACAAGACAGTGGGGCACATTTACTTACCCGTCCCGTCCTCGTTGTCCGAGGATTCGGAGCTGCCACGATTCACTAAGATAGTGGGGCAGATTTAGTTACCCGGTCCATTCGCAATCCATCGGCGCGTTCTTTGCGGTGGATTCGGGTCTTCCAGCGATTCACTAAGGCAGTTCCTCCGACGTCCACCAGGTGTCGCTGCTGCGCTGAAGTCCGCCGAGGTCCGTCGGAGTGCACGATCCATTGCTGGGTGCAGGTAAGCGTGTGTCCAGTGACAATTTTTTTTTTAATGCGGCGGTTTCTCTGAATCCGTCGGGTTTTCGTTCGGCCATGCCCCCCGATTTCCGTCGCGTGTACGCCGGCACTGATTTGCCACAGTCCAATCGCGTGCGCCAAAAACCCGGGGCAATTCATGGAAAATCGGCGCAAATCGGAAATATTCGGATAACCTGCCGTAAAAACGCGATTCAGGCCCCAGTGTGTCCAATTTCCTGTATGTGTCGCTTCCCCGCTCAGGTCCGCCAGAGTTCACCATCTTCTTCCCATCGCATGGCTTGTGACACAATTTTGAATGTTAAATCCGGCGTGTTGTCCGAATCCGTCGGATCATCCGTCAGCCCGCCCCCTGATTTCTGTTGCATGAAAGTTTGCGCCAAAATCCGATCGCCTGCGTCAAAAACTACTTCTAAATGCGGCGCACATCGGAAATCGTTGGGTATTCCGACCATAGTGCGGACTGCGGACCCATAGTAAATGATCCCCAATGACCCTAAGCATACAGCTAAAATAACAGAGCAGTGGCTTCAGAACATCTATGTGACCATTCTTGACTGGCCTAGACAGAGCTCAGACTTAAACCAAATTGAGCATCTCTGGATAGATTTAAAAATAGCTTCCACCAACGTTCACCATCCAACCTGAGCGAACTGGAGAGGATCTGCAAGAAAACATGGCCGAGGATCCCAAAATCTAGGTGTGAAAAACTTGTTGCATCATTCCTATGGAGACTCCTGCCTGTACTAGCACAAAAGATGCTTCTACTCAATACTGACCAAAGGGCCTACTTCAGTTTTTTTCAGATGGGGTACAGAGTGTGCATTAATGAGCAAAAAAAAAATAACTTTTTTGATCTTACCCATGGGCTGCAATGAAACAAAAAGTGAAAAATTTAAAGGGGTCTGAATAATTTTTGTACCCACTGTAAGTCAATAAAGGTCTACAGCGATCACTGCAGCAGAGCAACACCATGGGTTGACTCCTTAGGGTCTGTGTCCGATCAGACGTTGAGCGCAGTGAATTAGCACTCAGCTTCCAATATATCGGACGTGAGTGCTTCCTGGTTCTTTGACATGACCTTGTTTCGCGACAGAGTGACAAATGTATAGGGCGGATGGGGATCGCAAGGCGACACCCACCCTCTGACATCACAGAACCACCTTGATTGGTCCTGCGATGACGATCGCTGAAACTGACCAGTCAATGCATACTAGCCAATGACAATGATCTCAGTAGTGCCCGCCGTATGGGAAGGAGGTTGTGGTGCACACAGTTTGAGAAGTTTGCTCTCAAAATAAGTTAGATAAGTTAAAGTGTTAAAAAGTTATTATGACACGAAAAGACATTGGTCAGATTTAAAAAAAACAAAATGGGCTGAGCCTTAACGTGCAAACTATCTGCGTCCTTAAGGGGTTAAACTGGTAAAAAAAATGAAGGTAAATTTTTTTAGTATTATTATTTTGACCCCTCATGACATAAATGTAGGGCAGATATTGGAACATTAAATATGAAGCCTGCCAAGAAAAACACAAGAATGTATGTAGCATTTGTGCACAAAGAAGTATAAAATGTATTATCTTTCATTAACAGGAGTGTCTGATGTGATAAATTGACAATTCTAGAATACCAAACGTATAATATGTTGCCACACCCGTTCTAAAAAAGATGTTTATACCTGCTGTATCCTTAACTATAGGTCATGAGGATGTGTCATCGTTTAATTAACAGATATTTCAGGAAAAATAAGCCACAAAAAATATTCTAACCTGAATCAAACAGTGAAACATTTTTTATAACCTGACATGCGTTGCTTTATATGGTTATAACTTGAACATATTACCAAAGTGAGAGGTTTTTTTTTGTAACACTTCATACTTCATCTTGTCAGGCACCTACCAAGTAGGCATCAACCTCAAGCTGGAATGGTTTCTCTAAATCTGGCTGTGTCAGAACAGGAGCAGAAGCAAAGGCAGACTTCAGTTTAGAAAATGCTTCCTCAGCCGCCGGAGGCCAGAGTCTGAGATAAGCATCTTTTCTCTTCTCTCGTATCTCCAATTGTGGCCTTAACAAGAAGTGTGGAATGAATTGCCAATCATAATTTGCGAACCCCAGGAATCTCTGTATGGCAAAAAGCCCTACTGGGCGAGGCCACTGAAGTACCACAGACAACTTGGTTGGATCCATCTGTAGGCCTTTATCGTAAATGATGTATCCGAGAAACGGAAGGCTCTTCTGATGGAACTGGCACTTCTCCTGTTTGGCATAGAGACGATTGGCCCTTAGGCGCCTAAGAACTTGTCGCACGTGGACTTAATGAGACTCCAGGTCAGAAGAGTATCTAAGTAGAATATGACACAGGTGTATAGCAAGTCTCTGAAGATATCAATAACAAATTCCTGAAATTACCCTGGCACATTGCACAGTCCAAATGGCATGACCAGGTAATCGAGGTGCCCGTTTCGGGTGTTTAAGGCGGTCTTCCACTCATTGCCATCACGGATGCGGATAAGATTATATGCCCCTCGAAGATCCAATTTAGAGAAAACCATGGCACCATGGAGGCGGTCAAAGAGTTCCGTGATCAAGGGTAGCGGATACCATCACTTTATTGAGCCCCCTATAATCAATGCAGGGGTGGAGAGATCCGTCTTTCTTGGCCACAAAGAAGAAACTGGCACTGCCAGGAGAAGAGGATTTGCGGATGAACCACTTCTGCAGGTTCTTCTTGATATAGGCCAACATGGCCGCAGTTTCGGGCACAGACATTGGATAAATTCGACCTTGTGGAGGTGATATGCCCGGCAGCAGCTCTATAGGACAGTCGTATGGACGATGCGATGGTAGAGTCTCTGCTTGCTTTTCAGAGAAGACGTCAGCATAGTCCAGATGAGCAGCAGGAAGACCCTCCAGAGACTTGAGAGACGAGGAGGATGGCATAGCAGAGACCGGATGGAGAGCCATAAGGGGCTTATTTACTTACTTTAAGGGTCCGCATCTCTATTCATGCAAGGCACCAACTTGCAGATATAGTGGTTCAGTGCGATACTGGACTGGGTCGCATAGTATCTGCCCACTGACGGATGAGATAAGCAGCGGCTTCTCTAGACGAACCACAGGGAAACGATCCCGGGAGACCAAAGCAGCATCCATGAAATTTCCTGCAAAGCTGGAATCCAGGACGGCTGAGACTTGAACCAAACCACTGGTTCCAAAACTGAGCACAAGAATATGCAGGTGTGGAGATGCATTGTTCTCACCTAGGGACGCTTCTCCCAAGAACCCTAGGTGAGTGCGTCTCCCTGGACGCGGAGAACGGCAGGGCAAATCTGCATTCTGGACTGGCACAATAGAGGCAGAGATTCTCCAGACGTCTGCTCTTGCGGAGTCAGCCATGCTCTATCCACCTGCATGGGTTGGGTCCTGACGCTTGATCAAGACATTGCTCTTCGAGGTGCTCAGAGAACTGGACATCTATCTGAGTAGCCAGGGAGATAAGCTCACTCAGGTAAGACGGCATGTCCTGTGCAGACAAGGTGTCTTTGATCGGTTCTGAAAGTCCTTTTTTAAAGGTATGGATTTGAACTGCGTAGTCACCAACGGAAGAATCCCCTTGGCGTAAGTTCAACAGGGCAGTCTCAGCAGATGACGCCTGGGCTGGTTCCTCGAAGACGGATCGGAATTCTGCGAAGAACGTGGTGAAGTCACCCATGACCAAGTCTGTCCTGTCCTAGAGGGGCGTAGCCCATGCCAAATCTTTCCCAGATAGAAGGTTGATTACGGAAGCCACCTTCGACCTCTCCCTGATGAACTTTGTGGGCGTAAGCTCGATGTGCAGAGAGCACTGCGTGATGAACCCCCTGCACAACT
The DNA here is from genome assembly GCA_019512145.1 of Engystomops pustulosus. Taxonomy (NCBI): domain Eukaryota; kingdom Metazoa; phylum Chordata; class Amphibia; order Anura; family Leptodactylidae; genus Engystomops; species Engystomops pustulosus. Next base: position 160,131 of record WNYA01000170.1, on the reverse strand, counting down.
TGGGGTCAGCATCGTATTTGGATGGCATGGATAGACGCAGTCTGGGTGCCGCAGATGCCAATACGGCCGCGGTAGCGGTGGGTACCGCAGGAACCAGATGCTGCTGCTGCCGCCGGGATGACAATAGCTGCTGTAGCATAGCAGAGACCTGTCCGAGTTGCTGACCTTGCACGGCAACTGCTTTGCCACCATGGTGGTAACATCAGCCAGAACAGGTAGCAAAACGTTAGCGGGATTCATGGCCGGATGTTACTGTCAGGATCAGTGGGACTGGTTTTCACCAGAGCCCGCCGCAAAGCAGGTTGGACTTGTTGCAGCGTGGTACTACCAGGTCATTCCATAGGCGTAACTTTGTCCATGGTGGCGGCCAAGGCAAAGTACAGAAACGTAAGGCAAACTTGTGGTCCGGGACAGGCAGGAGGTCAAGACAGGCAGCACAGGATTGGAATCAGGGACGCAGCAGGTAAGACAGGGAGGGGAGTCGGGGACCGCGGGGAGGCACGGGTGTGCCCGTGACTTAGGACGTGGGGCGCAGGGGCACCCGAATGCCGAGTGGCATGGTTGTGCCTGTGACCCGGAACGTTGGTCGCGGGAGCACCCGTGACAGTCGCCATGTGAGGACTTCCTTTTTTTGTGGGATAAGATGTAATCTTTAGTGATTATTATGGGGTAGCTATGCTCTATTAATAAAAATGTATTAACTTTTTGTGAGGGTGTAGGAAAACATCAATTCTGTAAATGAGTTTTAGCTTTTTTTTTTTTTTTTTGGTGTTCACCATAAATCCTAAACAAGTTACCTGTGTGAATACAATTACGGCAATATTTTCTTACATTTTACAAAATTTGCAGGATAAAACATGTGTAAAAAATATATAGTTTGCCATCTTTCAAGAAGTGTAAAATATGGAAATGGTTGAGGGCTTGTTTTTTGCTGGACATTCTGTACATTACACCAGTTCCATTCTGTAGTAGATAGGTTTTTTTGATCACTTTTTATTGCATTTTTGGCCCCCAATTTACCCCCCTCATGGCTGCTGCAGAACCTCATTAAGCACATCTCAGCTGCTGCAGAACCTCAATATACCCATCTCAGCTGTGGGTGTCTGTTGGAGGAGTGTAAAGGACACTATAGACACTTACCTACAGCTGATATGGTTATCAGAGGCAGAATCATATAAGTCACCCTTCCAAGCAGGGCCACGATCATGGCAGTCTTGGGGGTGCTACTGTGAGGGGCTCAGTCACAGTGTTGTTGCTTGAGTACTAATGTAATTATGGCTAAAATTACCAACCAGCCCTTACACCCGAGATGGGAGGCAAAGATGGAGGATGCAGGAGCACAGAAAGTTAAGTTCATTTATTATTTTATTCTCCATTCTAAAAACTGTGTTAATTAATTCTGTTATAATTATTCCTGTGTGATTATACCTATTATTATTTATTCCGCTGGACCCTAGATCTAATGTAATTAATTCTGGGTGGCATTACCCAGTATTATTCTGTAAAAATTATAAAGACCATGTGGGATATTTATCAAAGGGCCAGAGCAGCAATAGATTCAAATGTATAAAAATAGAATTAATCTTTATTGAAAATACACAATTACAGCATATATAATCCTCAAATGGGAAAAATAATAAATATCATATAAAGGGGACACAAATAGCCCCAGATGAAAAAAGGGCAATACAGGAGACCGGTGGCCACCCCTGTTAGTCCAGAGTCGAAATCATATATTGGAAAGTACACATAGTATGGTCATAATATTAGACTCAAATACATTTGGGCAAAAAGTGGCAGTAGTGCAGTAAAGGATACATATACCATACACAACACTGGAGGTACCACCCAGTGCTGGTAAAAAAACATCACAATACTATTGCACACTTACCCGAAAACATAATGGATGGACACTGGACACTTCAGGGGAAAGCCAAAGGATACACCCCAACGCGCGTTTCGCACGAATGCTTCGTCAGGAGGGCTGTCCCTGCTGTGAGCAGCGCCTGAGGCAGGCTATTCCACAGATTTACAGTTCTCATAGTAAGATTTCTCCAAACGGAGACAGTGCCCCCTCGTCTTTTGATTTGATTTAATCTGAAACAACTTACCACCATATTTTTTGTATGGACCATTCATATATTTATATAAATTAATCATGTCCCCTCGTAGTCGTCTCTTTTTCAGACTAAATAAATATAGTTGTTTTAATCTTTCCTCATAACTAAGACCCTCCATACCCCTTATCATTTTTGTGGCTTTTTGTTGTACCCTTGCCCTTGGACAGTCACCAAGAGGTCAGTCAGGAGCAAGTGCAAAAGTAAGAGATATAATATCCAGAGTCATGCAGGAGCTGTAAGGAGATGTAAAATATAAAAGTCAGGTAGGAGCTTAGTCTGGAATGAAGAGGGGTTATAAGTAATACTGATCTGAAAGTAAGCTGTACATAGGCTGCAGTGTGTAGTGATTATTGGTGTGGCTATGAGTTCCTAGATCAGTATGGCACCCATGATCCCTTCCACAATAGAATACACAGAGGTTAGTAGATGAGAAGAAAAATAAGCAACACAAAAAGTGTTCTTTACTATTTGTTCTATGCATTTGGTCCACAGTTCTGTGCTGATTAAATTTCTGAACAAGGTAGAATTTTAATTCCCTGCAAAGCCGTAGAATAAGAAATTTCAAAGAGAAAATTCTATTTGCCTAAAGTCACCACTAGGGGGAGCTTTGAAGCTAACTGCATACCGACCTATTATTAAGTTCAATATAGTAATATTCTGAACTCTGAGCTCTCTAGTAGAGGTTATAGGTATGAATTTTGGAGTTCTGTACTAGTGAAGTTCCAGCCACAAAAAAATATATATTTTAAGAAACTTAACCGGCCCAATTATTTTACATTTCTAGAATGCGGAATCCAAATTGTTCTCAAGGGTGGACATTCCCTTTAAACGTATTCCTTACTACATGGCGATATGCTGTATGCATTATATAGTACATGGCGATATTTTGTATGCATGTTATACTACATGGCGATATGCTGTATACATTTTATACTACATGGTGGTACGCTGTATGTATTTTACACTACATGGCAATATTCTGTATGCATTTTATACTACATGGTGGTACGCTCTATGCATTTAATACTACATGGCGGTATGCTGTATGCATTTTATACTACATGGTGGTATGCTGTATGCATTTTATACTACATGGCGGCATGCTGTATGCATTAAATACTACAGGGCGGTACTCTGTATGCATTTTATACTACATGGCGGCATGCTGTATGCATTTTTGCATTGCTTTATTTTCACACCAAACCAATATGATGGATCTGGTCCTGACACTCCCTGAAATATTACATATATGGGCGGTGGGGGCGTCTCTCTATGGCTCGCCTCAGGCAGCAGACAGGCTTGGTACACCCCTGTATATATGATACATGAGATGTGATTAGTTCTGGTGTATGGGGCCTAGTCAAAAAAAATCTGATTATTACTGTAGTCACCATTAGGAAGGGGTCTGTGAAAAATGTTTTTGCCATTAATAAGTTATTTATTTGATACCTCAAGGAATTTGAAACTACAGGCAGTCCCCGGTTTACATACAAGATAGGGTGTGTTTCCTTTGTTCTTAAGTTGAATTTGTATGTAAGTCGGAACTGTATATTTTATCATTGTAACCCAAGCCAGAACTTTTTTGGTCTGTGACAATTGGATTTTAAAAACCAGGATTAACACTAAAGCTTCATTACAGACACCTGTGATAACTGTTACAGTTGTTTATTGTAGCCTAAGGCTAAAGTACAATAAATTACCAATATCCAGTGGTCCGTTTGTAACTATAGGTCGTATGTAAGTCGAGTGTTCTTAAGTAGGGAACCGCCTGTAAATTGTGTGCCTGGAATGGGAGAAAGGGCACAAAAATTGCATGTGCGATTCCCCAAATTCCTGATAGAAGCAGGGCCAGTGCCTGAAAGAGAATATCTTCTTTCAAATGAATTTAAAATTGTGTTTCATGGTGTCAGGGAACCGGAGATATTTACATTTAGGGTAAAAAACCACTCCCGATAGCACTTTAACAGTTAATGTCTCCGGTTCCCTGACACGTAGAAACACAAATTTAGATTCATATAAAAGAGGAGACTCTCATCTTTCATAGGAAAAAAGAAAAGATTCTAGGTGTCACAGAGACAAAGATAGAGCCCCCAGATCCCTAGCCAGCAGCTACAGGGAGAATTTTCTGCACACAGGAGCTGCTGCACCTCACAGATAATGGAAATGTTTACTTTATATGTTACTACATTCTGATAAGGAATAATATCAACTAATGTTCATGTTTTTAACCTTCTCCTATCCAGAAAACTATTGCTCTCTTATTGCCTTTTATTTTGTGATAGTTTTTTTGTGAAAATTGACTGATTAATGGGGCTAAATATTAACACCGCGACCCAGAACATGTCCAAATAGTTATATGTAACACCAAAAACATACACGTTCCGGTTTTAATTTCACACCATCCTCCCTTTTTGATACCTATGGCGTCCTTATTCAAATCCTTATGAACCGCGGAGGGTTCTGTTATTGCGCGCAAATCAAAAAGTGACTTTTATCATCTTTTATGGATATATATTTATTTGGGTTACCATTGTGTAAGGGAGCATACAATAGTATATGTGTGAAGCGCAGTGCAATTTTCTGCAAAAAATGTTTGGCGCCCCCTGTGGACTTAAAGAGGACCTGTCACCCTATAAAAACGCACTAGGAGCAGCTTGCTAAATAAGCAGCTCCTAGCACTACCCAAGATTTAGCAGTGTTAAAATGCTAGCTTTATCGGAACCTTTCTGATAAAGCTAGCAAACACTGCAGCGCCGTACTCTCGGAGCTTACATCGGTCCGGCGTATTCATGAGGGGCCGATCTGATGGGGCAAGTGTCTGCTTTCAGAAAATATATGGTTTGTTGGGGTTTACTATAATTCTTTTTACTGTAACTTGTTTTTTTTTGTCAATGTCAAAATTGTAAAAATTGCTCTCACCAATAATGCAACAAAATTTCCAGAAATGCCTGGCAGTGAAAGGGTTAATACCTCTTGGTTGAATGTCCGGGTTAAGATGCTTATCATCTATCTCCTGTCTATATCATCTATCTATTTATCTATATATCTCCTATCTATGTATCCATCTATCTTTCTTCTACTGTATCTATCTCTCATATCTATCTCCTATCATCCTTTTAGCCATCTTTATATAATCTACTTTATATGTATGCATATATAAATCTAAATGATCTTTCATATTCATCTTATATCATCAATCTACCCATCATCTATCTGTCTTCTATAAAATTCTCCTACAGTCCCATATTACAGATACTTACCTCCTACTTGTAAACTACAAAGTGTTATTATTGTGAAGGTGAAAAAGAGACTATTACTGTATGTGATTGTTCATAAAAATAGTTTTATTTTGGGGCCCCACTTTTATTTTTTCCCTGAGCCCCATTTTATCTAAAACCAGCCCTGCATGGACAATCTCTATTTCTCATATTAGGGTGTCAGAGTTTAGGTCACATTTCGACATTGCGGTACTTTTGTTAATATTAGCATGTTGTCCAAAATGTTAAACACCCTGCAGCGGCCCCACTAAAGTTGTTAATATTTGTGTTACAGTATACTCAAGCACTTAAGAAGCTAAAGCCAGTTCACATCTGCGTTTTGGCTTCCGTTTTGCAGTGTCTTTAATCTGATACCTGTAATGTAATGTCTATTGGATGGTAGTGGTGCGGGGGTAAGGAACAAGAGACATGCTACTAGATATTGGAGTACGTTGTGGCTCACATCTACGCCAGCTTTTAGCTGCAGAACCAGTTTTCATAAATGCCCTCCATTGTGCTCACATATTCTTCCCGCTTCAGAATCTATGGGCAGTTTTGCCAGTAACTAACATGAAAGCTTCGGGAAGTTTGTCCCTCGTTTCCTCCCATAACGCTGCGCCTCATTTCCTGCTCCGTGCGTTCCATTGTAGCTCCTCCCCATCCGGAGTGTGGCAGGCATGTCTACCCGGTCTAAGGTGGTCCTGGGTATCTCGGTGGTCCTGTCTGTCGGTACCGTGGTTGGGGTGCACTTGAAGCAAAATTTGGATAGAGAGGTGGGTGCGGGGGTGACCTAGGATTCGGCATCTGTGACGTTTACGGTTTAGTGAAGGTCAAGCAGGACTGTGTGAGCGCAGTGACCAGAATGGGGTCCCCGTGCTGTGTACTTGTCGGGATGGACGGCGGATGCAGGGGAAGCAGTATTATAATTAATGAGGAATAATAGCCTATCACTTAGCTGCTTTTATTATCCAGACTTTTATCCTGCCTTATGATTGGTTGCTGTGCACAACTATTTTTTTTTTTTTTATTTGCAAAGAAACCAGTTTTCACTTTTCTCTGTGTGTATAGAAATGTTCCTAACTGGAGATGCCTGATATTTATAAGTTTAAAGGGTTTTCATAATTGTGTGGGGGGAAAAAGCACAAATAATAGATTATACCACAGTGCATTATAGCTGAGCAGCTATTATATAGTGTTCTACCTTCAGGTAGCATGCTATAGAGCAGGAAGAGCTGAGTAGATTGTACATGGTGTCCTATCTGCAGGCAGCATGTTATAGAGCAGGAGGAGCTGAGCATCTGGCCGCCAAAAAGCAAAACGGCGGGAGCTGCCATTTTCTCGAGCGGGCGAAGTATTCGTCCGAGCAACGAGCAGTTTCGAGTACGCTAATGCTCGAACGAGCATCAAGCTCGGACGAGCATGTTCGCTCATCTCTAGTGTTTACCCAAACAAGAGTAAAGTGTTTAAGCTGTCTTCCTCTTCTTGTCCTAGTGCTGGTGCTATCAAAGGCTTGAAAAGTCAGACTCCACCTTCACACAACAAAAAGCTATATAATAAAAAAAAAGAAGCCAAAATTAAATGTAAACCTACAGGCTGTTGAAGAGGTGAAACCGTCTCCTATAGTTTTGGAAAACAATGGAGTTAAAGAGCAGATAAAAGGCAAGTTTGAGAAGTCTAAAAATATCCAGTACTATGAGTGCAGTGAACTGGCCAATAAGGTCGAAGTACATCCAAAGCCAAGGACAAGAGTCATTAACCCCTTCACGCTCCGTGACGGATATATCGCTGTGAACGTCATCGGGGGCGGCGATTGGTTGCCATGGTAGCCTCGGGTCTTCGTTTGACCCGAGAATACATGGCTTCTGCCTATTCATTACAATGAGCCTGTGGCTCATTGTAATGTATAGTGAGCAGAAATGCCATATACTGCGATACAGTAGTATTGCAGTATATGGCAGGAGCGATCAGACCCTCTAGGGTACATTAACCCTAGATGGTCTGATCGCTCCTGTATCACATAGTTCACATAGTCTGTCATGGGCTGCTAGACCACATAAGGTAAATGAGGGAATACCAGCGACCTTAAAAGATTCCATACTCTTTATTGAAAATCCATAAAATAGACCCAACTCCTGTTGCCCTAGATGCTCTGTACCGGAAGCAAAGCCTCCGGTAGTGAGGAATCGGATATTAGTTGATTTGTAATTGTAACCCTTTGTTTTTTGTCTTTTTTTTTTTTTTTTTTTTTTTTGTGTGGAAAATGAGAAAAAACTCTGTTCTGATTTTGAAAAAAATCCATAAAATGATGTGGTTATACAGCAAATCGGGTAAAGGCTAGAATTTAGGAAGAGGAAATGGGACTACAACCTAAATAGTGTCCTATCTGCAGGCAGCATGTTATAGAGCAGGAGGAGCTGATATATATTTATTATTTTTTATTTATTGAAAGAGATAAAGTATAACTTGTTATTCATTGGGTGGTAGCTGTTCAGTTAATGCTTAGGAGACCAGCAGAAGGTCCTTCTTAGTGATTTCCAGCGTTCACCATATCAAGTGTGCAATAGAGACAGTTGTCAACGATAACACCACCCACTGGATCTATTAGTCTTCTCTGCTCCTCCTGCCTACAGATAGGACACTATTTAAAGTCTTCTCAGCTCCTCCTCCTCCTCTATAACATGTAACCTGCAGATAGGACACTATTTTCAATCTGCTCAGCTTCTCCTGCTCTATAACATACTGCCTGCAGATTTGACACTATGTACAAGTGGCTCAACTCCTCCTGCTCTATAACCTGCTGCCAGCAGTTTGCACAATGGGGCACATTTACTAAGATTAGTGCTGGAGGCGCCCAATTCAGGATTTCTGGCGCCTGTTCTTCATGAATCTGGCGCACCCGGCACTTCCCTGACAGAGTGCACCACTTTTTTTGGGGTGCATCTTTAATAACGTTGTGCATTTTAAATCTGCCGCACATTCGGACTGAGCACTGGAACACCCCCTTCAATTTAGAAGTTAGTTTTGCATGAAGAATAGTGCGGCCAGGCCAAAACTTAAATGTGGCATAGACCCTTCTTAGATACCTGTACAAGCAGTTTGCACCTAAAAGAACTTGCAAAGTCCGACAAAGAACTGTCCCAGGGACCTTAGTAAATGTGTCCCACTATGTTCAATTCTACATCATCTTGGCTCTTCTCATGTTACATAGTCTCTTGTGATAATTCAGTATTCTATCAGTAGGTGCAGTTTTATTGATTTTAATGATATTTATTACTACTTTTTTTTTTTTTTTTTATTGATTTTAGAGGCTGCGTTTGGGTGTCGTCCATGATATTGAAAGACAAAAACGAAAGGAAGAAAACTTGCGCCTTTTGCAGGAGCAGATTGAGTTAACCAAGCAGTTGGAATCTGAACGAGAGAAGATTTTTTTGCGTGAAGCATCAAATAGATCTTAACCCCGTGCATGCTGCTGACTCATTATAAATAACAGGATTATTATGGGTAGTTTTGTTTGTATATAAATCCACGTCTTGGTGACTGATGATCACTTTTGGTACTTTAACGATAGACTACCTCGTGGACTTCTAATAAAAGTGCCATATCCTCTATGAACTTGTCTAGTGTGGTCTCTGCTGGGTTACTTGGTTTGATGTTGTCAGATCTGGAGAGACATATGGAAATTACTCTGTGCTGGACTTAAATTCGGTAGATATGATCATCCTGAAGCTTGTATGCGAATAAACATAGACCATGGATACTTCTTCCCATATCACGCCTGCGGATGATGATGCTACTAGAACCTCTGCCTCTGAGGGCTTGGAGGAGGGGGAAGTGGAAGGGGAGACTCTACTGCTGGTAGAGTCTGAAGATCAGGCATCTATTGACTTGTCCCATGATCAGAGTGGTGATTCGCTGAACAGTGACGTTGGTGAAGACAGTGATCCACCATGGATGGAGGAGATGCCCTATCATTGTGACAAATGTCAAAAATGGATTCCTGCAAGTATGTATCGGAAGCAATTTATCAATGCATCTATTGAATTTATAATATTCTTATCTGAATTTGACAGCGGATCCCATCTTTTCTTTAAGCCTGATGCCTTGTCCTTGCGTGGTGCGAACCTCCTCAACCTATAATGTCAAGATATCTGATCCTTTGTTTTTAGTTAAGGAGTCACTGAAAGCGGCTTTCTTCACACTTTCCAATTAGAACATTGATAGAAAGCGCATTCATTTATCACTATGCACAACACAGATTCTTAAAGGGGTTGTCCTGTGACAACAAGTTATCCCCTATGGCATTAAAGGACATAATAGTGGTGTGTGACTTGCCACTCCATTCTTTTTGGGTTGCAGTGGAAGTACAACAATGGACCCCCATCCCTGGGGTCCAATCACTGAGACCCCCACCGATCAGCAAGTTATCCCTTATCGGGGATAACTTGTTGTCACTGGACCACATTTTTAATTGTTAGAGCTTCCAATTATTGCTGTTATGGTGGTAATCTGCTGCAATCCTATAACATGAGGATTCTGAACATAAAAATCTCTGGTTGTAGGAAAAACATGCACCAAAGTGAGAAAAGGCTTTGCATGCTTACCTCAATATCACATAGTTCACATAGTCTGTCATGGGCTGCTAGACCACATAAGAAAAATTATGGAATACCAGCGACTTTAAAAAGTTCGATACTCTTCATTGAAAATCCATAAAATAGACCCAACTCCTGTTGCCCTAGATGCTCAGTATCGGAAGCAAAGCTACTGTATATAGTATGGAAGTGTGATTTCTGGGAGATAGTGCTCCACTTGATTCAGAAGGGGCTTTTGGTTGATCTCGAGCCAGATCTGTATTGGGCATTGTAGAATTGGATAACCCTACTTTGTAACCAAAAACTACTATATTTGGCATGTGAATCTTTTTCTGCCAAATGGATTCAGAGGTCTTCCACTACTATTGAAGGATTTGTTAACATGGCTAATAATATTATTGTATTCGAATGGGGAGTCTAAAGAAACTGTCCTAAGACATGTGTCCTAAGTTGTGGGAACGGTGGATAGATTTCCAGGGCCTCCTTAGCAAAGCTCTTATTGATCTATGTGGAAGTCTCTGCTATTGAATGTCTGTGCTGAAGACTTAAATTGATCACTGTCTATATGCCTTTATGATGCTACATGTAATGCTAGTTCTGTATATTGATGTACTTTGTGCTTTTATGCCATTTTCATCTTGTGATACTCCATGTTCCTATGGAATTATCCTCTAAGATATGTTCTGAATCACTTGCTAAAAAATTGATGTGGTTATACAGCAAACCGGGTAAAGGCTAGAATTTAGGAAGAGGAAATGGGACTACAACCTAACTAACTTTCAAACTAACAATAAGTTCTTTGCTTGACAATGAACGTATTGTTCAAAACGTGTCACAAGGTCGCTTTGCCTCTTCCTAAATGTTAGCCTTCACCCTTATCATTTTATGGATTTTTAAAGGATTTCGATTTTTTTCAGAACGCTGGAATTCCGTATTTTTTTTTTCTTACATCCTTTTAAGGAGGAGCAAAGGATTGGGGACTCCTAAATAAACTTTCCCAGTCCGATTTAACATTTACATCTTTAAATGGGGTTGTCCAGCCTCTTACAAATGTGTGCAGCAGGGAACCCTATAAAACAAATAAGTAAGGGTCCATCACCTTGTAAAGGTCGCTTCAGTCTATCAATGATTGTCAGATTAGAACATTTATAAATTAAGTGACTGCTCAGCCAATCACTGGCCTCGGTGGTCTCATGCCATTCCGGCACATGTAACCACTGTGGCAGTGATTAGCAGTACTTTGTTTTTAACCATGTTCTTAATATCATCCTTGATTGAAAATTCAGTGAAATGCTCTATGATCAATGAATCAACCTGCATCAAATAGATTGGAGGGATTTTTAAAACTGTCATGTTTTTATATTCTATAATTTTCCCTGCTGTGTCAAATTTAGTCACCACTTTATCTTTCAGAGGCTTAAAGAAAATCTACAATCAAAACCAAGCGTTGTAAACCAGGGGCACTTACTCATAGATCCAGACACCCTGACTGGTAAGCTTTTTATATTTGTTATCCATGACCTCCTTCCTTCTAAAATCAAGCTAGAAGGACTTTGGGGTCATTGCCAGAGCTCTTCCATGATGCCTCTTTCACAGGCTGTTACACTGTCTCGCACCTGCTCCTTCATCCTGTTGTAATCTCTCACAGTCGGAGGGGGAAGTGAATCTTCAGAATGTAACAGCATGTAAATAAACCCTCCAGAGCCCTTCAGACTCAATGGCGTCATTTTAAAAGTTGATCTTAGAGGCAAGGAGAACATGGATAATAAATATAACATGATTACTACAGTCGCAGTTCCTGGATCTATAAGTAAGTGTCCCTGGTTCATTAAGCTTGATTTTGATGGTAAAATCCTAAAATATTAATGACGTGGAAGTCCATAAACTCTTGTCCCTATAACTAGCTAAAGGGCATCTATCACCGCGTTTAAGAATTGTAAACCAAGAGCACTGACATATTGGTGTGTGTGCCCCCTCTGTCAGGATCTGCTCTTCTTTGAGCTTCCTAAGCCCTTGTGTTTATGAAAAAATGGTTTTAAAAATTATGAACATGGACATGAGGGGCTCCAGGCTCCATTGACTTCTATTGAGTCTGGAGCCCCACAGGCTTATTTGCATAATTTTTAGATCCTTTTTTTTCATAAAGACAAGGGCTTAAGAAGATAAAGAGAACATATCCTGACAGAATGGGCACACACCAGCATATAATTATGGTTGGTTTACAAGCCGTAATCCTGGTGGTAGATGTCCTTTAAGAATCAAGCAGACGATTAGATATTATGATCTTCGTTCCCGTTCAGCCACTAAATTTGCATTTGCCATTTGCAGGTCAACTCAGCAGCGATCCACCAAGTCAGTTGAAAGGAGATAATTTCTTTAAATTGACGTGTACCGACTGCTCTGAGGATGGAAAAGAGCAGTTTGAGCGTTTGAGGCTAACATGGCAACAGGTAGGTCTTTGTACCCCATATCATTTTTTTTTTATGTTTTTTTAAGTGTAACAAACCTATTTCTTAAAGCTGAAATATATATTTTGTAACTTTCCAGGTTGTCATGTTGGCCATGTACAACTTATCACTGGAAGGATCTGGCCGTCAGGGCTACTTCAGATGGAAAGAGGACATCTGTTCCTTCATAGAGAAGCACTGGACGTACCTACTGGGAAATAGGTGAATACATTTTAACTGAAATTGAGGTCTAAAGATGGCCATACACCAGTTCTTAGCATGCAGCCTTGGTTCACCCATGTGTACTTTCCGAAATGGAAGAGGGCAGAATGCAGCTGTCCAAAACTTCTGGTGTCTTGTCAGCATTTAGGCTCAGTTCACTAGATCTGGCCTTTCTTTTAAACTCCCTAATGGAAACTAAAAATGGAAGATTGACGCTGTTTAATATTTTAATGCAACCCGTTGAACACTTGTGTGAACTTAGCCTTAGAGCAACGGTTCAGCTTGTTGAAATTTATTCTTGTTTATTTCAGGAAGAAGACCTCCACTTGGTGGAGCACAGTTGCCGGATGCCTCTCAGTGGGAAGTCCCATGTTTTTCAAATCTGGAGCGCAGGAGTTTGGAGAACCAGGGTGGTGGAAGCTTGTCCACAACAAACCACCTGTACTAAAACCAGAAGGAGACAAGTATACAGCTTCACAAAAAATGAAAAGTATGTATTCTAAAATGTCCCTTTGTTGCCCAGAACCTACTAACTTTTAATCATTTTATTCACATCTTTAAAATGTTCATTGCCTGAAAATTCTGTTTCCCATTGAATGTCCAGAGGTGCACAGAAATCTGAGGTCCAAGTGCTGCTGGTCCTCCAAGTTAAACTTTATAGCCTTTTAATTACACAAGCAGGTTAAAGGGGTATCTCACCGCCGGTAACTATGACGTATCCATAGCTGCTTACTCCTTAGCAAACTTACTAAGAAAGTTTACACTCCATTAACCCCTTAAGGGTTTTTTCCGCTCATTTCTCGCTCTCCACCTTCAAAAATCCATAACTTTTTCATTTTTCCGTGTACAAATTTTGTGCGTAACAAATTTTACTTTCCCGTGATGTTATTTATTATAACATGCCGTGTACTGGGAAGCAGGAAAAAAAATTCAAAATGTGGAAAAATTGAAAAAAAACACATGTGCATCACGTTCTTGTGGGCTCAGTTTTTACGACTTTCACTCTGAGCTCCAATTAACACTTTATTCTTTGATTCGGTACGATCGCGGTGATACCAAATTTATACAGGTTTTATTGCGTTTTAATACATTTTCAAAAGTTAAATGAATGTGTACGAAAAAGGAAAAAACAATTTTTACCATCTTCTGATGCTAATAACTTTTTCATACTTTGGCGCACGGAGCTGTGTGAGGTGTCATTTTTTGCAAAATGAGCCGCGTTTTCATTGCTATCATTTTGAGGACTGTGCGACATTTTGATCACTTTTCATTACATTTTTTATGTCATGTAAAAGTCGCAATTCGGACATTTGGGCGCCATTTCCTGTTTTGGAGGTCACCGCCGGCTATAACTGTTTTTATATTTTGATATATCGGGCATTTTGGGACGCGGCGATACCTAATGTGTTTGTGATTTTGACTGTTTATCAGTTCTAGGGAAAGGGAGGTGATTTGAATTTTTAATATTTTATTAATTTTTTTTAACTTTTTTTTTCTATTTCTTAGAGCCTCTAGGGTACATTAACCCTTGATAGACAGATCATTCCTACCATATACGGCAATACTACTTTATTGCAGTATATGGAGTTTTTGCATATGATACATTACAATGAGCCACTGGAGAAACCATTCAGCCTCGGGTCTGGCGATCGGAGGAAAGTTTTTAGTGCGCGGGTTTTTGCGCGGGTGAAAGCGATGGGTCTTTGCTACAATATGCAGCAAAGCTCATCTCTGTATGAAGAGGGCTCAGCCCGTGAGCCCTCTTCATACACCCTTCATAGCTCTGTGGCGGATATATCAGTCGCAGAATGAAGGGGTTAACAGGGTTGTCCATTCACAACATGTTTCCCCATACACAGGGTAGAGAATGGGAAGATACTCCATGGATCATGAGAAAAGGGGTCCGTTGAATGCAGAGGTGGGATGGACATGCACACTGCTGCTTCATTTGGCGTCTGTACAGAGCTCGGCCAACTCCATCAACGTTTTAGAGGTGTATGTGTCATCCGGGGTACATCAAACCCCCATTTATGTGATTGGCAAGTTATACCTTATCCTGTGGATGGGAGAAAACTAGATCTTTAACTTCAGGGGACAATCCCTTTAATGAAAGTGAGTGAGAAGGAGGTTAGTATGTGGACAAGCATCTGTCAAGTATTGGACATACCATATGGATATGTCATAACTACACCTATAACTTACCTCTTTACTGCCTGTAATAGGGGTCACTTCAAACAATCTTTTGGACGCTCAATGTGGACAATTGTAAGTACCTAGGAATGAATTAGCGGACTTACAATTGTCCGTCTTTAGTAGGCATGGCTCCACTAGCTCTTGGGCACTTGTCTGCTCCCACTAATGCCTTCATTTGAGGTCTGCTTCAGTTATACCTTCAGTTGTACCGACCCACCTCCTTGCATGGACAGAGCTAAGATTTTAAAGAGCAGCCAGTGCACCGGGAACACGCGCCATATTAGTGCCGGCATCCTGAATAGCACGACCTAACATAGCCATAAATGAGTATAGGGAGCCAGGAATGTCCATACGATAAAATTTGCTCCTGTCCCATATTTTGGGTACCTGTGCAGCCCACACAGGAATATGTCTTTGTTAAAACCATTCACATTATGGGGAAACGCATTAGTTGTGAACAATGATGAAACATCTGACATAGTCAAATAAATGTTATAGTTGGGTGGTGTGTGTTGTATCGGTGTCTGAGTTTATAAATGTCACAAATACTTCCCTAGATTGTAATGCGGCTGCTGTGAGAGACATACTAGGCACTTGATTTTGTAGCAGTCGCCTACCCACCTCCTAAAACTGTATCGTTACATATGGGCTTTTATGATTGAGCAGCCTGATGGATTTTAAGCATATCAATAAAAGATTGTTTTTAGTGATCCCTATTACAGGCAGTAAAGGAGTCCATTTTTGGGACATGTACCTGCTCCGTTGCGAATTGCATACCTCGCTTTTTTGTTTAATTATAACTTCTCTTGGTGGATAGATCATAAAGAAATAATCTATCCCTTTCCCACCGGATTTTTTTGTGTCCTACTTCTAGAAACCCCATCGATCACCAATACATTGGGGGTCAAGTTGTATTTAGTCTGTCTGAACTGATGAGGATAGCCCAGCACAGCACTTGGCTATCATCAGAAGTCCTATAAACGTTATATGGAGCTGTATCATGTGCTCCTTAGGACCCCCATTCTTAATGTTCACCCCCCCCTCTCACCAGTCATACATGTATCACCCATAAAGAGGTGATATGTTTAGAGAAAAAAACCACTGTGCTGGATATTCACTGGAAGCTGTATTTTCATGCTTGGTGCTATTATGACTCCTAACCTCTTTCTCCTAACAACTTTTTGGTGATTTTTGGTTTGCTTACAGTCCATTGGCTATCAGGGAAATATTCTATGGGATAGGCACAAAGCTGGAAGCTTCTTATGAAAGCAGAGAGTTTTTCATTCGGGTTCATGCTTTACCTTCTTTTCTTTGGCCTGATATTTCTTCCTTTGTCTACAATGTTCAGTTTATGTAATTTACAGTAAAAAATTTAAACTAAATAGATTAATTATTTGGAAATAATGACACGTTGGAACAGAGAAACGACCCAGAGGGGCACAACCCAAATGTGTATCTTGCACCACAATATCTACTTTAGTGCCTTATGTACAGTGTACAACAATTACAATATTGCATACTCTTCTAAATAAGTAAAGCATGCAAAATGGTATTTTATCTATTTTCATATTCAGTATGCCTTTGCCATTTGAGATTTAAAAGGAATCTATCATCAGTTTTGCCATGTTAAAATGCAGATGGTGTTCGGTATTGTCCATGGAGATCTGTGTGACCATACCTTTATGTAAGTAGCAGCAGGACAGTGAAAAGTGGATTAATATTCCAGGATTGTAGCTGAACTTGGAGGACTGGTGTGTGAGATCTCTTAACTGACACCAGCATAGCTCCTCCCCCCTAAGTAGCTGTTTTAGCATTCAAACACAAGCTGCTACATCAGGGGGAGGAGCTGGGCAGTAGTACAGTGAAGAGATCTCACACACCAAGGCACTGGAATGTTCTAAATCCAGCTATAATCCTGAAATACTTTCACAGTCCAGCTGCTACTAACAGAACACACAAAGGCATGGTTAAAAATGCCCAGGGCTGCTACCTAACACTGTCTGTAGCTTTGTATGCTCCAACCTACTGACAGATTCTCTTGAATATGGCTCTGAAATATGATTAATGTATACTAGTTAGGAAAGCTGTTACAAAATATAGTTCCCTTCTATGTTTTTATATTGTGCTTGCTCTGGGGTTTCCATAGAATAGAATAGAATAGGTCACCTGAGCAAGCACAATATTACCCCCATAAGAGATCAGGAAAAGCTACACAGCACAATGTGTCATTATTTTTCAGTTAAAATCTATTTAGCTACATTTTTTATTATTGATGGTACAACACCCCTTTAAATTTTAGGGATAAACGCATTTTATAACAGCCCAATTTAGTGGTTTGTGGACAATGTATTATGATTTCTCTAGCTCCTGGTAAGTCTAGCTTGGACCCAGTGATCACAGTAGATGGACTCAGAAAGAGATCTAGAGGGAACCCGGTAGAATCCGCTATAGAGCTAAAAGAAAAGAGATCCTGTACCCAAGAGGCAAAAGACATCCGAAGGGCCCAGAAAGAAGCCTCTGGATTTGTGGATCGCAGCTCTTGCTCTACCCCTGTGAAATTCTCCAGCAGTCGGAACCGTCGCCCGGATATTGAGAAAGGAGAAGTGGTAGACTTCTCCTCTATGAGTTCATCTGACCAGACGCCCATGACCAGTCCTTCTCCATCTCCTTCCTTGGATTTCTCTGCTCCCGGTACACCGGCTTCTCACTCGGCAACTCCGAGCCTACTCTCTGAGGCTGATCTAATCCCAGATGTCATGCCACCCCAAGCTTTATTCCATGGTTAGTATAACTGATAGCTGTCATAAGAACCAATCTGTTTTCTGTAGCCTCTATTATACACAAGGTAATGTCACTTCTGTACAGAATGGGACACAGGAATGGTTTCTTATCTTTATGTAACAAGTTATATTGAACTATGAAGACCACAACTTAGAAAACTTATTCAAACTAGTTTCTCCACTTTTTATGTACTTTGTGTGATACTGTGATGAGTGGTGAACGTGATTATTTTTATCTTCTGGTTCCCTTTGTATGTTTTGTTTAAGGATCAGAAACCATTCTCTGTGACCAGTATATAATGGGTGCCATTCTCTTTCATAGCACAATATTGTAAATTATTGGGAAATGTGACACTTGACTTGTATGTTTTTGTTCATTTGTACGGAATATCGTTGTTGTCTGTGTGTTTTTTTTTTTTCCGCCAGATATGTGGAGACAATCAATTAAAAACTGACTACAGTCACCTAATATTTTACCCATTGGTCTTCAACACATTGTAAAAACTGCAGTCATTGCTATAATTAATGGGTTATTCCTATCTCATACAGTGATGGAGTATTATCTCTATGAGTTTATGCCTGAAAGGACTAATCACTAATCCTCGGAAAGGATAGGCTAATTTATCACAAAGGCTCATTCACATTGGCATGTTGGGCCAGCTGCTATAAGCTTTAGTAACAGCCAGGAATTCAGCCCTCCCTCCCAACCAGAAAATGGCTGAAACCCTAGACCAGACTATGGCCGATGCCTCACCCCCACAGACCAGACTATGGTTGCTCTATTGGATAAACTTGGATAAACTCTTTAAATAATTTATTTTTCTTCATTTTTTGACAATTTTTTAATTGAATTTGTGTGTTTTTTTTTAATTTTTTTAGTTTTATTTTAGTTTTAAATTGTTATATGCAGTTCTTTTTAATACAGATGACATATAACAGTGATCTTATGGTAATCTCCGATTGGATCAGTGTTATTCATGTTCTGCGTATCGCATCTTCCCTGCATGCATCTCACTGTTATTCTAAGGGAATCTCTGTGAAGCCATATCCAGGTCTGGTGCTAGGACTGGCCATACCTGGGCAAGGGCTGAGGCCCAGAGCTGCTGGGGGGGCCCACATAAGGCTGTACATAAGGAATCCATGGGGGTGAGGTGGGCTTTGTATAAAAATAACCATGAGGGAGCTGTTTGGAATGATAAACCTGAGAATATTTTACAGAACAGGAGACTGTTTTAGTTTGTGAATTTTTAATGCCCCCATGTGAGTTCACTTTAAAGTGGCCTGTCGCCCAGGGGCCTACTAAAACCTGTGCCGGCCCTGGCTATATGAGTGATCCCCCTGAATAACACTAATCTGGTCACATGATCCAGCAGGGGCCAAGGACTGCAGCAGTCAAGGGACATGAATCGGCAGCAGTTGGCGGCCTGGCAGAGGGAGAAAACGCTCATGTGTATTTATCTGCAAGTCGGGCTCGGCACAGCAAGGGGAGAAATAGACACGTATTTGCACTATAATATTCACCATTAACAGTAAAGGTTATTTTGGGACAACCTTCAAGAAAATCTACCATCAAACTCAAGCAAGGACACTTACCCATAGATCCAAGCACCGCGGTATTCTTCTTTTAAATGTTATCCACGACCTCCTTCCTTCTAAAATCACCTTTTATAATTATGGTAATGAGAAAGAAGGGCTTGGGTGGCGTTACCAGAGCTCCTCCTTTATCTTGCTTCACAGGCTATGACACAGTCTCCCCTTTCTTCCTGAGGCAGCAGGTGTTCCATGAATAATGTAACGGCCTGTGTTCATTAGCATAATTGTAAAAGTTGATTTTAGAAGGAAGGAGGCCATGGATGACAAATACAAGAAGATTACCACAGTCACAGTGCCTGGATCTATAAGTAATTGTCCCTGGTTTATCATGTTTGGTTTTCATGGCAGATTTCCTTTTAACTTATCAAGTCACATTTTGCATGTTTATACGTTTTATGCAATGTATTCTGTAATAGGTGGACTGTTTTAAAGCTATTTTTCATCTTGGATATTTGTGATATCCATCGCATCCTAGATCTCGGACTTGTCTCTAGGACCTGCACGTCAAAGATGCTACTATGTAACAAGGGCCCTCAGACCTACCTTTATTCTAGATATGGATATGCTATAAATGTCTAGAAGACTAATGTAAAATGTATAAATGCATTTAACACTTTGCAAATGTTTTTGACCTTGCCAATTTTTTCTTTTTTGTCCTGAACGTATTTTCAAGTTTCTTGTTTCCTCTACATACAGTATAAGCAATGATCCCCGGATCATATTGTTTTGTAATAGGTGATCATAAAAGTCATCTGTGACATTCTTGAAGTTATCAGTAAATTCTGTGGCTTTCCTGAGAATTGGTTCTTGTTACGTTCTAAAATTGTTACACCGGTACATTATACAAGAAATGTGGAAAGTATCTTTACCTACAGTGAGAAGGGATTGGGGAAGGGGTTTCTGAGCTGCCAGTATTTTGTTCTTTTACTTTTGGACCATGAGCAGAACTGGTGTGATAATCCGGACTGTTCTGTTACCCGTCTATCCAACATATTTTGGGATGATTAAACGCTTTCCTATATAATGATTTCAGATGATGAAGAGATGGATGTTGATGGTGTCATTGATCCTGGGATGGAGTACTTACCTTCTCCCAGCACCTCGCACTCTACTCCTGTACATCCAAAGAATTTCAAGTCTTCTGTACATGTGAAGCAAGAAATAGAGAGCGAGGAGGAGAAACTGGAGCGGGTAGAAAGAGAACTGCACATAGGTCTATCTGCGGATAGAGCCCGTGACAAGCGGCGGCCTCAACCTATAGAAATGGATAAAGACAAAAGTACTCAGTACCACGCCATCAGTCTGTATGAGGAAAAGCTTCTCTTAAAGCGACTGGAGACCTGTCCTAATGCTGTCGCTGTCACACCAGAAGCCAGAAGGCTGAGACGGAAACTGCTGGTCCGGAAGGCCAAGCGGGAGAGAGGTTTGCCTCTGTTTGACTTGGATCAGGCAGTGAATGCAGCGCTAATGCTTGTCGGAGGGGTCTATGGAGCCAGGGAAGGGTCCGTGTCTAGGCCAGTACCCACCGGGCCCGAGTACAGACGAACAAGTAAGGACCTGCGAATCTTGGACAGATATCAGGTGAGCAGTGCCGTCAGCTATTGGTGCTGTATAGGAAACAAAATGTTTGTTTTTGGGGAATATTTCAGTTCACAAGATCTGTAAAGTGAGTATTTCTTATACCGCTAAGAACTCCCTATCCCTATTACACCCCCTCTATTATTCACTTTTTGTTTGTTATAACATGAGACCAATGGAGCTAAAGGAAGCAGCAGCTTCATTATGTATAAGAACATCATTCAGAATCTGACTTGTATCACAATAATTGGTTATAACTTTTCGAATGCTTTAACATATCCAGTTGATTTTGAGATTTTCTTGACACATTGTACTTCATGATAAAATTTAAGTGATAAGTTTTGCGTTTCGTTCCGATAAAAAAAGAAAATTTGGCAAAAGTTTGTAAAAATTCTTCATTTTCAAAGTTTGGAATGTTCTGCTTTCCAGACAGGAGATAAAACTACCCAAAAAGCTTGATAACTAACATTTTATGCGTTCTCTCATTTTTCTAGGATGTTATGAGGCGCAGAACTTTAGGTGCCATTTTTCTCATTTTCATGAAAATCACCAAAACTCACATTTTCAAGTGACTTTGAAAGGTCTAAATAAAAGTAAAACCCCATAAATTACCCCACTATAGAAACTTCACCCCTCAACGTATGTAAAACAACTTCTGATGAGTCTATTAACCCTTTAAGTGTTTCACATGGGTTAAAACAATAAGGACCTGCGATTTAGAAACTTTTGAATTTTTTGGGAAAATACATTCATTTACCCAAAAAACTGACAGTTTCATAATGAATAAAATGATTAAATTCTCTGCAATGTTTGATGCCCAATTCCTCCCATATGTGGTGGTAAACTGCTGTATGGGCGCACGGCCGAGCATAGAATGAAAGGCGCCATTCACAGCAGATTTGTATTGTCACATTGTACAGGATATAAATTTTAATTTTTTTGATAATGCAAACATATGAGGCTTATTATTTGCATGGTGAGATACAATGTATAGATAATTAATTTTGGGGGTCTACAGCTTATTCTTGAGATTTTATTTACTATTTCAAGTGGGACACAAACAAAATCATCAATTTTTATTTTGGATTTTTGGATTTTATCCCCCACTCACTGAAACGTAAAAATGATATTTTATCTTTATTCTCTGGTTCACTACGATTATGCTGATACTTCATTTATATATATTTTTTTCTGATCTTTGCTCAATTTTACTGAGCAAAACCAATACTGGAGAAAATCGTATTGTTTTTACTATCGGCAACTTTGCACGGCCATAACTTCTGTATTTTTATGTTGCCAGATCTGATTGAGGACTTAGTTTGTGCGAAAAGAGGTGTTCTTTTCAGTTGTATCATATTAAAGTACAGAACTTTTTTTGATCACTTTTTAGGACATTTTTTGTGATTGTGTTTGATGAAAAATTGTACATTACGGCAAGTTTTTCGTGTTTTCTTCTTGTCGCGCATTTTCAGTTACTTACAGCCGGGTCCTGCTGACACCGGCACCACCGAGACCCGATGTCCCGCAATCTTCTTCTGACACGCCGCCGTAGAAAGTCGTCGTGTCAAAAGAGGTACCCTTAATGACTGCTGTAGAATCCCAATAGGGCGGTCATTAAGGGGTTAAAGGAAACCTACCATTTGATTTGATGCATTATGAAGTAAACTTACCTTGAGAATGCTGTAGCTACACTGATGCAGAATCATATCTTGGTAAATCTCTGTGCCCCAAGGTCCCCATGACCTTAGGAAAGCTGGGTGCCACTGGCTGCCTACATAAACACGTTACACACAGGCTTTTAACCCCTTAAGGACCAGACCTGTTTTCGTTTTTGCGTCATTATTTTTCACTCCTCACCTTCAAAAATCTATAACGTTTTAATTTTTCCATGTAGAGAGCTGTGTGAGGGCTTGTTTTCTGCGTAACAAATTGCGCTTCATAGTGATGCTATTTAATATTCTATGCCGTATACTTGGAAGCGGGAAAAAAATTATGAATGCAGTGAAAATGATGAAAATACACATTTGCGCCATTTTTTGTGGGCTTGGATTTTACGTCTTTCACTGTGCACCCTAAATGACATGTCTACTTCATTCCTTGGGTCAATACGACCATGTGGATAACAAATTTGTATTGGTTTTATAATGTTTTCATACATTTACAAAAATTAAAACCTCCTTTATTTTGCTGTATTCTTGCGCTAATAACTTTTTCATGCTTTGGTACACAGAGCTGTGTCATTTTTTGCGAATTTTGATGTTTTCAATGCTTTAATTTTGAGGATTGTACGACCTTTTGATCACTTTTTATTGAATTTTTAAATATTTTTCAAAATGGCAAAAAAATTGCCATTTGCGACTTTGGGCGCTATTTTCAGTTACGGGGTTAAACGCAGTGAAAAACTGTTATTATATTTTGATCGGGCATTTTCGGACGTGGCGATACCTAATGTGTTTATGATTTTTACTGTTTATTTATATTTATAGGACTTCTAAGGAAAGGGGGGTGATTAGAATTTTTAGGTTTTTTTAATATAATTTTTTTTATTTTTTACTATTTTTCAGACTCCCTAGGGTACTTTAAACCTAGGTTGTCTGATTGATCCTTCCAAATCGCACATTGTAATAGATGGCCTCAATCATGATAGCCTCGGATCTTTGCCGGCGGTGATCAAAAAGTTAACACCCGCGATCGGTGCATGCAGCGATCACGGGTGTTAGCTACGGGTGTTTGTTTCATTGTGAAGCAAGCACCCAGTGAGTATGAAGAGGGCTCAGCCCGTGAGCCCTCTTCATACTCCCCCATACGCAGGTACGTCTTATTGCGCTATGGGGTTAATTACACATGGAGCTTAGTGAAGACCTGACTAACCAACCTGAGCTGGATCACTCATACACAGCAGCTGGGGGATGGAGCAGCAATTGATTATTCTGCCTGAGGTACATCCCCGGCGATTACATCATTCTCTCCTGCAGTGAAAAACTTGCGTGCTAGGAGTGGCCAGGCGCAGAAACTGCTTCATTATCATCATTTTATAATTGTTTTATCAGCAAAACCACTCAGCTCAGGGATCAACCAAGATATGATCATGCATCAGTGTAGCTACAGCATTCTCAATGTATGTTTACTTCATTGTGCATCAAATCATCAGTAGGTTTCCATTAAGGCTGAATGCACACAAATGTATGCTCGCCCATGCCATACCCGGGGTGAGTGCTCATCGCCCTTCCCCGCTCAATAGTAAACCGAGCGGCCTGGTCACGGTTTGGTGAGACAGAGTGCTCATTGCACTGTGCCATAGACCTCTATAGGTGATGTGAACTGGCCGCCATAGCACTTGTGTGCATGAGACCTAAGTGAGATTAATGTTTGGTACTGATGTGCGTTACTTTTTATTCCCAATAGACTGCAGTGCCTGCAACTAAAAGTGTCCGTCACTCGGCTGTGCGATTCCTGTATCGACTCGGAGCTGTTGAAGATAAAGATGCAGATCTCAGCATAGTCAGTCCTTACACTGCTCGTATCCTCAAGCCATATATACGGTAAGGCTGCACACATGTGACTTTAGCTTTCTGATGGGTTTGAAGGAGGAGTATCTTGGAGATTATAGAAGGATGTGCTGTACTTTGGGAGTCACTATTGGATCGAGCAGAGAAGACTATTAAATCAGACCTACAAAAGTGGGGCCCCCTATTTAGTTAAATAAATGGGCAATTCCTCTAGAAAAAGAGGGATAAATCCCCCCCCCCTCCTTTCGTTAGAGCTGATGTAAAAATAAACATAACAACTAATAAACATGTTAGGGCGCCTCACACGTGCTGTTTTTGTGATGTTTTTAAACGCATTCAAAACGCAAGTGAGAGGGGTTTCGGCCAAAACGCATATGTGTTTCCAATGAAACGCAACGAGACGCATGGGTTCACACGCGGGCAGGCCGCTATTAGCGTCTATGGGGGCGTAATGTTGTCTGAATACCTTTACCTTTAGGTATAGTCTTGTACCGAAAAGCCTGAAACTCTCAAAATATGATAGCAGTTATTTCCCGGCATTGAACCCTGTAACGGAAAATAGCCCCCTGTTGTCATGGTCATCAGTCCATGTGTAGTATGTCCTGTTGGAAGTATCAAACTCGTTTTAAAAAAACACAGACACAGAAGAAGTCAAAACTGTGTCAAGTTTCTATTTTCAGGAAAAGGAATTGTTAATATCTTTATTAAGGGTGATGTCACACCAAACCAGGAGTGGAGTAAAAATAGCGTAAGAGTAGCCCTTCCTAATGATAAGTCCTAACCCATTACGGTCCACACCTGCTTTTGGCTTCAAAAACTGCATCTGAAAAACTGAACTTGTGGCTGCACCCTAAAGCCCTATGGTGGGGCTGATGGTTAACCCTGAAACCTCACTTTGGAGGACCACCCTAACAGGGACCTGTCCCTCACTACAGTAGCCCTCATTATGTTCTACCTCAGTGTAACCATACCAACTGGTTTCAGCCAGATATGGGTGAGGGTGCGATAAGGGACCACCCTTACCTTCCATATGCATGTTCTAAAAAAAAAAAAAAAAAAAAGTAAATGTGTGAAGTTAATGTAGTCGTGCTGTGCCTTTGATACTAGATTGTTTTACAAAGAAACAAATAGTTTTATCATATGAAATGTCCTGGAGTTACTGCAGGCACATACAACCTACACAAACAAATGCCAGACTTCACACAGTAAAAATATAAATACATTTTTATTAATTGTCATCCAAAATTAAGAGGAAGGACAGATCTTTAAAAACAAATACTATTGTACTGCAGAAAAACACCAGAACCATCTGTATGACACTGGCATAGTAGAGGTACATATATTATGGGTACAACATTTAAGTACAGATACTTCATTTAAATCCCCCAACCCATTAATAAATGGATTCATAAGATTAAAGCTGGAGTGCATTAGTAATATGAATCTTAGAGACTGGATACTTTCCAACATTGAAAAACAATCCACATTAGACAAGGAGTCAGACTATAGATTCCATAAGGTCAGGAACGGATTTCACAGTCTATAAATAGATGTACCAAAACCATATATAGTGTATCATACCTGAGTTTGGAATCGCCGGCATCTACCCGGATGACTGGAACCCCAACGTGCGTTTCAGCACCCTGTCTTCTTCTGGGGGTGATGGAGAGCCAAGTATTTGCACAATAATGCTCACTGTTATCTTTAGAAGTTGTTTTGGGACAATCCTAAAGGAAATCAAAATCCATCATAACCAGGGGCATTGATTCAGGTACTGTGACTGTGGTAATCTTCTTGATTAAAGACCTGTACATAAAAAAAAATAATTAATTAATTTTAAAAAAAATCATCTTTTTTTCTCTTTCAGACGTGATTATGAGACCAGACCATGCAGATTGCAGCTTCTGGCTCAGATCAGGGCTTTTACTCACAGAGATGATCCCAGCTGGGTGCCAGAACCAGAGTCTCCAATTGACTACTGCTATGTCCGTCCGGGCCACATCCCCTCCATCAACTCTATATGCCAGGAATTTTTCTGGCCAGGTAGGAAACTGATGGGACATTGACCGTAATCGTTCTTAGAGATTGGCCAACATCCTCTGCTGAACCTGAGCTTGTGTGCTCAGTAGGATTTATACATCTGCTCTTCTTTATATTTTATGTCTGTTTGAGACTTCCTAAAATCAGTGGTGTGAGCTCTAAATGGTATAGTATGATGATCAGTATGATATTATAGTAAAATATTTGCAGAAGTAGCCAACTAATTATAGAATAAATAGAAAAATATATATATACTTAAAAAATAAAAAAAAAAATCATATACAGGCAGTCCCCGGGTTACATACAAGATAGGGTCTGGAGGTTTGTTCTTAAGTTGAATTTGTATGTAAGTCGAAACTGTATATTTTATAATGGAAGTTCTAGACAATTTTTTTTCTTTTGCCCCAGTGACAATTGGAGTTTCAAAATTTTTGGTGTAATTGGACCAAGAATTATCAATAAAGCTTCATTACAGACATCTTACAGCTGATCATTGCAGTCTGGGACTATAGTAAAGCTTCCAGAGAGCTTCACCAGAGGTCACAGTGGGCAGAGGGGTCCGTCTGTAACTATGGGTTGTCTGTAAGTCGAGTGTCCTTAAGTAGGGGACCGCCTGTATATGATTTTTTTATTATTTTTTAAGTATAATAAATAAGAAGTGCTCCCTGTGTTTCTAGGTATTGATGTTTCGGAGTGTTTGCAGTACCCGGATTTTAGTGTGGTCGTCCTGTACAAGAAGGTTATTATAGCCTTTGGCTTCATGGTGCCCGATGTTAAATACAATGAGGCGTATATTTCATTTCTATTTGTCCATCCGGAATGGAGGCGAGCTGGCATCGCAACATTTATGATTTACCATCTTATTCAGGTAAGGATTGACTCGCTAATTTTGTACTGGCAGTTTAATATATTTTGCCATGTTTTTTTTTAAGTGTAGGATTCTAGAGACCAATGAGGTTTACTAAAAATCAGAAGCCTCTACCTGAAATGTATGTGCAGTAGTCCTGTCTTTTAAGTAGGAATCTACCCATTTGCACCGTAACTTTGGTACCTTCTGCACTGCCGGTGATGTGAATGCAGTGGCCTCTCTTGTGCCTATTCTTGTGCTCTTACTCCCCATTATCTTGCCTGCAGTATGAGTTCCCTCAGCATCATGAAACCTGGTTCTCAACACTTCTTGTAGAAAATACCAAGATATTAAAATATTTTCAATATGTATTGTAGCCCTTTATGATGTCAATATCCCTAAAATCAACTTTCAGCAAATTTATGTTATGTCAATTGAAGTGTATATTGTTTATGTAATTGTTTGTTAAAAAAAAAAAAAAAAGTGACACAATTTTCCAGTATATTTTCTGTATTAATTACTCACAGTTTTAGATCTCTGCTTGCTGATACTCTATAGGAAGCTTCATTGTTGACTTCCTGTGGATAGAAACTGGTCCCCGGTCGTGTGATGTCACACAGGTGCACCGCTCGTTATTTTATAAAGCGAAATCAGAGCTGTGTGATGTAATGTGCCGTGCACCTGTGTGACATCACATGACCAGGGATTGGTTTCTATCCACAGGAAGTAAACCACGAAGCTTCCTGTAGAATGACTGAAATCAGAGATTTTAAAAAAACTTTGAGTAATTGGTACAGAAAGTATATTGGAAAATTGTCTAACTTTTCCTTAGACAAACAATATCATTAATTTGCTAAAATTGGACAACCCCTTTAACTCTTCACATTTTCTTTCCCTTCTTGACAGACCTGCATGGGGAAAGATGTCACTCTCCACGTTTCCGCCAACAATCCGGCAATGCTGCTGTACCAGAAGTTTGGGTTTAAGACGGAGGAGTACATCCTAGATTTTTATGACAAGTACTTCCCGATAGACAGCAAGGAATGTAAACACGCTTTCTTCCTGCGGTTACGAAGATAACAAGGTTGAGCTGAATACTGATAATGGTTTAGGTTTCTGCCTTTTATTGCAAAATATTCTTGGGAATGACTTATCTTGTAGCACCGATGCCTAAGGGAAGGCATCTGTCCAATAAAGCTCTTGTGAGCACTGCTTATATTGTTACACGGACAACAACAAAGACTCCGATTTTGGTCACAGGCAGCCATTATTCTCCGAAATGTCATCTTATGCTGTTAATTAGTGAACATGTTCCTGGCGTGTGCATCTGGATTGTTCAGGAGGTTAGCAATTGGGTATGAGGAGATGCGTTATGTAAGATGATGTAAATGATTAGAGATCCATCACGACTAACGCAACATTGCCTGATTTGGGAAAGGGAATGTTAAAGTAGGTTTGACCCCCTCAAAATAGTTTTTTTTCCCCATTTAAGTCTCACAGGATTTCTCCATCAAAGGATCCTTAACATCTCCAATCCAGAAGACACCCCTAGTGTTCCTCTGGTAGACCCTAAAACCGTTGTCGCACAAGAACAGAGGGACTGGTTTACGGAGCATCGGAGCCCAAATACTGTCCATGCTCCTAGATTAAATTTGCTCTGAAATTTTTCAAAAGATTGGATTTTGGGCTGAATTTATTCGGTCCAAACAATGTTGCCCCAATTGTCCTGGAAACTGTTATATAACTCCCACTAGTCCTCTAAAATATAGATTTTCGTGAAAAAAAAAATCTTGTTTTGTTGACTATTACAAGTTTTTTCATTTTTCTCCCAGAGTTCTTGGATGAAATGGCAAATTCCGTCACGCTGATCTGGTGATATGAATTATTGGAAGCCACTGAAAACTTATTTGAATGGGAATGCCACAATAAAATGTTGGTTACAATGATTTAAAATAATAAAATGCGCCATACTCCCTCTCCAATTATTATTTACAATAATAATCCACATTATTTCCCTGATTGTTGAAGCCGCAGTGTTTTATATTGTATCAGCAATTTTTTTTTGGGTGGTTCCGTATTTCCGTATATATATGTGCACTGAGAATTTCAGCCTGGACATCAGTTCACATAATAACATGAGGATATATAAGTAAATTACAATGACAGCGCTGGTCAATAGTCACATATCCAAGTTTTTATTGTCAACTTTATTGTTAGCAAATGTCACTCAAAGTGAATAAATCGTTTTGTTTACTTTTGTAAAAAATCTGATTTTGTTGTCGTCTTTTCTTGCAACGGGCATTGTCCTTTATTGGTGGGGTTATAATAAAAAATGTGTTACCTTGAAGCATAAAGAAAAATGCACTATTAGTGTCTTTTGGACATAAAATAAATAATTCTTTCATTTATATGCACATGACTGTATTTAGGATACATATTATTCAGCACACAAAGTCAGTAATGGATGTTGTACCTGTTTGGGCCTCATTACGTAACTTCAGTGCTTCTAGGGGCAAATAAGATGGAGGAAGCACGTGGAGCATCTATGGATCTATAATAGGAGATCCTACCGCAAGAGCCAGTTCTCATCCGCGCTTTTTATTTCTTATATGCTTCCTTATAGAAGGGCCTCAAACAGACTACTGAAAGTTAATGGAAGGTCTTCTGTTATCTTTAGCACATATTTATTATTATTAAATATGGAACCTTTGGAAATTGTTGGTTACAGCGCTCTGCCATCTCCTGACACTCTAGTATTGGATGGAGTGACAGGGCGCATGGTCAGCCTGTCGCTCTATCAATTAGTGAGAATGGTGGAGGTCTGTTCTTGTAATTGGTAGGAGACGTCGGATCCACACCTATCCGATTGTTATCTCTTATACAACTCCTTTTACCTTAAAAAGGTTATCCCACGAAGAAAAGTTAGGCCCTAGCGTAACTTGCTGATCAGTGGGGGTCTCAGCACTGAGACCCCCACAGATCACGAAAACCAGGGGTCTGTCCGTATGGAGCTGACGAAAAAGTGCTGTGCTCACCGATCTCCGCCAGCTCCATAGAGATAAATGGAGCAGAGCGGTCATGGGCAGCAGTCTGACGGAGCAACGCGGGTTCTGACGGACCCAGTATGGTGCAAAAAAATACCCCCCAAAAGATTATCTGGATTGGTTCTATAACGTCAAGCAGATGTAGAATTTAGTACTGAAGTTATGATATCCCACACCTCAGAATGCCACCTTTATTGTAATAGACAGTCTTGCATATGGGAACATCATAACTGGCTCTCTGAAGTCTGGTGGATGAGGAGACATTCCAAGGCAGGGAGAGCTTGACTTCAGTGTTCATTGCTGAATACTCCTCCGCCTTCATAACTTTATACAACCAATTTACATCTCGCCCAGTGTGGAGTGTGGATGATGCCACCACACTTGGCTAATGAAAGAAACATGAACTGGAAGGTATTATCCTGTTTGACATAATGGTAGTGGTTTATTAGGTCAGTTTCCCTTTAGATAAATTAAAGAGAGCTGTTTCTCCTGGAAGGTCAGGATACATAAAAATAAATACTAGTCCCTTGAGGCTGGCTATTTCATTAAGGGGTTAATAGGAAGTGCAAGGAACTTGGGAAGAAACTGAAGGTTCCTGCATTAGCTTCAGTCAATGAGGCAGAAAGGGTGCCCTAGACCCAGGGATATTCTCAGGAAGTGACCTGTTCCACATCACTGACTGTCGGCTCGTCTTACCCCTGTAGTGTTCTTCTAAAGATGCAGACCATTTCCAGGAACGGATCAGTGCGCTGGAGTAAAAGCCCGCACAGATGCAAAGTAAGAACACATTACACACATTTATTGGAAATATAAAGGCACCGTATACATAATGTATCCAATCAAGGCAGATCATTTCTGGATTATAGGAACATGATTGGTTAAAGATCATTGGATTCTGATTTGTCATATGAAATCTCGGATCAGAACACGTCCAGACTGATGTTCTTTGGCTTGGTGAGCTTGTCCAGCATTCCCTGCCCCAATTTCGAGGCAAAGAGTGCGGAGATCTGGTCATTCCCGCTCTTCAGGGCCAGGTCATAGGCCGTCATCCCTTTATCATTTTTCTTTTTGATACTTGCATTGCACCTGGATAAAAATAGGATCAGCTGTGAGACCCCTCAGCACATGACATTTTATCTGTGAGGTGTAAGGTATTTATCATATGTGACTGTTAATTTCTGTGTTTTGCTTGATTCCTGGGATTTTTAATTCATATGAAAAAGAGCAAGTTTATTGAAAAGTTCATGAAAATTCAGAATTGTGAGCAAATCCTACACAGAGGTGCAAAATATTCAATAGTGTCATATTATTCCAGATACTATACTACTGTATGATGAACTTTATGCATCTACACTTTAGTCTTGGCTTTACTTGACCTGCATAAACATTTTACACGGTTGCACTGTATTGTGATCTGCAATGCAAGTGTGAAAGGGGCCTTACTGCAAGATCCATTCACTGTGGCTCTAGTGATCATCTTATATTTGTTTTCCATGGCCTCCTTCCTTCTAAAATCAACTTTAAAATTATGCTTAGGAGCCAAAAGTGATTTAGGGGCTGTTACCAGAATTCCTCCATGCTTATGCTACTCAGGCTGTTACATTGTCTCTCCCTACCCTTGCTCCCTCAGAACTTCCCACCTCCCTCTTTCTAATGTAATCTGATACAATGAGAGGGGGAAAGTTCTCCTGAACAGTGTAACAGCCTGTAAAGCTTCAGCATGGAGGGGCTCTGGTAACACTCTGGTAAAGCTGTTCTGGCTCATCCGCATAATTTTAAAAGTTGATTTTTAGGAGGAAGGGAGGCCATGGATAACAAAAACATATGGAGATTACCACAGTGACGGTGCCCGGATCTATGAGTAAGTGTTCCTGATTTATCATGCTTGATTTTGATGGTAGATTTCCTTTAAATAGGCTTGATATCAACTCTTACCCTAACAATACTTCAGTACATTTCTTCCTCTCCAAGCCAAGCAGGACGGCCTCATGTAGAGCAGTGTTATTGTGTCTGTAAGGAAAAAACAGCCATATTAGATAATTTCGTTGAGATATGTACAAGAAATAAAACCCTGGAGCTGCCTGTTTCATATTATATCTTTATTTATATAGGGCCATCAAATTACTTAGCACTATACAAATCAATAAATAAATTACTGCTAAATTTTACCAAAAAGTTGTCTACCTAGTCTAAAAATTTATGTTAACTCATCTATCAAAATGGGTATGGGGGCACAAGATGGCAATATTATTCTGAAACTGGCCATGCACATTGGGTTAATACTGGTCCTCCAACTCTTATCTGAAGGTGGGTATAAAAGGCAAAGCATTTTGATCCCAATATGCCTGATCTTTCATTTTTCCGCTTACTTCCCTCTTCTACTTCAGAACTTCCATTTGGGTTAGGGAGGATTCACATTGGCATTTTTTTTTATTTATTTTTTTTTGTCATGTGGCCAGTGAGAAGTGGTTCTTCTCAGCACAAAAAAAATGTGCTGAAAACCCAAACTTGGCTTATACTCGAGTAAAAAAAATATAGGTTTTACCAGATTTTTGTGGTAAAATTAGGGGCCTCGGCTTATACTTGGGTCGGCTTATACTCGAGTATATACGGTATCTATTTATTGGAAAAAGCCCATTGAAAAGCATTCAGTAAGGCAGCAGGGAAATATCACTGAAGTTGTCCCAGGTTTAGAATTTATCAGCAGGATCACACCGATCATGAGAAAGGAGATCCATCCCTTAGTAGTGGGTGCAGCCGTAGGACGAGCATTTAAAGGACATCTACCACTAGGATGAAAGACTGTATGCAAATGAGCCTGAGGGGCTCCAGACTCCCTTTAACCTTCTGCTCCATTTTGTTCTATGAAAGAGCTGGTGATAGACGAGCGCTGTGCTGGGCTATCTCCGGCTGACACGTAGCTAGTGAATGGAGCAGCAGGACACATAGTCCTCCTGCTGCTCTACCCACTAATGAGAGACGGATCTTCTTTATCTGGATTGATGGGGGTCCGTCCAGCAGTTGTACCCTCACCAATCAGCTAGTTATCACCTGTTATGTGGATATGGGCTAACTTCTAAACTTGGGACAAGCCTTATTACACAAAAAAAATCACAGGAACTGAATATGTGGTATAATACGAGGGAGAGAGAAGAGAAAACTAAGTGATAGAAAAAGTTAGAGGAGACTTGTGGAATTTTCTACATTTCTGCTTAATAAGTTTTCTAAGTTCTGCCTGATAATTTGTGCCTTGTAAAATACATATAACCTAGGGTCACCCGTTACTGCAAAATGTTTCTCCACAATGAAAATCTTTCTTGCTTCTTTAACAGCAAGCACATAAGAAAGATGGAAATATGGAAATAGTGAGTGAATAAGTGAGGACTAGCTCTACTACGGTTTTGAATTTTGCAAATGCAGGTTTTCATTGGTTCAGTTAAAGGGGCACTCCAGGATTTCTTTAATTGATCATCCTATGGTTTAATATCAGATCAGCGGGTGTATGGTTAGCTGTTAGAAGAGAGTATAGAGCTCAATAGATCAATGTGGCTTCTTTATATACTACCAAGCACAGTGCCATGCATTGTATAGTGTCTGTATTTGGTATTGC
Organism: Engystomops pustulosus; assembly: GCA_019512145.1. Lineage (NCBI taxonomy): Eukaryota > Metazoa > Chordata > Amphibia > Anura > Leptodactylidae > Engystomops > Engystomops pustulosus. Next base: position 126,299 of record WNYA01000170.1, on the reverse strand, counting down.
ACCTCAGGCTCTTTCATTTGAATGGGTCTAAGCCGCAGACAGGCCATGTGTGAGAATGTCATGACACCACTCGGCTAGAAAGCGAAGCAATGCAATCTTTACTGATCTTCAGGGTAAGTGATAAAGAAATGTAAATCCTGAATATCCCTCTTATCAGTATAACAGAAGAAACCCAAGTAATATATATTGTTTTCTTCCAGTTTTGGTGTAAAACATTATTAAGGTGTTAGCAGAAGAATAAACACTTACGGTCCGGATTGCTGATCTATATCCGCACCTTTCTGAACCAGGACTGGAATAACTTTATCATGTCCATTCAGGACGGCCACAGTCAGCACTGGACGGTCTTCATTATTACAGCAGTTGGGATCTGCTCCCTGCAACAATGGGAGATGCAAAATGATTAAAACCACATTTATCTCTTAATTCTTCTGTCAAACACAGTTAAAGGGAGTTTAGATCCTACTTTATTAATCACACAATATAGGATCTGTAAATCAGCTCATGCCATTTTGTCCGTTCATGTGACGCGAGTATACGGAACCCAGTCTAGTTACCACTGAAAACAGACAATGGTCAGATATTACATAACTAAATGTCTGGTACAAACCACTGCAGTATTATAACTACAGCTCTGAATGTGAACAGAAAAAATATATATATAAATATAAAAAATGAAAAAGAATGCAGAAATGTGAACAGAACGCTGCTTTTAGGATAGAACTGGTTCCATACAATTTGGAAGGGGTCTATGGTGCGATGTGTTACCCACCTATACCAGATCACCTAGGGTTAAAAAAAATTTTTGGCAATCCCAGTGTCCAAAAACAACATTGTAAATCATTTATCCCATAAACTGAGTTCCGCCCCATTGAAGTAGGATAATCTCATCCATTCTGCTCCATGTTGTGCCAGTCATTTAGATAGCGCCCTAGAAGGACATAAAATCTATGGGCGTGCTAGGGCAAGTTCGATAACTGGCCTGTCTGAATTGCACTTTTTTTTTTTTGTTGTTTTGTTACCGAAAAACATTTGTATGGTGAGAAATCATAGAGTCATATTTGGGACAACCTGGATCAGACACATAGTGAACCTAGGTAACCTCTCCTTCTACATACCTCATCCAAGAGCTCCTCTACTGTAGAAATCTTCCCCTCTCCTTTAGGTCCAACTTCTTTCAGAAGCTTGCGATCTTCAGGCTGTGAGGTAACTGAGTGTTAGTAGTTTTGTCGTGAAAATGAAAAAAAAAAATCATCATGTCCTATATTGCTCACCACACCGTGACCAGGAGCCATAGACGTCAATGGGGACTGATATGCATCCACAAATGGTACGGCCGCATATCGGTTCCCATTACGTTAGTCCGTGTTCTATCCATGTTTTAACTTATGATACACTGACACATTTGGGCACATTTACTAAGGGTCCGTGGACCGCAATTCTGTCGGGTTTCCCGAGTATTTCCTTTTTGCGCCAAATTGCCTCGGGTTTTTGGCGAACGCGATCGGATTGTGGCACATCGGTGCCGGCTTGCATGCCACACATACCGGGGGGCGTGGCCGTCGGACAACCTGACTGATTCGGACAAACCGCTGAATTTAAAAACAAAATTGTGTCGCCAGATCAAGCACTTACATGCATCAGGAAGAAGGTGGTGAACTCCGGCGGGGAAGCAACACATGCAGGAAATTGAACGCACAACCTTAGTGAATTGCGGCATACCCGAATCATCGATGGACAACGCGCAGCGGGGAACGGGACGGGTAAGTAAATGTGCCCCATTATTTCAATGCTTCCATATGCACATGACTGTGTTTTTCACTGGGGTCCTATTCCTGGCTGTGTTTGCCGCTCAGACCTTCCCATAGAAATCAATGGGAATGTGAAAAATATGAAAGACACACATCTGTGTGCCATGGACCAACATCCGTTTTTTGTGGCTCAAGAACAGTACATGTTCTTTAGTTGAATTTATATGTAAGTTGGAACAGGTATATTATATAATTGTAGATCCAGACAAAATTTTTTTGCCCCGGTGACAACTGGATTTTCAAAATTTTCTGCTGTAATATGAACATGGATTATCAATAAAGCTTCATTACAGACACCTTACAGCTGATTATTGTAGTCTGGGACCATAGTAAAGCATCCAGAGAGCTTCACCAGAGGTCACAGTGGGCAGAGGGGTCAGTCTATAACTAGGAGTTGTCTGTAAGTTGGGTGTCCTTAAGTCGAGGACCCCCTGTAATACATATGAACAAGCACTAACATACCGGGAGCCGGTCTTCCTTCTGTAGAGGTTTTCTGATTTTTCTCTTGGACCGTTTAGCTTTTCCATTGTTGCTTCTTGCGCTCTGCCCATCTTCGCTTGCTGCACACAAGTAATATACAATAATACATCGCAATACACACTGGTGGCAGTCACAGCTCATTTTAGTTACATGCAAATTTTAGTTACTAAGAACTTGACAGTAAATTGGTGATATGTCTAGAAAAGAACATTGTCCTAGTAAACTTCAAAGAGCATCAGCTGGTTCTGAGCTGCCATTCAGTCCATATTTAGGGTGTTGTCTTTATCGCATGTGCTGGTCTATCTGATAAATGTGCTCTTATTGAGATGTGTCTACAGCTATTATATAGATTTACCTGTAGTCACAAGGCACCAAGCAAACCCTGTGCATCTAAAATAATATAAAAAGTATTTTACCAATTTGTGTCTACTACTCTTATATAGACATAAGTGTCTCCATGGATACAGACTACAAACCGTCCCCCTGTGTAGTCTGAGGCTGAAGAAATTTGATATAAACCTACAAAATCTATTGCAATGTAAAATTGCACACACAGATCTTCCATCAGTTTGTGTTTACCCAAGGCCGACCCATCATGGAGAGAATGATGACATTTCATTCCACATATTCTGCCTGTCCTGTTGACAGACCCCAGGAATCTAGAAAACCCGTATGGGGCCGGAACAAGTATGCTTCATTTTCTGGAAAACCCCTTTAATTCAATTATTATTTGTTAACTATATTCCTTATATTCCACTATGTGGTTTCTCCATGATCCTCAGAACAGTCTTATCCAGCACAATGCTCAAGTCAATATTTGTCCTGCAGGAAAAACAATGTCATATGAAAGGCACATGCACAAGTCAATAAACACATTGTTACAAGGTTTCTTTGATTTGCCTTCACCTATTGTATTCACCTATAATTTATGATATCCCATTAATTACTAAAGTATAGAAGGCATAGAGCTTCTGATATTCCCTTTGCCAGGGCTGCCACTCTCCTAAAACATTGTTGTATTTATTAAAGGGGTATTCCCATGAAGCCAAGATAATTACATGTACTCATAGTAACAAAATAACACATTCTGTAATTCACTCTTATTAACAAAAATACAGCATTTCTCAGATATAATTCCAACCTGTCACTATCAGTCCTAATGTATACAATTTCAGAAGTCTAGGGCCGCGCAGGGCAGATTTTCTCCTGTCTGACGCTGCACTGAGCTCCTCTCTGCAGCGGCTCCCACCCTTCCATTCCAAGTTGAGCTCACACAAACACACACGCACGCACGCACGCACAGTAGTCCTGCCGGCAAACAGCAGCATTAGGAGAATAAATCTACAAGCTACAGGCAGATAAGGTCTTTATCCACGGGAGGGAGGCACAGCAGAGGTGACAGTGTATGTTACGGCTAAGATAGCAGAGCTAAGAATGTAGTTGTGTGTTATATGCATCTCATAGATATCATCATCTCTGATCTGTCTCATCTCTCTTTCTATGTGTCAGATACTAGTGAATGTTCACAACTTAATTGAAATTGTATATAAACTTGTACCTTGATAATCTAATCACATTGTCAGCAGAAAGCATCTCATAGCACCGAGGAATGGTTACACTGACCATCACTGAGTGATAGGAGCTAAGTAAAATTGTAAAGTAAAGGGGTTAAAAATTATATTCATTATGTAAACATCAATAGGGAATTTGAGAATTGAGAATTTTCTTTCATGGGCAAAACCCTTTAAGGTCCTATGCCTTATAGAGAAAGATATAGCTGAATATGTGTTACTCTATGTAAGAGAATGGAGTTCTGTAAGGTACATGAAACATGGTAATTCTAAGTGCAAAAACAGGATGCAAACAGGGTAATTTTTGTGGCCCTTTTCGGCCTGGTGGAGATGGGAGGGGTGACAGCTGCTAACCCCTCCCATCTCCATAGGAGCTGAGGTTTTTTTTTTGGGGGGGGGGGGAGGATACAAAACTATTTTTATAGAGAAAAAATTATGATGTGTACTTAATTTTACAGTATTTTTATACACTTTCTTAGTTACACTTTCTATGGTACCATTAATAATAAGACTCAATCTCTGATATGTATTGCAGTGGATTACATCACAATGACTCAAGGGAGGTTCCCAGTTGGTACCGAATTATCATTGAAGCCTCCTGCTCCAGACCCCGCAATCCTGTTTGGGGAAACCCCAGAGTGGAGCTCTGATGATAATCAAAGCTTCCTCTCCGGAAGACGCCGATACTGTTGAAAGCTGTGGCAGAGCGGGCCGCAATAAGTCAGCACTGTGCTCTGACACACGCACCATGAAGACAGCGCACCTGTATACCAGCACTGGTGATGCGAAGAATTGATGTCCCCACATCTCTGGCGCCTGACTACAAAGGCTGAGTACCTGACCCACACTAGGAAAGAAAGTAAGTATTCTTTTTTTTAATTGGAATGCACAAAAGGTGGCACAAAACATATAAGGGGTATAAAAAGGGGATTGCTAAAGCACAAAAACATAACGGGGCAAGAAGCGAGCAGAAAAATATAAGGAGAAGAACAAGATCTATAAGAAGAACAGAAATCATGGGAGGGTGGCACTAAAACTGCAGGTGGCAGGAAAGAGCATTAAAGTTAAAAGGGGCAAAAACCCATTGGGGGCTGATACACAAAACTCTGGAGGGAGAGATTTTTGAAATTTACCAGTAGTTGCTGCATTTTCCACCATAGGCTTATACTTGTGTCAATTAATTTTTAAATTTTTTTTGTGGCAAAATTAGTTACCTCGGCTTATATTCGGGTTGGCTAACACTTGTAGATTGTAGAACGTTTCATTACACAAACAATTTCAATTATTTACTTAAAGCAGACAGCCCCTGTAAAAAACGATTGCCAGAGCAACTGATTGGCACTCATTTATCATGTTGTGGGAGCTAATGCATCTAAGCCAGGATCAGGATATCACCATCCTGGGGGCTCAGCTACAAGTACATTTCCCCATGAACTGTATATGTAAATCAGAATGCACAGAGAGGTCCAGGAGCTGCTACATTTCATTCAGAAGAGCGGGTTTAGGCAGGGGAGTGTAAGTAAAGCCAATATCATAAAGTAATAGTTAAGGCAAACATATGGACTGTGCTATACGACTTACCCACACTGGACTGGGTTTCATCGTGGTCATATCTTCCCTCCGTCACATTGCTCAAGAAGTGATCGTTGGACAGCTTCAATGGCTTCCCAGTTAAAGCATCCTACGGGGTGTACAAGCATTGCTCATAGGTGAATATACTGTATACCAAAACATCCAATAAAACGATACAATTCTAAAGACCACAGAACCACTGTGATCATATGAAAGAAGGACCAAAAGTTACCCCTAGAAGGGAGCGTTGTTGTGGGGCTACTTGTATGGGGCTACATAATGCTGATCTTGTGGCCTTCCTCCAATTCAGTGTCATAAACCCCTTTTGCAATTTTTTAAGGATTAAAGCCAAAACAGTATATCCAAAACAGAAGGAACAGATTCCCAACTCTAGACAGCACTGTCTGGATGTCTTTGCATCTCATCAGTAGAATGTAGGGAACTGGTGTAGCTGAGTGACTAGTCCGGCAGATTCTCTGATCTGGGGACTGTAATTGGGAACCAGTAATCTAAACTACAATCATTTAATCTGCCTGGGGAGAGGACCCTTTGGAATAATACAACTGATAGGTTACATATTTCCTTAACTATTAAAATGACAAGTCCTGATCCCAAAAAAATGCCCGTTGTCTCCACATACAATACGTTTGTTTGTGGGCGTTTCATGAAGGGATTGTCCTGTTTTGTCTATGTAGTAGGAAATACCACCTTATAAAATAGTAATGTGATAGGTAAGTATTCCCAGAACCAACCTTGTCTGATACTAGCACATAATTCAGCCTCAGACTGACTTCATAGCCATCTTCGTGCATTGTTGCTGAGATGATCTGCAATTGAGAAAACAGAACCCATAAGTGCCGAAAGGTTGAAAAAAAAGTTTTTTCTCACAAAACATTAATAGTTACAACTTCTATTGTGATAATTGACGCTAAAAAATAAGGCCAAAAGGAATGATTACAATAACGGACTGCTACCCTCCGATACCTCCAATAAATTCACCTTATTAAATTGTCCAAGAACATTCTTCATTACAATAATTAACATTGTCACAGCAAAACCCAAAATCATTATTAAAGAAATTCATACATTTTCATATTATGAGATATTGAATAATCCGTAAACTGCTCGCATACGTTATGTAGCTGCTTGTCAATGTGTTCTTCCAATACCTCCATTAACATACATGCTCACTTGTGAGTAAAGCAGTGCAGCAATTTCACTAAACAATTTGCAATTTGACTATGTAACCTACAGACGTGCACTGTGTGATACTACATGTTCTTACTTACTCTTCCCATCCGCGGTTTTCCTATTAAAGCTTTGAACTCAGAATCATTCTGCGTGTAGCAGCGTAAATGAGCACAGATATGATCCAATTGCTGCCTCCAAAATCCTAGGGAAAAAATGAGTTAATACATGTCTCCAGTGTTTTTGATATGGGTAAATGGAGTACATAGAATTATAGGGGTTGAGATACTGATGTATCTCAGGGGTACAGACTTAAAGGAAATCTGCCATGAAAATCCATCATGATAAATCAAGGGCACCTAATATAGATCTGGGTACTGGGCCTGTGGTAATGTTTTTATATTTGTTAATCATGGCATTCTTTCTTCTAAAATCAACTATTACAATTATTCTAATGAGTCAGGAAAGGCTACTGGGGCAGTTCCCAGAGCCCCTCCGTGCTGAAGATTCACAAGCTGTTACACTGTCTACACATAAGGTTACACATAGATCCAAGTGCTGAGCAGGAGCACAGGGGGATGTGCTCCTGCTCAGCACTCGGATCTATGTGTAACCTTTATAATTATGCTGATTTGCCTGTAGCCTGCATCCCATCCGTGCTGAAGATTTTAGAGGTTGTTACACTGTGCCTGAATCTCGGTGTCCCTGGTTTATCAATGCATGAGATTGATCATAGAGGTTGGAATCCTTACACATACTGGGGTTCCTACGGAAGTTATCTATCCTGGGATGGGGACTCCAAAAAAGTGTATGATGCGCTAAGTATTATAAAAGGGTTTTTTCCCACTTTTGGAGAACAGGGCGCCACACATGACCCTTTGTGAATTGGCTTAATATGTATGTATGACAAGTGTTGAATTCACTATTATAGGACTTGGAGTTGTAGGTGAATGTATCGATGGGACCTCTAGGTCAAGGTGAATGTATCAATGTTATTGTCTTATTGTCCTTTGTTGCTGCCAATGAGGCTGTAAATTGCATATTGCATTAGTAATACCATGTTCTGCCCTGATCCCTGTGCCGACTTGTCTGCCACACAGTAGGGCTGCTCACCTCTGCCAGGGCTGACCGCTGTAACCAGAGGCTTGCGATCACTCATCTTCTCCTTCTTTTCTTTCTCAGACAGTAATTCTAGCTCCTTCTTCTCCATCAGCTTGCTGGATGGGTAGAACAACCCGACTGTCTGGGTTCCTTTGTCCATTTTGTCTACATCTATTCTTGCGTTTGGCAGCGAGACTGATAAAGGCTGCCAGGAAGCCCGACCATCTAAATGCTGAAATGAAGGATGACATCAAGCATATAGATTATTGGTGACTATCTTATGTGTATGGGGGCTTTCCAACTCCTCTATGACAGATGATGTCAGGGACAAGAAGGGTTAAGCATGATCAATTGCTAAACTATTGTTCCATGTTCCACGGCCCTATTGGGGACCAAGGTTATGTGGGATTGTGGAGAGAGGGGTGAATACCAGTAATTTTAGATCTATGATATGATATCTGATAGATCCTGGGGTATGTTCACCTTCATTGTTATTCTCCACACATTTCCATTTCCTACAGATGCTACTAAGAATCTGACAACACACTGCTACATTATCTGCCTGTATTCCTGTGTATTGTTAGTGGCATTTTCAATCAGATTCTGATTCTTTGTCTCCGCTTTGAGAAAACCTGTCATGCACGTTAACCCACCCAAAATAAATACTTCATTAAAAACTATGGTTATAAAGCATTTCCCTTTTCCCTAAATAGTTAATTTCCATGGCTGAAATGTTACAAAAATCAGTTTGGTAACTCATATGCAACTCACCTGAGGCGAGTCCAGTGACAATACAGGAGTTTATTGCATTGCCCTGCCTCCTTGTTCCTAATTGACAGGCTATGATATTCTGCTGTATGGTGAGCTCTGTTAAATCATTGGACGCTTAAAGTCATGTGACCAGGATGACATCATCAAATGCCCTATTACAGTGGTGGCGAACCTATGGCACTGGTGCCAGAGGCGGCACTCAGAGCCCTTTCTGTGGGCACCCAGGCCATTGACCCAGGACACCAGAAAAGACTCATAGAATCTTCCTGCAGTTCCAAGCAACTTAAAAGATACTGCTTTCAGTTGTATTTTGATAGTTACTTTGCTACTTGGGACTGCAGGAAGAGGGAGGATGAGTAGACAGGGTCGAATTATTTTTGGAGGATCTCCTGCTGGCCTCAAGATTCTCCTTGTACAGAAGAACACTGGAAAGAAGATAAAAAATTTTTCCATCTTTCTACTGTGTTGCTGTCCTCAGGAGGCCAATATGATTGAAAGTTGTTGAGCAGGGAGCAATAAGTTACTGTTTTAATTTTTGATTGGCACCTCGCGATAAATAAGGGGGTTTTGGGTTGCAGTTTGGGCACTCGGCCTCTAAAAGGTTCGCCATCACTGCCCTATTACATCAGCAATGTCTAACATATGTTTGTAACTGATCACATGAAATCACAGCATGCCTCTATAGAGGATGGGGAGAAGTAGAAATCTATGGAGGATGGGGAGGAGTAGAAGTCCATGGAGAGGGGAAAATGTATAAATCTATGTAGGATGGGGTGGAGTAGAAGATCAAGCAGGCTTGCTGTGATTTCATGTGATAATATATATATACATGGTATACAGTTTGCTAATGTTAAGAGGCTAGAGGAACTGTGATGATGTCATTCTGGTCACATGACATGCTAAGAAGGGACATGGGGAAGAGTAGAGGAAAGGGGCTGGTCGAAAAGAACACGCCTACTTTGATGCCAGGGAATATAATATAAAGTTGATTTATTTGGATGTAAGGGAAACAATTTTTATTTAAAAGAAGGGTGTCAGTTAGTTAATAGGGCTTTATAGAAACCTGTCATTAGCTGTATATTTGTAAATATGGTGACAAGTTCCCTTTAAGGGGAACCTGTCAGCATAAGTAAACCTAATAAACTACTACCATTCAGCAGATTAAAGCCTTCCAGATTATGTTCCCTTTAATGGGCCATAGCAGTGGCATCATCCACAAAATCAACATTGACGTGAGATGTAAATTTGTTATATAAAGTCAGAGAGTCAGGCGGAGAGTTAAGCACTGAAGTCAAGCTCCTAATACCTCCGAATGCCCCCACTGCTGTGATTTCATAAGCTGGGGATAGCTTGACTTTCATACTAAACTCTCCGCCTCCATTTCTGATATCACCACACTGGGCCATGAAAAAAACAATGTGGAAAATGTTAGTCTGGGCGGTTTCTTAGGTAAATTTTGTCTGACAGGTTCCCTTTAATTCCTCTCAGACCACCCGGTGACTTTAGACGCCAGCGGGTGCAGGTCCAGAGTCTGCAGCGACATCTTTGGACAAAAAGCATCGTCATAGTCACCCCATTTGCCCAAGACTATGCATATTATATATCAAAATGACCAAAACTAAATAGGGAATTTATTAATAATGTTCATTTTGAGTTCATTTAAAAATGAAAAAAAGTACTATAAATAAAAAAAAAAAACTTTTTTCCAATTTTAACCCTAGATAAAACTAAAAATGAAAAAAACTATTTAAAACTTTTATCACGGTTAAACTAGCTCTATGTGTCCCAAAAAAAAACACTTCAAAAAAATTTGAAAGGTAGCACACAAAAAAAAGTTAGGGCCCTTAAACAGCCACATACGAAAATTTGCTAAACTGCCCCGGTCACTAGAGCCTTTTCCGGCTGCGTCACTAAGATCTTAAAATTTAGATGCAGATGTAGCAAAGTTCTTTAGCAGTCCATTTGTCTGACCAAGGAAGTATTTTATTATATGAGATTACTAAAGTAATGTCTAAAGTTTATATTGTAAAATAAAGTCATAAAAACAAGAACCATTCGGCTTACACCAGATGTGGTTAATCGGTCTGCTGTCCGGGCCCCCCCATTCTGGTAGGTGGAGAATCTTGCTGGAGGCTCCAGGTAGACCCCACATGATGAACAGAAGTGGGCATATGGCTGGTTGTTAGCACTGCACTTGGAGCAGGTCAGGTAACTCACAGAAGGACCGGGCTACAAAACAAAATGTCATATCTTTGTATTAATGAATGAAGATGGCAGGAATAGGAATAGGTTATCAGTAAAATAAAGGATTACCTTTGCCCCGCACCAGTCACAGAAGCGAGCATCTGCCAGGTTCACACGGCCGCACTTGGAACAGCTCTGCATTTTGCCATGCTGGTTTGGTAAGGGAGGTGCAGAATCCCCACTGAATATTGTCTGCTAATACACATGGGGGAGATCTATCAGAATTGGTTGCTCATGGCAACCAATCAGAGCTCAGTTTTCATTTTCCCACAGCTGTTTATAAAATGAAAGCTGAGCTCTGATTGGTTGCGATGGGAAACTAGAATAGTTTTACCTCAGAAACATGATAAATCTCCCGCTATTTATAGTAGTTATTATAGATGATGTGTTTAACTGATCAGCCTCCTGGTATTAGTACAAATAATATAAAAAGAATGGCTCCTACCATCTGGGTGTCCGGCAGCTTGGCCTCACAGGTCACACAATGCTTTAGATTAATAGGATTTCCAGTTCCACAAAAACGACAGATTGTTTTATCCTTAAAATAAATTAAAAATGATGTCAGCATTAACATAATGGGGTTTATTTACTAAGGGTTGTCAGATCGCATTTCCATTGGACTTCCAGTCTTTTTTGGGATTTGCGCCGCTGGGGCAGGTATTTAGAAGGGGATTGTGTAACACTCAATTGGATTTTGGCGCAACTGCACCGGCTTTCATGCGAAATCGGGAGGAGGGCTGTCGGACGATCCGACTGATTCGGACTGAGCTGCACTTACATACACCGGGAAAAAGATGGTGAACTCTGTCGGACCTGACCAGGGAAGCGACACATTCAGGATATCGGGCGCACAATCTTAGTGAATCGCGGCACAGTGCATTGTCGTCGGACAATGCACTTTTGGGAACTCTGAGGGACTGGGTAAGTAAATGTGCCCCATTCTCTTGGCAAGAGAATCTCCTGAAAACCATTTGTATCAGAGAAATATAGTCCTTATGACTCTCCATAATTTAGATACATTATTAACCATAGTTTAACTTACCTTGAGGTGGATACTAGCTTGAGGCTGCATTTGGGCATATAGCGGAGCTTCACACACAATACAAGAAGGAGTGTTCATCGGGACCATTGTCCTACACTCCACACACAGCCCCATCTGCAAAGAAGCAGAACGTCAGCAGATGACGATCAGGAACTCAGTCAGTAACAATAATAATAATAATAATTCCTTTTTTTGTATAGCGCACACAGATTGTGTGGGAGGAAACCGGAGGACCTGGAGGAAACTCACGCAAACAAGGAGAGAACATACAAACTCTTTGCAGATGTTGACCTGGGACCCAGCGCTGCAAGGCTGTAATACTAACCACTAAGCCATCTTGCTGCATATACTCAGTGAGAAAGATTTATAATCTGAGCCTGAGGTTTTATAATATCAATGTTATATAGAGCTCCTATTCTTGTTCTATCAGTGACATCACCATTATTAAAAATTACAGACCTCTTAATAACTACAGGGCATCTCAAAGCTACATGTGAGCTAGAAAGGAAGGTATATGGTATAATTTGCATAAAACTATAATGATGGTGTGGTGCTCCTGTCTCCTCCCCCAACTTTAGTGGAATGAGAAGCGTAACAGAAAAGAAGTGGAGCTTCTGCATTTTTAATACATTCACCCTATTGTATGTATGAGTAAGAGACAGTGCAGTCAAATATGGGGTCCATACCACTAAATACTAAATGTACTGTAATATGGTGTTGGGTCACAGGTATTTTCTCTTTGCATCTACCCTTCAAGTGGACAAACACATGATCCAACATCCCTCCATTACTACAGTCATATCCATGACATCTTTTGTGAAAAACTAACATTAAAATGGCTACCTGTCCTCCCTCAGGGGGTGGGAGACGACGTCCAGGCACAGGGGGAACGGGAGAGCCACATTCTTGGCAGAAGCGAGCAAAAGGGTCTGATGGCCGAGGGGCTAAGCAGTGAGCACACCTAGGAATGGATACAAATAGCAGACTGATAATGAATGCTGAATGGTGAAAGAAATAGCATGAGAAAGTTGGTTGAATTCAAGAAGAACCTTAATACATTCATTGAAATGTGTGTGAATGATATTTGGAACATCCCTAGATATAAGTTTTTATGGGCTGGTTAGGTTGTGGGAGGCCATAGAATTCCCTGGCATATGTTGTTCATAAAAATTCTTTCAATAAAAACATTTCTTGGGACAAAGAAAAGCCATCAGTAATAAGCCTCAAAGCTACAGGGTGCAATTGGTCATATGGTGTTTTACTGACACCTGGTGGTCAAAATACAGAAAGGCAAATCAGAGAACAAGACAAGGGAAAACAAAAATACTTTTTAACTAATCAAATATTCATCATTTCTTATCGGAGAATAGGAGAACTTATAAAGTAAAATGTATTGTCTTAAAATGATTACAATGACAGACATATAAGTGTAGATCACAATGATGACCCCTGCAGCATCATGCAGACACTTGCCAATACGGGGTGGAGGGGGAGTGATACACCCGTAGTATAGATCTGGCATTAGTTGCTATGTAGAATCACACTTACTCACTTGTTAAAATGAAAGTTCACTGTTCCATGTATTGTCTAGTTTAATCGATACATAATGGATAATCGATTCAGAATTGACACATATCACCCATCTACTGCATAGTTAGTGTGTGAACACTCTTGGGTCTACAAGGCAATGGCCATATATATGCGCTGCTGTGAACATTCACACACTCTTGTATGCAAGTCGATAGGGGATTCCTTGCCGACATAAGGAAACCATGTGGGGAGGGGTCAGTAATGTTCTTTGTATAGAGGCCTATGCCGATGAATGTCATCATGTCATGTTGATCAATGTTCATCCTGCCTGGAAGCTGTCAGTACCAATACAGGTATCATAAAAGGTCTCCTGTGCTATAGAATGTGCTCATTTATTATCTATATACAACATAGGAAGCTGTTCTAAAAGCTATGAGGCTATGTATAGCTGTTGGCATTGTATATATGTTGGTGTTTTAATGTTTGTGTTACATCTATTATGGGACTAGGATCGTGTTGTTTGGTTTCTCTACTGTAGATGTTCCTTCTTGTCCGCACTGAAGGCTGTTTTTTCCTTCTACAGTGAAATCCATCAGAGAAGCAGCCTGACTGTTCAGTGTGTATTTCTTATCTCTGTTCTCTGAGGTGTTTAGAAATAGGTATGGGAAGTAAAAGTTCTCCTTACAGAGACTTTGCCAATTAAAGCCACCTTGCAGGCATGTGGAGACTTATAGACATTGATGCTTTACTGAGAGGTTCTGGGAAATGTTCAAATAAGTTTTCCAGGATGGGACAAGGAAAACCACGCCACTCTTGCTACTGTGTAAGGGAGCCTGCTTACCTCAAAGTATGACTTATAAGAATCCTAATGACATGATGAGGGATTTAAGCCGAAAAAGTACAGTTAGGGCAAGAAATATTTGGACAGTGACACAATTTTCGCGAGTTGTGCTCTGCATGCCACCACATTGGATTTGAAATGAAACCTCTACAACAGAATTCAAGTGCAGATTGTAACGTTTAATTTGAAGGGTTGAACAAAAATATCTGATAGAAAATGTAGGAATTGTACACATTTCTTTACAAACACTCCACATTTTAGGAGCTCAAAAGTAATTGGACAAATAAACATAACCCAAACAAAATATTTTTATTTTCAATATTTTGTTGCGAATCCTTTGGAGGCAATCACTGCCTTAAGTCTGGAACCCATGGACATCACCAAACGCTGGGTTTCCTCCTCCTTAATGCTTTGCCAGGCCTTTACAGCCGCAGCCTTCAGGTCTTGCTTGTTTGTGGGTCTTTCCGTCTTAAGTCTGGATTTGAGCAAGTGAAATGCATGCTCAATTGGGTTAACATCTGGTGACTGACTTGGCCATTGCAGAATGTTCCCCTTTTTTGCACTCATGAACTCCTGGGTAGCTTTGGCTGTATGCTTGGGGTCATTGTCCATCTGTACTATGAAGCGCCGTCCGATCAACTTTGCAGCATTTGGCTGAATCTGGGCTGAAAGTATATCCCGGTATACTTCAGAATTCATCCGGCTACTCTTGTCTGCCGTTATGTGATCAATAAACACAAATGACCCAGTGCCATTGAAGGCCATGCATGCCCATGCCATCACGTTGCCTCCACCATGTTTTACAGAGGATGTGCTGTGCCTTGGATCATGTGCCGTTCCCTTTCTTCTCCAAACTTTTTTCTTCCCATCATTCTGGTACAGGTTGATCTTTGTCTCATCTGTCCATAGAATACTTTTCCAGAACTGAGCTGGCTTCTTGAGGTGTTTTTCGGCAAATTTAACTCTGGCCTGTCTATTTTTGGAAGTGATGAATGGTTTGCATCTAGGTGTGAACCCTTTGTATTTACTTTCATGGAGTCTTCTCTTTACTGTTGACTTAGAGACAGATACACCTACTTCACTGAGAGTGTTCTGGACTTCAGTTGATGTTGTGAACGGGTTCTTCTTCACCAAAGAAAGTATGTGGCGATCATCCACCACTGTTGTCATCCGTGGACGCCCAGGCCTTTTTGAGTTCCCAAGCTCACCAGTCAATTCCTTTTTTCTCAGAATGTTGATTTTGCTACTCCAAGCATGTCTGCTATCTCTCTGATGGATTTTTTCTTTTTTTTCAGCCTCAGGATGTTCTGCTTCACCTCAATTGAGAGTTCCTTTGACCGCATGTTGTCTGGTCACAGCAACAGCTTCCAAATGCAAAACCACACACCTGGAATCAACCCCAGACCTTTTAACTACTTCATTGATTACAGGTTAACGAGGGAGACGCCTTCAGAGTTCATTGCAGCCCTTAGAGTCCATTGTCCAATTACTTTTGGTCCCTTGAAAAAGAGGAGGCTATGCATTACAGAGCTATGATTCCTAAACCCTTTTTCCAATTTGGAAACTCTCATATTGCAGCTGGGAGTGTGCACTTTCAGCCCATATTATATATAATTGTATTTCTGAACATGTTTTTGTAAACAGCTAAAATAACAAAACTTGTGTCACTGTCCAAATATTTTTGGCCCTAACTGTATATCTATTCCAGAAGGAACAAATTCTAAACTGTTTAAAAATACTCATTTCAGCTGACTTCAAAACTTAATTCAACTTAAATAAGTGTTTCTAGCAACTTCAAGACAGATAAGCCATGCACACAGAGACCTCAGTCTTAATTTATATTGTATTTCTCTGCAAAGAGCCACCAGTGAGTGTGAGAGAAGACATCTACACAAGAGAAGCCAAGCAACATTTTTGATGAAAACCCAAAATAATGAGAATAATTTTTACCCTTACATAGATTACATCCAGGGGCGTAACGATCACGGTGGAGGAAACACATATGTGAGGATGGAATCAATTGTATGTGTGTTAAGACAGTTGTGGGATCCGACTGCTCTGCCCTGTTTTTCAAATCACAGCAGGTCCTTGGAATCAGGAAGAGACAGTCCAGGATCTGAATCCACTTCCTCTAGCAGTCCAGTATCCTCCCTGTTAGTATGAACCACACTGCAGGCTGGTTCTCACGACCCTGTCACCATCGACTTAGGCTTTGCCCCCTGACCCAAAGGCATGAAGGATGTAAGACATCTAAGTGTAGTTCCCTGAGCCAGCTTCTCCCTCCATTATAAGTGTTTTTGGACCTGCGGTGCATTGGTTCTGCAGCACTACACAGACCTTGTGTTACTCCAGGTTCTGAATAATAGTACATTTGGTTGGAGAGGTCACAGAATGGAGAGTGCACAGACACCATTATATTATGCAGCAGTTGAGTCTGTTATTAGAAGGAGGAGTACAGCAGCTCAGGAAACAAAGAGAGGAAACACTTTGACCTGAGCTGCTGTGACCTCTTCGTATGGAGCTTTATTTTGTATGCCCCCTACATACCCACACTCAATGTTATTCTGGGGTGGGGGTGGGGGATATCAACTGTTAAGAAGACAGCCTACCAGTTATAGCATGGAGGTCAGTGAACGTGTGCATTCATGTAGGAGTGTGTGCATTCAGATACACATGTGAATATGAGCCTAAACATTTAGCCTGTATATTATGAGTGTTCATATCTATGGCATCTATACCTGTGTATTATATGTGTATGTTAATAGAATAGTGTCGACATTTAGCACAATGTTTAGATGTAAAGTAACAGACACCATGACATGACTAGGTATAGATATTTATATGCACCTATAATTGATTGTTTCATATATGGGGTGTATTTATGTTTAACATGTGTGTAAATGTAGCATATACTTGTGGTCTATAGGGCAGATTTCTCAATCTGCCTAAGAGTAAGAATGTGTTTAGTTGCCCATGGCAACCAATTACAGCTCCCTTTTAAAATATTCATGAGCACTGGTAAAATGAAAGCTGAGCTTTAATTGGTTGCCATAGGCAACTAAGCACATTCTTACTCTTAGGCAGCTTGATAAATCTGCCTCTCTGTGTCTAAAATATGTATAATGCTATAATTATTTTATTTATGATGTGCATATATAATGTGCGTGTGCACAGATATGTACAGTACACACCAAAAGTTTGGACACACCTTCTTATTAGAAGAGTCTTCTGTATTTTCACACTGAAGGCATCAAAACTATGAATAATAATTCCTTTATTTATATAGCGGCTACAGATTACGCAGCACTGCACAGAGCTTGCTAAATTCGTCCCTGTCCCCATGGGGCTCACAATTTAATCAACCTACAATAATGTTTTGGAGTGCGGGAGGACTGGAGGACTCGGATGAAACCCATGCAAACATGGAGAGAACATACAAACTCTTTGCAGATGTCCTGGGTGGGATTTAAACCCAGGACCGCAGAGCTGCAAGGCAGATCTGCTACCCACTCATCCGACGTGCTGCCCATATTATTAACACATGTGGAATTATATACTTAACAAAAAAGTGTTAAACAACTGAAGATTCTAGGTTCTTCAAAGTAGATACCTTTTGCTTTGATTACTGCTTTGCATACTCTTGGCCTTCTCTTGGTGAGCTTGAAGAGGTAGTCACCTGAAATGGTCTTCCAACATTATTGAAGGAGTTCCCAGAGATGTTCAGCACTTGTTGGCCCTTTTGCCTTCACTCTGTGGTCCTGCTCACCCCAAACCATCTCAATTGGGTTCAGGTTTGGTGACTGTGGTGGCCAGATCATCTGGCATAGCAGCCCATCATTGTCCTTCTAGGTCAAATAGCCCTAACACAGCTTGGAGGCTTGGTTGGGGTCATCCACCTTTTGAAAAATAAATAATGGTCCAACTAAACACAAACCGGATGGAATAGCATGCTGCTGCAAGATGCTGTGGTAATCATGCTGGTTCAGTGTACCTTCAATATTGAATAAATCCCCAACAG
Source organism: Engystomops pustulosus (assembly GCA_019512145.1). NCBI lineage: Eukaryota > Metazoa > Chordata > Amphibia > Anura > Leptodactylidae > Engystomops > Engystomops pustulosus. The sequence goes on along the minus strand of WNYA01000170.1, from coordinate 108,130 downwards.
TGTCACCAGCAAAGCCCCCCCTCCTCCATGCTTCATGGTGGGAACCAGGTATGTAGAGTCCATTCGTTCACACTTTCTGTGTCGTACAAAGACACAGTGGTTGGAACTAACAATCTCAAATTTGGACTCATCAGACCAAGTCACAGATTTCCACTGGTCCAATGTCCATTCTTTGTGTTCTTTAGCCCAAACAAGTCTCCTGTACTTGTTGTCTGTCCTTAGCAGTGGTTTCCTAGCAGCTATTTTACCATGAAAGCTGCTGCACACAGTCTCCTCTTACCAGTTGTTGTAGAGATGTCTGCTGCTAGACCTCTGTGCGGCAGTGACCTGGTCTCTAATCTGAGCTGCTGTTAACCTGCGATTTCTGTGGCTGGTGACTTGGATTAATTTATCCTCCGCAGTAGAGGTGACTCTTGGTCTTCCTTTTGTGGGGCGGTCCTCATGTGAGACAGTTTCTTTGTAGCGCCTGATGGTTTTTGCAACGGCACTTGGGACATTTTTCTGACTGACTGACCTTCATTTCTTAAAGTAATGATGGAAACTTGTTTTTCTTTACTTAGCTGCTTTTTTCTAATAATAATTCCTTTATTTATATAGCGCACACAGATTACACAGCGCTGCACAGAGCTTGCCAAATCGGCCCCGGTCCCCATTTATACGGCTAGAAATCCCACTTATCAAACCTGACAGGGCACCTGTTTATGTGAAAACCTTTTCAGGTGACTACCTCTTGAAGCTCATCAAGAGAATGCCAAGAAGTGTGCAAAACAGTAATCAAAGCAAAAGGCTACTATGAAGAACCTAGAATATAAGACATTTTAAGTTGTTTTACACTTTTTTGTTAAGTATATAATTCCACATGTTTTAATTCATAGTTTTGATGCCCTTAGTGTGATTCTAGAATGTATATAGTCATGAAATACAGAAAACTCTTTGAATGAGAAGGTGTGTCTAAACTTTTGGTCTGTACTGTATGTGCTCAATTATAATGTGTGGGACGGTGGCAGCAGTGAGGTTTTAAGTGTATGAGGCCCCAATCAAAAGTTTGCATCATGGCCCATAGGAGTCTTGTTAGGCCACTGATTGCGTCTTATAAAAAAAAAAGTGCTCAAGAAGGTGCACATAGCCATAAAAGTCTTCTCTACAGACTTTTTATAGTCCACATATAAGACTTACTTGAGAAAATCAGTCTCTCTTTGGATTCTCATGCTCTGTGTACTTGTCAAACTCTTCCGGAGTATAGGTTCTGATGTTCCATTGATCTTAAACAGAAATTATATTATTAAGAATAAACAATAATAATGTTATCAGTTACTGACTGTATAGATGATGTACTGAAACAAATCTTTTATCCAAAATGTATAAGTTAATATGTAGATTATTAAAGGGAAGTTATCATCATGAAGAGCATTTTTCAGTGATGACAGGTTCCAAAAGGCATGTAACGCTGAATATATTTCATGTTTTAGTTATTCTTTAAATCATTTTACTTCTTTACAATCTTTTAGTTTATCTTTCCTGGCTCCCTGCCATAATCCTGTGCTGAGTCCTGGGGAAGGTACTCAGAATAGGAGAGTAATTATGGGTGCATTCCCAAGAACGTAATGGGGACCCATATCCGGTCGCACTATTTTCGGCCAGATATCGGTCCCCATTGACACATATGCACATGTTGCCTCACCCCACCAGTCGCTACTTTCATATGGAGGTTGGAGGACTGAATAGTGATCAACCCTCCCATGTACACCCCACCGAAACAGCCAGGGAACTTTCCTGTTTGCGGTCCGTTAGTGCACACAGTGGTATACAGGTTGTTGTTTATACCTGAGATCTCTGGGTCTGAGGTGCAGATGTTGGTTCATCTACTTGGATGGATTTACCTAAACGACTGTTCATAAATCTTGGACCTGTAAAGGATTTGTTGCCCGGTCTGTTATCTGCTTCATGGTCTGCAAAAAAGAGAGATCCTTCAATGTACACTGAAATACTGTAAGGCCACTGTATGGCGATTGTGCTCTTGTTAGCAAATTATTCCTGCAACTCGAGAAAAGTCAGATAAATCTACAATAAAGAGATAAATCGGCACTCATACGGTAATGGAAAATGAATGGGTGTATGATAAATAACCCCCAAGGAGAGCTTGACTTCAGTGCTATGCTCTCTGCCTCCACGACTTTATACAGTAGAACAAATTTACATCTCTCTTCAAAGTCATGGACCATGTAAGAAGATTATGTGAAAGGTGCTTAGTTGCCTTATAACATACTAGTAGTGGTGTATTAGGTGAATTTCTGCTGACAGGTTCCCTTTAAACTGTTTTAATATTTTAATATTTATGACCTATCCTTGGGATATGTCTTCACTGATGGTGTGGGTCCAACACCCAGCAACCCCTTCGAATCAGTGTTTCTCCGATACAATGTAACAGAACGCAGACAGCTCCATTTTCTGCATAGTGGTTGAACTGAGACACTGCAGCTCATCTCTCATCTCATCTGAATGAACGCGTGATCTGGAGTAACCTGGTCGGACTATTACACCAGAAAACAGCTGTTTGATTCTTACTTCATTCTATGTTTCACTATATATTTTGTGACACAATTATGGCGCAGAGCAGTAATCAATGTGGCGCTAACTAGGAACACACATTACCAGACCTTTAGGTGCACAGTTTGCAAAAGACAAAATGCAACCGCGACACAATTGTGGCACAAACACATAATAGATACACGTGCAAGCTCCAAAGACACTATTTTTCATGCAATCTTAGAGAAAAAACTGGCGCGGACACAATAATATATCTGGGTCAGTCAATTTTACCTCCAAAGGTTTGTGCTGTATCAGTCCAGGCTGATGTTCTTTGTAAGGTCACATCTTTCTTTTTCGGCTTTGCAGCAGAAATTACTTTATTCTGAAATACAGATATAAATATTCAGGTCATAAATGACTACAATCTGGGGGCTTCTCCTGAACTAAGCATGCTCATTTAGGTTCATGCTTCTGGGATTCAGTAAACATGAAAAATTCAGCTGACTGAGGGTGCATGTGTTTGAAGGAGTCAACAGATATTGTATGGCCAACTTTTCACTGCCGGTGGGATACTTTACCTGCTTGGCAAGCTCTTTTAAGAAGTTTTCGTCATTGTCTTCATCGGAGGAGTCCATCTCCGGGGGAACATATTCAACAATAAAAACTTTAGTAACTGTCCCACTTTCTCGACCATCTCTATATGGAAAAACAACAATAATTAGGAGAGGTATTTCTCTTTTACTGTAAAAGGCCCATGAAAGTCTAAACTATTAATAACCTTCCAATAATATAGATGACCAATGATTAATTAGCTATTTCACTATTGAAAATAAATAATTTAGGACTGAAAACCCTTTTTACTTGTTACCCAAGATTATATTACTCTGTATGCCAAAGATATCAACTTGCCCCGTAATGATTGCATGGCCCCTTTTATCAGCCAGAAGTCTCAGGAAGTCCCACTACAGGCAGGTCACGTGACCAATAAGCTCCTGGCAGCTTTCGACAATCTTCACCAGGGTATATACACTCACCGGCCACTTTATTAGGTACACCATGCTAGTAACGGGTTGGACCCCCTTTTGCCTTCAGAACTGCCTCAATTCTTCGTGGCATAGATTCAACAAGGTGCTGGAAGCATTCCTCAGAGATTTTGGTCCATATTGACATGATGGCATCACACAGTTGCCGCAGATTTGTCGGCTGCACATCCATGATGCGAATCTCCCGTTCCACCACATCCCAAAGATGCTCTATTGGATTGAGATCTGGTGACTGTGGAGGCCATTTGAGTACAGTGAACTCATTGTCATGTTCAAGAAACCAGTCTGAGATGATTCCAGCTTTATGACATGGCGCATTATCCTGCTGAAAGTAGCCATCAGATGTTGGGTACATTGTGGTCATAAAGGGATGGACATGGTCAGCAACAATACTCAGGTAGGCTGTGGCGTTGCAACGATGCTCAATTGGTACCAAGGGGCCCAAAGAGTGCCAAGAAAATATTCCCCACACCATGACACCACCACCACCAGCCTGAAGCGTTGATACAAGGCAGGATGGATCCATGCTTTCATGTTGTTGACGCCAAATTCTGACCCTACCATCCGAATGTCACAGCAGAAATCAAGACTCATCAGACCAGGCAACGTTTTTCCAATCTTCTAGTGTCCAATTTCCATGAGCTTGTGCAAATTGTAGCCTCAGTTTCCTGTTCTTAGCTGAAAGGAGTGGCACCCGGTGTGGTCTTCTGCTACTGTATCCCATCTGCCTCAAAGTTCGACATACTGTGCGTTCAGAGATGCTTTTCTAACAGCTCGAACCAGTCTGCCCATTCTCCTCTGACCTCTGGCATCAACAAGGCATTTCCACCCACAGAACTGCCGCTCACATAGTGTCCTATCTGCAGGCAGCATGTTATAGAGCAGGAGGAGCTGATATATATTTATTATTTTTTATTTATTGAAAGAGATAAAGTATAACTTGTTATTCATTGGGTGGTAGCTGTTCAGTTAATGCTTAGGAGACCAGCAGAAGGTCCTTCTTAGTGATTTCCAGCGTTCACCATATCAAGTGTGCAATAGAGACAGTTGTCAACGATAACACCACCCACTGGATCTATTAGTCTTCTCTGCTCCTCCTGCCTACAGATAGGACACTATTTAAAGTCTTCTCAGCTCCTCCTCCTCCTCTATAACATGTAACCTGCAGATAGGACACTATTTTCAATCTGCTCAGCTTCTCCTGCTCTATAACATACTGCCTGCAGATTTGACACTATGTACAAGTGGCTCAACTCCTCCTGCTCTATAACCTGCTGCCAGCAGTTTGCACAATGGGGCACATTTACTAAGATTAGTGCTGGAGGCGCCCAATTCAGGATTTCTGGCGCCTGTTCTTCATGAATCTGGCGCACCCGGCACTTCCCTGACAGAGTGCACCACTTTTTTTGGGGTGCATCTTTAATAACGTTGTGCATTTTAAATCTGCCGCACATTCGGACTGAGCACTGGAACACCCCCTTCAATTTAGAAGTTAGTTTTGCATGAAGAATAGTGCGGCCAGGCCAAAACTTAAATGTGGCATAGACCCTTCTTAGATACCTGTACAAGCAGTTTGCACCTAAAAGAACTTGCAAAGTCCGACAAAGAACTGTCCCAGGGACCTTAGTAAATGTGCCCCACTATGTTCAATTCTACATCATCTTGGCTCTTCTCATGTTACATAGTCTCTTGTGATAATTCAGTATTCTATCAGTAGGTGCAGTTTTATTGATTTTAATGATATTTATTACTACTTTTTTTTTTTTTTTATTGATTTTAGAGGCTGCGTTTGGGTGTCGTCCATGATATTGAAAGACAAAAACGAAAGGAAGAAAATTTGCGCCTTTTGCAGGAGCAGATTGAGTTAACCAAGCAGTTGGAGTCTGAACGAGAGAAGATTTTTTTGCGTGAAGCATCAAATAGATCTTAACCCCGTGCATGCTGCTGACTCGTTATAAATAACAGGATTATTCTGGGTAGTTTTGTTTGTATATAAATCCACGTCTTGGTGACTGATGATCACTTTTGGTACTTTAACGATAGACTACCTCGTGGACTTCTAATAAAAGTGCCATATCCTCTATGAACTTGTCTAGTGTGGTCTCTGCTGGGTTACTTGGCTTGATGTTGTCAGATCTAGAGAGACATATGGAAGTTACTCTGTCCTGGACTTAAATTAGGTAGATATGATCATCCTGAAGCTTGTATGCGAATAAACATAGACCATGGATACTTCTTCCCATATCACGCCTGCGGATGATGATGCTACTAGAACCTCTGCCTCTGAGGGCTTGGAGGAGGGGGAAGTGGAAGGGGAGACTCTACTGCTGGTAGAGTCTGAAGATCAGGCGTCTATTGACTTGTCCCATGATCAGAGTGGTGATTCGCTGAACAGTGACGTTGGTGAAGACAGTGATCCACCATGGATGGAGGAGATGCCCTATCATTGTGACAAATGTCAAAAATGGATTCCTGCAAGTATGTATTGGAAGCAATTTATCAATTCATCTATTGAATTTATTTATTGAATTTATTCTTATCTGAATTTGACCGCGGATCCCCCCTTTTCTTCAAGCATGATTCCTTGTCCTTGCGTGGTTTGGATCTAACCATTTGGACCTCCCCAACCTATAATGTTAAGATATCCGATCCTTTATTTTTAGTTAAGAAGTCACAGAAAGCGGCTTTTTTCACACTTTCCAATTAGAACATTGATAGAAAGCGCATTCATTTATCACTATGCACAAGTCTTAAAGGCGTTGTCCTGTGACAACAAGTTATCCTCTATGGTGCTAAAGGACATAATAGTGGTGTGTGACTTGCCACTCCATTCTTTTTGGGTTGCAGTGGAAGTACAACAATGGACCCCCATCCCTGGGGTCCAATCACTGAGACCCCCACCGATCAGCAAGTTATCCCTTATCGGGGATAACTTGTTGTCACTGGACCACATTTTTAATTGTTAGAGCTTCCAATTATTGCTGTTATGGTGGTAATCTGCTGCAATCCTATAACATGAGGATTCTGAACATAAAAATCTCTGGTTGTAGGAAAAACATGCACCAAAGTGAGAAAAGGCTTTGCATGCTTACCTCAATATCACATAGTTCACATAGTCTGTCATGGGCTGCTAGACCACATAAGAAAAATTATGGAATACCAGCGACTTTAAAAAGTTCGATACTCTTCATTGAAAATCCATAAAATAGACCCAACTCCTGTTGCCCTAGATGCTCAGTATCGGAAGCAAAGCTACTGTATATAGTATGGAAGTGTGATTTCTGGGAGATAGTGCTCCACTTGATTCAGAAGGGGCTTTTGGTTGATCTCGAGCCAGATCTGTATTGGGCATTGTAGAATTGGATAACCCTACTTTGTAACCAAAAACTACTATATTTGGCATGTGAATCTTTTTCTGCCAAATGGATTCAGAGGTCTTCCACTACTATTGAAGGATTTGTTAACATGGCTAATAATATTATTGTATTCGAATGGGGAGTCTAAAGAAACTGTCCTAAGACATGTGTCCTAAGTTGTGGGAACGGTGGATAGATTTCCAGGGCCTCCTTAGCAAAGCTCTTATTGATCTATGTGGAAGTCTCTGCTATTGAATGTCTGTGCTGAAGACTTAAATTGATCACTGTCTATATGCCTTTATGATGCTACATGTAATGCTAGTTCTGTATATTGATGTACTTTGTGCTTTTATGCCATTTTCATCTTGTGATACTCCATGTTCCTATGGAATTATCCTCTAAGATATGTTCTGAATCACTTGCTAAAAAATTGATGTGGTTATACAGCAAACCGGGTAAAGGCTAGAATTTAGGAAGAGGAAATGGGACTACAACCTAACTAACTTTCAAACTAACAATAAGTTCTTTGCTTGACAATGAACGTATTGTTCAAAACGTGTCACAAGGTCGCTTTGCCTCTTCCTAAATGTTAGCCTTCACCCTTATCATTTTATGGATTTTTAAAGGATTTCGATTTTTTTCAGAACGCTGGAATTCCGTATTTTTTTTTTCTTACATCCTTTTAAGGAGGAGCAAAGGATTGGGGACTCCTAAATAAACTTTCCCAGTCCGATTTAACATTTACATCTTTAAATGGGGTTGTCCAGCCTCTTACAAATGTGTGCAGCAGGGAACCCTATAAAACAAATAAGTAAGGGTCCATCACCTTGTAAAGGTCGCTTCAGTCTATCAATGATTGTCAGATTAGAACATTTATAAATTAAGTGACTGCTCAGCCAATCACTGGCCTCGGTGGTCTCATGCCATTCCGGCACATGTAACCACTCTGGCAGTGATTAGCAGTACTTTGTTTTTAACCATGTTCTTAATATCATCCTTGATTGAAAATTCAGTGAAAAGCTCTATGATCAATGAATCAGTTTTTTAAAACTTTCATGTTTTTATATTCTATAATTTTCCCTGCTGTGTCAAATTTAGTAACCACTGTATCTTTCAGAGGCTTAAAGAAAATCTACAATCAAAACCAAGCGTTCTAAACCAGGGGCACTTACTCATAGATCCAGACACCCTGACTGGTAAGCTTTTTATATTTGTTATCCGTGGCCTCCTTCCTTCTAAAATCAAGCTAGAAGGACTTTGGGGTCATTGCCAGAGCTCTTCCATGATGAGTCTTTCACAGGCTGTTACACTGTCTCGCACCTGCTCCTTCATCCAGTTGTAATCTCTCACAGCCGGAGGGGGAAGTGAATCTTCAGAATGTAACAGCATGTAAATAAACATGACAGAGGGGTCCTGGTAACACCCTCCAGAGCCCTTCAGACTCAATGGCGTCATTTTAAAAGTTGATCTTCGAGGCAAGGAGAACATGGATAAGAAATATAACATGATTACTACAGTCGCAGTTCCTGGATCTATAAGTAAGTGTCCCTGGTTCATTAAGCTTGATTTTGATGGTAAAATCCTAAAATATTAATGACGTGGAAGTCCATAAACTCTTGCTAAGGGCATCTAGCTAAAGGGCATCTATCACCGCGTTTAAGAATTGTAAACCAAGAGCACTGACATATTGGTGTGTGCCCCCTCTGTCAGGATCTGCTCTTTGAGCTTCCTAAGCCCTTGTGTTTATGAAAAAATGGTTTTAAAAATTATGAACATGGACCTGAAGGGCTCCAGGCTCCATTGACATCTATTGAGTCTGGAGCCCCACAGGCTTATTTGCATAATTTTTAGATCCTTTTTTTTCGTAAAGACAAGGGCTTTAAGAAGATAAAGAGAACATATCCTGACAGAATGGGCACACACCAGCATATAATTATGGTTGGTTTACAAGCCGTAATCCTGGTGGTAGATGTCCTTTAAGAATAAAGCAGACGATTAGATATTATGATCTTCGTTCCCGTTCAGCCACTAAATTTGCATTTGCCATTTGCAGGTCAACTCAGCAGCGATCCACCAAGTCAGTTGAAAGGAGATAATTTCTTTAAATTGACGTGTACCGACTGCTCTGAGGATGGAAAAGAGCAGTTTGAGCGTTTGAGGCTAACATGGCAACAGGTAGGTCTATGTACCCCACATCATTACATTTTTTTTTTTTTTAAGTGTAACAAACCTATTTCTTAAAGCTGAAATATATATATTGTAACTTTCTAGGTTGTCATGTTGGCCATGTACAACTTATCACTGGAAGGATCTGGCCGTCAGGGCTACTTCAGATGGAAAGAGGACATCTGTTCCTTCATAGAGAAGCACTGGACGTACCTACTGGGAAATAGGTGAATACATTTTAACTGAAATTGAGGTCTAAAGATGGCCATACACCAGTTCTTAGCATGCAGCCTTGGTTCACCCATGTGTACATTCCGAAATGGAAGAGGGTAGAATGCAGCTGTCCAAAACTTCTGGTGTCTTGTCAGCATTTAGGCTCAGTTCACTAGATCTGTCCTTTCTTTTAAACTCCCTAATGGAAACTAAAAATGGAAGATTGACGCTGTTTAATATTTTAATGCAACCCATTGAACACTTGTGTGAACTTAGCCTTAGAGCAAGGGTTCAGCTTGTTGAAATTCATTCTTGTTTATTTCAGGAAGAAGACCTCCACTTGGTGGAGCACAGTTGCCGGATGTCTCTCAGTGGGAAGTCCTATGTTTTTCAAATCTGGAGCGCAGGAGTTTGGAGAACCAGGGTGGTGGAAGCTTGTCCACAACAAACCACCTGTACTAAAACCAGAAGGAGACAAGTATACAGCTTCACAAAAAATGAAAAGTATGTATTCTAAAATGTCCCTTTGTTGCCCAGAACCTACTAACTTTTAATCATTTTATTCACATCTTTAAAATGTTCATTGCCTGAAAATTCTGTTTCACATTGAATGTCCAGAGGTGCACAGAAATCTGAGGTCCAAGTGCCGCTGGTCCTCCAAGTTAAACTTTATAGCCTTTTAATTACACAAGCAGGTTAAAGGGGTATCTCACCGACGGTATCTATGACGTATCCATAGCTGCTTACTCCTTAGTAAACTTACTAAGAAAGTTTACACTCCATTAACCCCTTAAGGGTTTTTTCGCTCATTTCTCGCTCTCCACCTTCAAAAATCCATAACTTTTTCATTTTTCCGTGTACAAGTTTTGTTCGTAACAACAAATTTTACTTTCCCGTAATGTTATTTATTATAACATGCCGTGTACTGGGAAGCAGGAAAAAAAATTTCAAATGTGGAAAAATTGAAAAAAAAAAACGCATGTGCATCACGTTCTTGTGGGCTCAGTTTTTACGACTTTCACTCTGAGCTCCAATTAACACTTTATTCTTTGATTCGGTACGATCGCGGTGATACCAAATTTATACAGGTTTTATTGCGTTTTAATACATTTTCAAAAGTTAAATGAATGTGTACGAAAAAGGAAAAAACTATTTTTACCATCTTCTGATGCTAATAACTTTTTCATACTTTGGCGCACGGAGCTGTGTGAGGTGTCATTTTTTGCAAAATGAGCCGCGTTTTCAATGCTATCATTTTGAGGACTGTGCGACATTTTGATCACTTTTCATTACATTTTTTATGTCATGTAAAAAGGTGTAAAAGTCGCATTTTGGACATTTGGGCGTCATTTCCTGTTTTGGAGGTCACCACCGGTTATAACCGTTTTTATATTTTGATATATCGGGCATTTTGGGACGTGGCGATACCTAATGTGTTTGTGATTTTGACTGTTTATTAGTAAAACAGTAACTGTTTATCAGTTCTAGGGTAAGGGGGGTGATTTGAATTTTTAATATTTTATTAATTTTTTTAACTTTTTTTTTTCTATTTCTTAGACCTTCTAGGGTACATTAACCCTAGATAGACAGATCATTCCTACCATATACTGCAATACTACTTTATTGCAGTATATGGAGTTTTTGCATATGATACATTACAATGAGCCACTGGAGAAACCATTCAGCCTCGGGTCTGACGATCGGGGGAAACGTTTTTAGTGCCGCTGGTAACTTTGCTGATCGCGGGTGATAGTGATGGGTCTTTGCTACAATATGCAGCAAAGCCCATCTCTGTATGAAGAGGGCTCAGCCCGTGAGCCCTCTTCATACACCCTTCATAGCTCTGCGGCGGATATATCAGTCCCAGAGTGAAGGGGTTAACAGGGTTGTCCATTCACAACATGTTTCCCCATACACAGGGTAGAGGATGGGAAGATGCCTCCATGGATCATGAGAAAAGGGGTCCGTTGAATGCAGCGGTGGGATGGACATGCACGCTGCTGCTTCATTTGGTGTCTGTACAGAGCTCGGCCAACTCCATCAACGCCTTAGAGGTGTATGTGTCATCCGGGGTACATCAGGCCCCCATTTATGTGATCAGCAAGTTATCCCTTCTCCTGTGGATGGGAGAAAAACTAGATTTTTAACTTCAGGGGACAATCCCTTTAATGAAAGTGAGTGAGAAGGAGGTTAGTATGTGGACAAGGATCTATCAAATATTGGACATACCATATGGATATGTTATAACTACACCTATAACTTACCTCTTTACTGCCTGTAATAGGGGTCACTTCAAACAATCTTTTGGATGCTCAATGTGGACAATTGTAAGTACCTAGGAATGAATTAGCGGACTTAAAATTGTCCGTCTTTAGTAGGCATGGCTCCACTAGCTCTTAGGCACTTGTCTGCTCCCACTAATGCCTTCATTGGAGGTCTGCTTTAGTTATACCTTCTTTGCGAGCAGGGGTTAGCCAATGACGTAATTCTGTACCGACCCACCTCCTTGCATGGACAGAGCTAAGATTTTAAAGAGCCGTGAGTGCACCGGGAACACGCGCCATATTAGTGCCGGCATCCTGAATAGCACGACCTAACATAGCCATAAATGAGTCTAGGGAGCCAGGAATGTCCATATGATAAAATTTGCTCCTGTCCCATATTTTGGGTACCTGTGCAGCCCACACAGGAATATGTCTTTGTTAAAAGCACCTCCTGAAGAAATACCATCAATTCACATTATGGGGAAACGCATTAATTGTGAACAATGTTGAAACATCTGACATAGTCAAACAAATGTTATAGTTGGGTGGTGTGTGTTGTATCGGTGTCCGATTTTATAAATGTCACAAATGCTGCCCTAGATCGTAATGGGGCTGCTGTGAGAGACATACTAGGCACATGATATTGTAGCCGTCACCTACCCACCTCCTAAAACTCTATCGTTACATATGGGCTTTTTATAAATTGAGCAGCCTGATGGATTTTAAGCATATCAATAAAAGATTTGTTTTTAGTGATCCCTATTACAGGCAGTAAATCAGTCCATTTTTGGGACATGTACCTGCTCCATTGCGAATTGCATACCTCGCATTTTTTGTTTAATTATAACTCCCCTCTTCTCTTGGTGGATAGATCATAAAGAAATAATCTATCCCTTTCCCACCAGATTGTTTTGTGTCCTACTTCTAGAAACCCCATCGATCACCAATACATTGGGGGTCAAGTTGTATTTAGTCTGTCTGAACTGATGAGGATAGCCCAGCACATCACTTGGATATCATCAGAAGTCCTATAAACGTTATATGGAGCTGTATTATGTGCTCCTTAGGACCCCCATTCTTAATGTTCATTTCCCCCCACCACCACCAGTCATACATGTATCACCCATAAAGAGGTGATATGTTTAGAGAAAAAACCCACTGTGCTGGATATTCACTGGAAGCTGTATTTTCATGCTTGATGCTATTATGACTCCTAACCTCTTTCTCCTAACAACTTTTTGGTGATTTTTGGTTTTGCTTACAGTCCATTGGCTATCAGGGAAATATTCTATGGGATAGGCACAAAGCTGGAAGCTTCTTATGAAAGTAGAGAGTTTTTCATTCGGGTTCATGCTTTACCTTCTTTTCTTTGGCCTGATATTTCTTCCTTTGTCTACAATGTTCAGTTTATGTAATTTACAGTAAAAAATTAAAACTAAATAGATTAATTATTTGGAAATAATGACACATTGGAACAGAGAAACGACCCAGAGGGGCACAACCCAAATGTGTATCTTGCACCACAATATCTACTTTAGTGCCTTATGTACAGTGTACAACAATTACAATATTGCATACTCATCTAAATAAGTAAAGCATGCAAAATTGGATGGTATTTTATCTATTTTCATATTCAGTATGCCTTTGCCATTTGATATTTAAAAGGAATCTATCATCAGTTTTGCCATTTTAAAATCCGGGTGGTGTTAGGTATTGGCCATGGAGATCTGTGTGACCATACCTTTATGTAAGTAGCAGCAGGACAGTGAAAAGTGGATTAATATTCCAGGATTGTAGCTGAACTTTGAAGACTGGTGTGTGAGTGAGATCTCTTAACTGACACCAGCATAGCTCCTCCCCCCCTAAGTAGCTGTTTTAGCATTCAAACACAAGCTGCTACATCAGGGGGAGGAGCTGGGCAGTAGTACAGTGAAGAGATCTCACACAGCAGGGCACTGGAATGTTCTAAATCCAGCTACAATCCTGAAATACTTTCATAGTCCTGCTGCTAATAACAGAACACACAAAGGCATGGTTAAAAATGTCCAGGGCTGCTACCTAACACTGTCTGTAGCTTTGTATGCTCCAACCTACTGACAGATTCTCTTTAATATGGCTCTGAAATATGATTCATGTATACTAGTTAGGAAAGCTGTTACAAAGCACAGTTCCCTTCTGTTTGTGTTTTTATATTGTGCTTGCTCTGGGGTTTCCATAGAATAGAATAGAATAGGTCACCTGAGCAAGCACAATATTACCCCCATAAGAGATCAGGAAAAGCTACACAGCACAATGTGTCATTATTTTTCAGTTAAAATCTATTTAGCTACATTTTTTATTATTGATGGTACAACACCCCTTTAAATTTTAGGGATAAACGCATTTTATAACAGCCCAATTTAGTGGTTTGTGGACAATGTATTATGATTTCTCTAGCTCCTGGTAAGTCTAGCTTGGACCCAGTGATCACAGTAGATGGACTCAGAAAGAGATCTAGAGGGAACCCGGTAGAATCCGCTATAGAGCTAAAAGAAAAGAGATCCTGTACCCAAGAGGCAAAAGACATCCGAAGGGCCCAGAAAGAAGCCTCTGGATTTGTGGATCGCAGCTCTTGCTCTACCCCTGTGAAATTCTCCAGCAGTCGGAACCGTCGCCCGGATATTGAGAAAGGAGAAGTGGTAGACTTCTCCTCTATGAGTTCATCCGACCAGACGCCCATGACCAGTCCTTCTCCATCTCCTTCCTTGGATTTCTCTGCTCCCGGTACACCGGCTTCTCACTCGGCAACTCCGAGCCTACTCTCTGAGGCTGATCTAATCCCAGATGTCATGCCACCCCAAGCTTTATTCCATGGTTAGTATAACTGATAGCTGTCATAAGAACCAATCTGTTTTCTGTAGCCTCTATTATACACAAGGTAACTTCACTTCTGTACAGAATGGGACACAGGAATGGTTTCTTATCTTTATGTAACAAGTTATATTGAACTATGAAGACCACAACTCAGAAAACTTATTCAAACAAGTTTCTCCACTTTTTATGTTCTTTGTGTAATACTGTGATGAGTAGTGAACGTGATTATTTTTATCTTCTGGTTCCCTTTGTATGTTTTGTTTAAGGATCAGAAACCATTCTCTGTGACCAGTATATAATGGGTGCCATTCTCTTTCATAGCACAATATTGTAAATTATTGGGAAATGTGACACTTGACTTGTATGTTTTTGTTCATTTGTACGGAATATCGTTGTTTTCTGTGTTTTTTTTTTTTCCCGCTAGATATGTGGAGACAATCAATTAAAAACTGACTACAGTCGCCTAATATTTTACCCATTGGTCTTCAACACATTGTAAAAACTGCAGTCATTGCTATAATTAATGGGTTATTCCTATCTCATACAGTGATGGAGTATTATCTCTATGAGTTTATGCCTGAAAGGACTAATCACTAATCCTCGGAAAGGATAGGCTAATTTATCACAAAGGCTCATTCACATTGGCATGTTGGCCCAGCTGCTATAAGCTTTAGTAACAGCCAGGAATTCAGCCCCCCCTCCCAACCAGAAAATGGCTGAAACCCTAGACCAGACTATGGCCCATGCCTCACCCCCACAGACCAGACTATGGCCCATGCCTCACCCCCACAGACCAGACTATGGCCGCATCTTTAAATAATTTATTTTTCTTCATTTTTTGACAATTTTTTAATTTGTGTGTTTTTATTTTTTTTTAGTTTTAAATTGTTATATGCAGTTCTTTTATACAGATGACATATAACAGTGATCTTATGGTAATCTCCTATCGGATCTGTGTTATTCATGTTCTGCGTATCGCATCTTCCCTGCATGCATCTCACTCTTATTATAAGGGAATCTCTGTGAAGCCATATCCAGGGCTGGCACTAGGACTGGCCATACCTGGGCAAGTGCTGGGGCCCAGAGCTGCTGGGGGGGCCCACATAAGGCTGTACATAAGGAATCCATGGGGGTGAGGTGGGCTTTGTATAAAAATAACCATGAGGGAGCTGTTGGGAATGATAAACCTGATAATATTTTACAGAACAGGAGACTGTTTTAGTTTGTGAATTTTTAATGCCCTCATGTGAGTTCACTTTAAAGTGGCCTGTCGCCCAGGGGCCTACTAAAACCTGTGCCGGCCCTGGCCATATGAGTGATCCCCCTGAATAACACTAATCTGGTCACATGATCCAGCAGGGGCCAAGGACTGCAGCAGTAAAGGGACATGAATCGGCAGCAGTTGGCGGCCTGGCAGAGGGAGAAAACGCTCATGTGTATTTATCTGCACAACCATTTAAATCGGGCTCGGCACAGCAAGGGGAGAAACAGACACGTATTTGCACTATAATATTCTCCGTTAACAGTAAAGGTTGTTTTGGGACAACCTTCAAGAAAATCTACCATCAAACTCAAGCAAGGACACTTACCCATAGATCCAAGCACCGCGGTATTCTTCTTTTAAATGTTATCCACGACCTCCGTCCTTCTAAAATCACCTTTTATAATTATGATAATGAGCCAGAAGGGCTTGGGTGGCGTTACCAGAGCTCCTCCTTTATCTTGCTTCACAGGCTATGACACAGTCTCCCCTTTCTTCCTGAGGCAGCAGGTGTTCCATGAATAATGTAACGGCCTGTGTTCATTAGCATAATTGTAAAAGTTGATTTTAGAAGGAAGGAGGCCATGGATGACAAATACAAGAAGATTACCACAGTCACAGTGCCTGGATCTATAAGTAAGTGTCCCTGGTTTATCATGTTTGGTTTTCATGGCAGATTTCCTTTTAACTTATGCAATCACATTTTGCATGTTTATACGTTTTATGCAATGTATTCTGTAATAGGTGGACTGTGTGAAGCTATTTTTCATCTTGGATATTTGTGATATCCATCGTATTCTAGATCTCGGACTTGTCTCTAGGACCTGCACGTCAAAGATGCTACTATGTAACAAGGGCCCTCAGACCTACCTTTATTCTAGATATGGTTATGCTATAAATGTCTAGAAGATTAATGTATAAATGCATTTAACACTTTTCAAATGTTTTTGACCTTGCCAATTTTTTCTTTTTTGTCCTGAACGTATTTTCAAGTTTCTTGTTTCCTCTACATACAGTATAAGCAATGATCCCCGGATCATATTGTTTTGTAATAGGTGATCATAAAAGTCATCTGTGACATTCTTGAAGTTATCAGTAAATTCTGTGGCTTTCCTGAGAATTGGTTCTTGTTACGTTCTAAAATTGTTACATTATACAAGAAATGTGAGATGTATCTTTACCTACAGTGAGAAGGTATTGGGGAAGGGGTTTCTGAGCTGCCAGTATTTTGTTCTTTTACTTTTGGACCATGAGCAGAACTGGTGTGATAATCCGGACTGTTATGTTATAATATATTTGGGATGATTAAACGCTTTCCTATATGATGATTTCAGATGATGAAGAGATGGATGTTGATGGTGTCATTGATCCTGGGATGGAGTACTTACCTTCTCCCAGCACCTCGCACTCTACTCCTGTACATCCAAAGAATTTCAAGTCTTCTGTACATGTGAAGCAAGAAATAGAGAGCGAGGAGGAGAAACTGGAGCGGGTAGAAAGTGAACTGCACAAAGGTCTATCTGCGGATAGAGCCCGTGACAAGCGGCGGCCTCAACCTATAGAAAAGGATAAACACAAAAGCACTCAGTACCACGCCATCAGCCTGTATGAGGAAAAGCTTCTCTTAAAGCGACTGGAGACCTGTCCTAATGCTGTCGCTGTCACACCAGAAGCCAGAAGGCTGAGACGGCAACTGCTGGTCCGGAAGGCCAAGCGGGAAAGAGGTTTGCCTCTGTTTGACTTGGATCAGGCAGTGAATGCAGCGCTAATGCTTGTCGGAGGGGTCTATGGAGCCAGGGAAGGGTCCGTGTCTAGGCCAGTACCCACCGGGCCCGAGTACAGACGAACAAGCAAGGACCTGCGAATCTTGGACAGATATCAGGTGAGCAGTGCCGTCAGCTATTGGTGCTGTATAGGAAACAAAATGTTTGTTTTTGGGGAATATTTCAGTTCACAAGATCCGTAAAGTGAGTCTAATTCTTATACCGCTAAGAACTCCCTATCCCTATTACACCCCCTCTATTATTCACTTTTTGTTTGTTATAACATGAGACCAATGGAGCTAAAGGAAGCAGCAGCTTCATTATGTATAAGAACATCATTCAGAATCTGACTTGTATCACAATAATTGGTTATAACTTTTCGAATGCTTTAACATATCCAGTTGATTTTGAGATTTTCTTGACACATTGTACTTCATGATAAAATTTAAGTGATAAGTTTTGCGTTTCGTTCCGATAAAAAAAGAAAATTTGGCAAAAGTTTGTAAAAATTCTTCATTTTCAAAGTTTGGAATGTTCTGCTTTCCAGACAGGAGATAAAACTACCCAAAAAGCTTGATAACTAACATTTTATGCGTTCTCTCATTTTTCTAGGATGTTATGAGGCGCAGAACTTTAGGTGCCATTTTTCTCATTTTCATGAAAATCACCAAAACTCACATTTTCAAGTGACTTTGAAAGGTCTAAATAAAAGTAAAACCCCATAAATTACCCCACTATAGAAACTTCACCCCTCAACGTATGTAAAACAACTTCTGATGAGTCTATTAACCCTTTAAGTGTTTCACATGGGTTAAAACAATAAGGACCTGCGATTTAGAAACTTTTGAATTTTTTGGGAAAATACATTCATTTACCCAAAAAACTGACAGTTTCATAATGAATAAAATGATTAAATTCTCTGCAATGTTTGATGCCCAATTCCTCCCATATGTGGTGGTAAACTGCTGTATGGGCGCACGGCCGAGCATAGAATG
This sequence comes from Engystomops pustulosus, assembly GCA_019512145.1. Taxonomy (NCBI): domain Eukaryota; kingdom Metazoa; phylum Chordata; class Amphibia; order Anura; family Leptodactylidae; genus Engystomops; species Engystomops pustulosus. The sequence goes on along the minus strand of WNYA01000170.1, from coordinate 89,687 downwards.
AAAGGCGCCATTCACAGCAGATTTGTATTGTCACATTGTACAGGATATAAATTTTAATTTTTTTGATAATGCAAACATATGAGGCTTATTATTTGCATGGTGAGATACAATGTATAGATAATTAATTTTGGGGGTCTACAGCTTATTCTTGAGATTTTATTTACTATTTCAAGTGGGACACAAACAAAATCATCAATTTTTATTTTGGATTTTTGGATTTTATCCCCCACTCACCGAAACGTACAAATATTTTATCTTTATTCTCTGGCTCACTACGATTATGCTGATACCTCATTTATATATATTTTTTTCTTATCTTTGCTCAATTTTACTGAGCAAAACCAATACTGGAGAAAATCGCATTGTTTTTACTATTGGCAACTTTGCACGGCCATAACTTCTGTATTTTTATGTTGACAGATCTGATTGAGGACTTAGTTTGTGTGAAAAGAGGTGTTCTTTTCAGTTGTATCATATTAAAGTACAGAACTTTTTTTGATCACTTTTTAGGACATTTTTTGTGATTGTGTTTGATGAAAAATTGTACATTACGGCAAGTTTTTCGTGTTTTCTTCTTGCCGCGCATTTTCAGTTACTTACAGCCAGGTCCTGCTGACACCGGCACCACCGAGACCCGATGTCCCGCAATCTTCTTCTGACACGCCGCCGTAGAAAGTCATCGTGTCAAAAGAGGTACCCTTAATGACCGCTGTAGAATCCCAATAGGGCGGTCATTAAGGGGTTAAAGGAAATCTACCATTTGATTTGATGCATTATGAAGTAAACTTACCTTGAGAATGCTGTAGCTACCCTGATGCAGAATCATATCTTGGTAAATCTCTGTGCCCCAAGGTCCCCATGACCTTAGGAAAGCTGGGTGCCACTGGCTGCCTACATAAACACGTTACACACAGGCTTTTAACCCCTTAAGGACCAGACCTTTTTTCGTTTTTGCGTCATTATTTTTCACTCCTCACCTTCAAAAATCTATAACGTTTAAATTTTTCCATGTAGAGAGCTGTGTGAGGGCTTGTTTTCTGCGTAACAAATTGCGCTTCATAGTGATGCTATTTAATATTCTATGCCGTATACTTGGAAGCGGGAAAAAAATTACGAATGCAGTGAAAATGATGAAAATACACATTTGCGCCATTTTTTGTGGGCTTGGATTTTACGTCTTTCACTGTGCACCCTAAATGACATGTCTACTTCATTCATTGGGTCAATACGACCATGTGGATAACAAATTTGTATTGGTTTTATGTTTTCATACATTTACAAAAATTAAAACCTCCTTTATTTTGCAGTATTCTTGCGCTAATAACTTTTTCATGCTTTGGTACACAGAGCTGTGTCATTTTTTGCGAATTTTGATGTTTTCAATTCTTTAATTTTGAGGATTGTACGACCTTTTGATCACTTTTTATTGAATTTTTAAATATTTTTCAAAATGGCAAAAAAATTGCCATTTGCGACTTTGGGCGCTATTTTCAGTTACGTGGTTAAACGCAGTGAAAAACTGTTATTATATTTTGATCGGGCATTTTCGGACGTGGCGATACCTAATGTGTTTATGATTTTTACTGTTTATTTATATTTATAGGACTTCTAAGGAAAGGGGGGTGATTAGAATTTTTAGGTTTTTTTAATATAATTTTTTACTATTTTTCAGACTCCCTAGGGTACTTTAAACCTAGGTTGTCTGATTGATCCTTCCAAATCGTACATTGTAATAGATGGCCTCAATCATGATAGCCTCGGATCTTTGTTTGATCTGAGGCTGTCATGGCAACGCACCACCGGCTCGTTAATGCCGCCAGCAGCTTTGCCGGCGGTGATCAAAGGGTTAACACCCGCGATCGGTGCATGCAGCGATCACGGGTGTTAGCGACGGGTGTTTGTTTCATTGTGAAGCAAGCACCCGGTGAGTATGAAGAGGGCTCAGCCCGTGAGCCCTCTTCATACTCCCCCATACGCAGGTACGTCTTATTGCGCTATGGGGTTAATTACACATGGAGCTTAGTGAAGACCTGACTAACCAACCTGAGCTGGATCACTCATACACAGCAGCTGGGGGATGGTGCAGCAATTGATTATCCTGCCTGAGGTACATCCCCGGGGATTACATCATTCTCTCCTGCAGTGAAAAACTTGCGTGCTAGGAGTGGCCAGGCGCAGAAGTGAAACTGCTTCATTATCATCATTTTATAATTGTTTTATCAGCAAAACCACTCAGCTCAGGGATCAACCAAGATATGATCATGCATCAGTGTAGCTACAGCATTCTCAAGGTATGTTTACTTCATTGTGCATCAAATCAAATGTTAGGTTTCCATTAAGGCTGAATGCACACAAATGTATGCTCGCCCATGCCATACCCGGGGTGAGTGCTCATCACCCTTCCCCGCTCAATAGTAAACCGAGCGGCCTGGTCACGGTTTGGTGAGACAGAGTGCTCATTGCACTGTGCCATAGACCTCTATAGGGGACGTGAACTGGCCGCCATAGCACTTGTGTGCATGAGACCTAAGTGAGATTTATGCTTGGTACTGATGTGTGCTACTTTTTATTCCCAATAGACTGCAGTGCCTGCAACTAAAAGTGTCCGTCACTCGGCTGTGCGATTCCTGTATCGACTCGGAGCTGTTGAAGATAAAGATGCAGATCTCAGCATAGTCAGTCCTTACACTGCTCGTATCCTCAAGCCATATATACGGTAAGGCTGCACACATGTGACTTTAGCTTTCTGATGGGTTTGAAGGAGGAGTATGTTGGAGATTATAGAAGGATGTGCCGTACTTTGGGAGTCACTATTGGATCGAGCAGAGAAGACTACTAAATCAGACCTACAAAACTGGGGCCCCCTATTTAGTTAAATGGGCAACTCCTCCAGAAAGAGAGGTAACCAGGTTTTTTTGTCATGGAAATTTTGTTATAGACCTGAAGGACTACTTTAACATTCCTCCCATCTTTTGTGGTAGAAAAAGAGGGATAAATCCCCCCCCCCCCTCCTTTCGTTAGAGCTGATGTAAAAATAAACATAAGAACTAATAAACATGTTAGGGCGCCTCACACGTGCTGTTTTTGTGATGTTTTTAAACGCATTCAAAACGCAAGTGAGAGGGGTTTAGGCCAAAACGCATATGTGTTTCCAATGAAACGCAACGAGACGCATGGGTTCACACGCGGGCAGGCCGCTATTAGCGTCTATGGGGGCGTAATGTTGTGTGAATGCCTTTATCTTTAGGTATAGTCTTGTACCGAAAAGCCTGAAACTCTCAAAATATGATAGCAGTTATTTCCCGGCATTGAACCCTGTAACGGAAAATATCCCCCTGTTGTCATGGTCATCAGTCCATGTGTAGAATGTCCTGTTGGAAGTATCAAAATTGTTTTAAAAAAACACAGACACAGAAGAAGTCAAAACTGTGTCAAGTTTCTATTTTCAGGAAAAGGAATTGTTAATATCTTTATTAAGGGTGATGTCACACCAAACCAGGAGTGGAGTAAAAATAGAGTAAGAGTAGCCCTTCCTAATGATAAGTCCTAACCCATTACGGTCCACACCTGCTTTTGGCTTCAAAAACTGCATCTGAAAAACTGAACTTGTGGCTGCACCCTAAAGCCCTATGGTGGGGCTGATGGTTAACCCTGAAACCTCACTTTGGAGGACCACCATGGAGGACCACCCTAACAGGGACCTGTCCCTCACTACAGTAGCCCTGTTTATGTTCTCCCTCAGTGTAACCATACCAACTGGTTTCAGCCACAGATATGGGTGAGGGTGCCATAAGGGACCACCCTTACCTTCCATATGCATGTTATAAAAAAAAAAAAAAGTAAATGTGTGAAGTTAATGTTGCTGTGCCTTTGATACTAGATTGTTGTACAAAGAAACCAATAGTTTTATCATCTGAAATGTCCTGGAGTTACTGCAGGCACATACAACCTACACAAACAAACGCCAGACTTCACACAGTAAAAATATACATACATTTTTATTAATTGTCATCCAAAATTAAGAGGAAGGACAGATATTTAAAAACAAATACTATTGTACTACAGAAAAACACCAGAACCATCTGTATGACACTGGCGTAGTAGAGGTACATATATTATGGGTACAACATTTATGTACAGATACATCATTTAAATCCCCCAACCCATTAATAAATCAATTCATAAGATTAAAGCTGAAGTGCATTAGTTATATGAATCTTAGTGACTGGATCCTTTCCAACATTGAAAAACAATCCACATTAGACAACGAGTCAGACTATAGATTCCATAAGGTCAGGAACGGATTTCACAGTCTATAAATAGATGTACCAAAACCATATATAGTGTATCATACCTGAGTTTGGAATCGCCGGCATCTACCCGGATGACTGGAACCCCAACGTGCGTTTCAGCACCCTGTCTTCTTCTGGGGGTGATGGAGAGCCAAGTATTTGCACAATAATGCTCACTGTTATCTTTAGAAGTTGTTTTGGGACAATCCTAAAGGAAATCAAAATCCATCATAACCAGGGGCATTGATTCAGGCACGGTGACTGTGGTAATCTTCTTGATTAAAGACCTGTACATAAAAAAAAATAATTAATTAATTTTAAAAAAAATCATCTTTTTTTCTCTTTCAGACGTGATTATGAGACCAGACCATGCAGATTGCAGCTTCTGGCTCAGATCAGGGCTTTTACTCACAGAGATGATCCCAGCTGGGTGCCAGAACCAGAGTCTCCAATTGACTACTGCTATGTCCGTCCGGGCCACATCCCCTCCATCAACTCTATATGCCAGGAATTTTTCTGGCCAGGTAGGAAACTGATGGGACATTGACCGTAATCGTTCTTAGAGATTGGCCAACATCCTCTGCTGAACCTGAGCTTGTGTGCTCAGTAGGATTTATACATCTGCTCTTCTTTATATTTTATGTCTGTTTGAGACTTCCTAAAATCAGTGGTGTGAGCTCTAAATGGTATAGTATGATGATCAGTATGATATTATAGTAAAATATTTGCAGAAGTAGCCAACTTATTATAGAATAAATAGAAAAAAATATATATATTATATATATATGATTTTTTTTATTTTTTAAGTATAATAAATAAGAAGTGCTCCCTGTGTTTGTAGGTATTGATGTTTCGGAGTGTTTGCAGTACCCGGATTTTAGTGTGGTCGTCCTGTACAAGAAGGTTATTATAGCCTTTGGCTTCATGGTGCCCGATGTTAAATACAATGAAGCGTATATTTCATTTCTATTTGTCCATCCGGAATGGAGGCGAGCTGGCATAGCAACATTTATGATTTACCATCTTATTCAGGTAAGGATTGACTCGCTAATTTTGTACTGGCAGTTTAATATATTTTGCCATGTTTTGTTTTTAAGTGTAGGATTCTAGAGACCAAAGAGGTTTACTAAAAATCAGAAGCCCCTACCTGAAATGTATGTGCAGTAGTCCTGTCTTTTAAGTAGGAATCTACCCATTTGCACCGTAACTTTGGTACCTTCTGCACTGCCGGTGATGTGAATGCAGTGGCCTCTCTTGTGCCTATTCTTGTGCTCTTACTCCCCATTATCTTGCCTGCAGTATGAGTTCCCTCAGCATTACGAAACCTGGTTCTCACACTTCTTGTAGAAAATACCAAGATATTAAAATATTTTCAATATGTATTGTAGCCCTTTATCATGTCAATATCCCTAAAATCAACTTTCAGCAAATTTATGTTATATCAATTGAAGTGTATATTGTTTGTGTAATTGTTTGTAAAAAAAAAAAAAAAAGTTACACAATTTTCCAGTATATTTTCTGTATTAATTCCTCAGTTTTAGATCTCTGCTTGCTGATACTCTATAGGAAGCTTCATTGTTGACTTCCTGTGGATAGAAACCGGTCCCTGGTCATGTGATGTTACACAGGCGCACGGCTCGTTATTTATAAAGCGAAATCAGAGCTGTGTGATGTAATGTGCCGTGCACCTGTGTGACATCACATGACCAGGGATCGGTCTCTATCCACAGGAAGTAAACCACGAAGCTTCCTGTAGAATGACTGAAATCAGAGATCTAAAAAAAACTTTGATTAATTGGTACAGAAAGTATATTGGAAAATTGTCTAACTTTTCCTTAGACAAACAATATCATTAATTTGCAAAAATCGGACAAACCCTTTAACTCTTCACATTTTCTTTCCCTTCCTGACAGACCTGCATGGGGAAAGATGTCACTCTCCACGTTTCCGCCAACAATCCGGCAATGCTGCTGTACCAGAAGTTTGGGTTTAAGACGGAGGAGTACATCCTAGATTTTTATGACAAGTACTTCCCGATAGACAGCAAGGAATGTAAACATGCTTTCTTCCTGCGGTTACGAAGATAACAAGGTTGAGCTGAATACTGATAATGGTTTAGGTTTCTGCCTTTTATTGCAAAATATTCTTGGGAATGACGTATCTTGTAGCACCGATGCCTAAGGGAAGGCATCTGTCCAATAAAGCTCTTGTGAGCACTGCTTATATTGTTACACGTACAACAACAAAGACTCCGATTTTGGTCACAGGCAGCCATTATTCTCCGAAATGTCATCTTATGCTGTTAATTAGTGAACATGTTCCTGGTGTGTGCATCTGGATTGTTCAGGGGGTTAGCAATTGGGTATGAGGAGACGCGTTATGTAAGATGATGTAAATGATTAGAGATCCATCACGACTAACGCAACATTGCCTGATTTGGGAAAGGGAATGTTAAAGTAGGTTTGACCCCCTCAAAATGTTTTTTTTTCTCCATTAAGTCTCACAGGATTTCTCCATCAAAGGATCCTTAAAATCTCCAAACCAGAAGACACCCCTAGTGTTCCTCTGGTAGACCCTAAAACCGTTGTCGCACAAGAACAGAGGGACTGGTTTACGGAGCATCGGAGCCCAAATACTGTCCCTGCTCCTAGATTCAATTTGCTCTGAAATTTTTCAAAAGATTGGCTTTTGGGCTGAATTTATTCGGTCCAAACAATGTTGCCCCAATTGTCCTGGAAACTGTTATATAACTCCCACTAGTCTTCTAAAATATAGATTTTCGTGAAAAAAAAAATCTTGTTTTGTTGACTATTACAAGTTTTTTCATTTTTCTCCCAGAGTTCTTGGATGAAATGGCAAATTCCGTCACGCTGATCTGGTGATATGAATTATTGGAAGCCACTGAAAACCTATTTGAATGGGAATGCCACAATAAAATGTTGGTTACAATGATTTAAAATACGGCAAGAAAATGCGCCATACTCCCTCTCAATTATTATTTACAATAATAATCCACATTATTTCCCTGATTGTTGAAGCCGCAGTGTTTTATATTGTATCAGCAATTTTTTTTTGGGTGGTTCCGTATTTCCGTATATATATGTGCACTGAGAATTTCAGCCTGGACATCAGTTCACATAATAACATGAGGATATATAAGTAAATTACAATGACAGCGCTGGTCAATAGTCACATATCCAAGTTTTTATTGTCAACTTTATTGTTAGCAAATGTCAGTCAAAGTGAATAAATCGTTTTGTTTACTTTTGTAAAAAATCTGATTTTGTTGTCCTCTTTTCTTGCAACGGGCATTGTCCTTTATTGGTGGGGTTATAATAAAAAATTTGTTACATTGAAGCATAAAGAAAAATGCACTATTAGTGTCTTTTGGACATAAAATAAATAATTCTTTCATTTATATGCACATGACTGTATTTAGGATACATATTATTCAGCACACAAAGTCAGTAATGGATGTTGTACCTGTTTGGGCCTCATTACGTAACTTCAGTGCTTCTAGGGGCAAATAAGATGGAGGAAGCACACGGAGCATCTATGGATCTATAATAGGAGATCCTACCGCAAGAGCCAGTTCTCATCCGCGCTTTTTATTTCTTATATGCTTTCTTATAGAAGGGCCTCAAACAGACTACTGAAAGTTAATGGAAGGTCTTCTGTTATCTTTAGCACATATTTATTATTATTAAATATGGAACCTTTGGAAATTGTTGGTTACAGCGCTCTGCCATCTCCTGACACTCTCTTAGTATTGGATGGAGTGACAGGACGCATGGTCAGCCTGTCGCTCTATCAATTAGTGAGAATGGTGGAGGTCTGTTCTTGTAATTGGTAGGAGCAGTCGGATCCACACCTATCCGATTGTTATCTCTTATACAACTCCTTTTACCTTAAAAAGGTTTTCCCACGAAGAAAAGTTAGGCCCTATCCCGTGGATAGGGCCTAACTTGCTGATCAGTGGGGGTCTCAGCACTGAGACCCCCACAGATCCCGAAAACCAGGGGTCCGTCCATATGGAGCTGACGAAAAAGTGCTGTGCTCACCGATCTCCGCCAGCTCCGTAGAGATTAATGGAGCAGAGCGGTCATGGGCAGCAGTCTGACGGAGCAACGTGGGGTCTGACGGACCCCTCGTTTTCACGATCTGTGGGGGTCTCAGCACTGAGGCCGTATCCAATGGATAAGGTCCAACTTTTCTTTGTGGGAAAAACCCCTTTTAAAGGGCACCTGTCAGCAGAAATCGATCTAATTAATCACTACTAGCATGTTGTCAAGCAGTTGAACAACTTCCAGATCATGTGTCTTTTATGGCCCAGTATGGTGCAAAAAAATACCCCCCAAAAAATATTATCTGAATTGGTTCTATAACGTCAGGCAGATGTAGAATTTAGTACTGAAGTTTTGATATCCCCCACCTCAGCATGCCACCTTCATTGTAATAGAGTGTCTTGCATATGGGAACATCATAACTGGTTCTCTGAAGTCTGGTGGATGAGGAGACATTCCAAGGCAGGGAGAGCTTGACTTCAGTGTTCAGTGCTGAAAACTGCTCTGCCTCCATAATATTATACAACCAATTTACATCTTGCCCAGTGTGGATGATGCCATCACACTTGTCCAATGAAAGTAACATGAACAGGAAGGTATTATCCTGTTTGAGATCATAATGGTAGCAGTTATTAGGTCAGTTTCCCTTTAATACAATGTCATTGTCAAAAATACGATCCATTGCGTAAAAAAAAACAATCCCTCATATTTCTACATTGACAGATAAATTAAAGAGAGCTGTTTCTTGTGGAAGGTCAGGATACAGAAAATAAATACTAGTCCCTTGAGGCCCAAACTGGCTATTATATGAAGGGGTTAATAGGAAGTGCAAGGAACTTGGGTAGAAACTGAAGGTTCCTGCATTAGCTTCAGTCAATGAGGCAGAAAGGGTGCCCTAGACCAAGGGATATTCTCAGGAAGTGACCTGTTCCACATCACTGGCTGTCGGCTCGTCTTACCCGTGTAGTGTTCTTCTAAAGATGCAAACCATTTCCAGGAACGGATCAGTGCGCTGGAGTAAAAGCCCACACAGATGCAAAGTAAGAACACATTACACACATTTATTGGAAATATAAAGGCACCGTATACATAATGTATCCAATCAAGGCAGATCATTTCTGGATTATAGGAACATGATTGGTTAAAGATCATTGGATTCTGATTTGTCATATGAAATCTCGGATCAGAACACGTCCAGACTGATGTTCTTTGGCTTGGTGAGCTTGTCCAGCATTCCCTGCCCCAATTTAGAGGCAAAGAGTGCGGAGATCTGGTCATTCCCGCTCTTCAGGGCCAGGTCATAGGCCGTCATCCCTTTATCATTTTTCTTTTTGATACTTGCATTGCACCTGGATAAAAATAGGACCAGCTGTGAGACCCCACAGCACATGACATTTTATCTGTGAGGTGTAAGGTATTTATCATATGTGACTGTTAATTTCTGTGTTTTGCTTGATTCCTGGGATTTTTAATTCATATGAAAAAGAGCAATTTTATTGAAAAGTTCATGAAAATTCAGAATTGTGAGCAAATCCTACACAGAGGTGCAAAATATTCAATAGTGTCATATTATTCCAGATACTATACTACTGTATGATGAACTTTATGCATCTACACTTTAGTCTTGGCTTTACTTGACCTGCATAAACATTTTACACGGTTGCACTGTATTGTGATCTGCAATGCAAGTGTGAAAGGGGCCTTACTGCAAGATCCATTCACTGTGGCTCTAGTGATCATCTTATATTTGTTTTCCATGGCCTCCTTCCTTCTAAAATCAACTTTAAAATTATGCTTAGGAGCCAAAAGTGATTTAGGGGCTGTTACCAGAATTCCTCCATGCTTATGCTACTCAGGCTGTTACATTGTCTCTCCCTACCCTTGCTCCCTCAGAACTTCCCACCTCCCTCTTTCTAATGTAATCTGATACAATGAGAGGGGGAAAGTTCTCCTGAACAGTGTAACAGCCTGTAAAGCTTCAGCATGGAGGGGCTCTGGTAACACTCTGGTAAAGCTGTTCTGGCTCATCCGCATAATTTTAAAAGTTGATTTTTAGGAGGAAGGGAGGCCATGGATAACAAAAACATATGGAGATTACCACAGTGACGGTGCCCGGATCTATGAGTAAGTGTTCCTGATTTATCATGCTTGATTTTGATGGTAGATTTCCTTTAAATAGGCTTGATATCAACTCTTACCCTAACAATACTTCAATACATTTCTTCCTCTCCAAGCCAAGCAGGACGGCCTCATGTAGAGCAGTGTTATTGTGTCTGTAAGGAAAAAACAGCCATATTAGATAATTTTGTTGAGATATGTACAAGAAATAAAACCCTGGAGCTGCCTGTTTCATATTATATCTTTATTTATATAGGGCCATCAAATTACGTAGCACTATACAAATCAATAAATAAATTACTGCTAAATTTGACTAAAAAGTTGTCTACCTAGTCTAAAAATTTATATTAACTCATCCATCAAAATGGGTATGGGGGCACAAGATGGCAATATTATTCTGAAACTGGCCATGCACATTGGGTTAATGCTGGTCCTCCAACTCTTACCTGAAGGTGGGTATAAAAGACAAAGCATTTTGATCCCTGATCTTTCATTTTTCTGCTTACTTCCCTCTTCTACTTCATAACTTCAATTTGGGTTAGAGAGGATTCACATTGGCATTTTTTTTTTGTCTCGTGTCCCATGTGGTCAGTGAGAAGTGGACCCACCCCCTCACCCCTCGGGAAACCGATTAGTCATGCGCCTATTTGCCTATTTCAAATAGGAGGGATATAGTCATTTTTTAAATTTGATATAGAAGCATGACGGATCGGTTTCCCAAAGGGGGGGGGGGCAGAAACCGCTTCTCCTCACTAGCTACTCCTATGGGACACTGCTCTGCAGAGAGATAGGTAAACTTTTCAAACTTTTCTTTTAATTGAAAAAAGCCTATTGAAAAGCATTCAGTAAGGCAGCAGGGAAATATCACTGAAGTTGTCCCAGGTTTAGAATTTATCAGCAGGATCACACCGATCATGAGAACAGGAGAAAGGAGATCCAACCCTTAGTAGTGGGTGCAGCCGCAGGACAAGCATTTAAAGGACATCTACCACTAGGATGAAAGACTGTATGCAAATGAGCCTGAGGGGCTCCAGACTCCCTTTAACCTTCTGCTCCATTTTGTTCTATGATAGAGCTGGTGATAGACGAGCGCTGTGCTGGGCTATCTCCGGCAGTCACGTAGCTAGTGAATGGAGCAGCAGGACACATACTCCTCCTGCTGCTCTACCCACTAATGAGAGACGGATCTCCTGTATCTGGATTGCTGGGGGTTCGTCCAGCAGTTGTACCCTCACCAATCAGCTAGTTATCACCTGTTATGTGAATATGGGCTAACTTCTAAACTTGGGACAAGCCTTATTACACAAAAAAATCACAGGAACTGAATATGTGGTATAATACGAGGGAGAGAGAGAAGAGAAAACTAAGTGGTAGAAAAAGTTAGAGGAGACTTGTGGAATTTTCTACATTTCTGCTTAATAAGTTTTCTAAGTTCTGCCTGATAATTTGTGCCTTGTAAAATACATATAACCTAGGGTCACCCGTTACTGCAAAATGTTTCTCCACAATGAAAATCTTTCTTGCTTCTTTAACAGCAAGCACATAAGAAAGATGGAAATATGGAAATAGTGAGTGAATAAGTGAGGACTAGCTCTACTACGGTTTTGAATTTTGCAAATGCAGGTTTTCATTGGTTCAGTTAAAGGGGCACTCCAGGATTTCTTTAATTGATCATCCTATGGTTTAATATCAGATCAGCGGGTGTATGGTTAGCTGTTAGAAGAGAGTATAGAGCTCAATAGATTAATGTGGCTTCTTTATATACTACCAAGCACAGTGCCATGCATTGTATAGTGTCTGTATTTGGTATTGCAGCTCAGGCCCTTTCATTTGAATGGGTCTAAGCTGCAGACAGGCCATGTGTGAGAATGTCATGACACCACTTGGCTAGAAAGCGAAGCAATGCAATCACTACTGATCTTCAGGGTAAGTGATAAAGAAATATAAATCATGAATATCCCTCTTATCAGTATAACAGAAGAAACCCAAGTAATATGTATTGTTTTCTTCCAGTTTTGGTGTAAAACATTATTAAGGTGTAAGCAGAAGAATAAACACTTACGGTCCGGATTGCTGATCTATATCCGCTCCTTTCTGAACCAGGACTGGAATAACTTTATCATGTCCATTCAGGACGGCCACAGTCAGCACTGGACGGTCTTCATTATTACAGCAGTTGGGATCTGCTCCCTGCAACAATGGGAGATGCAAAATGATTAAAACCTCATTTATTCCTTTATTCTTCTGTCAAACACAGTTAAAAGGAGTTTAGATCCTACTTTATTAATCACACAATATAGGATCTGTAAATTAGCTCATGCCATTTTGTCCGTTCATGTGACGCGAGTATACAGAACCTGGTCTAGTTACCACTGAAAACAGACAATGGTCAGATATTACATAACTATATGTCTGGTGCAAACCACTGAAGTATTATAACTACAGCTCTGAATGTGAACAGAAAAAATATATATATAAATATAAAAAATGAAAAAGAATGCAGAAATGTGAACAGAACGCTGCTTTTAGGATAGAACTGGTTCCATACAATTTGGAAGGGGTCTATGGTGCGATGTGTTACCCACCTATACCAGATCACCTAGGGTTAAAAAAAATTTTTGGCAATCCCAGTGTCCAAAAACAACATTGTAAATCATTTATCCCATAAACTGAGTTCCGCCCCATTGAAGTAGGATAATCTCATCCATTCTGCTCCATGTTGTGCCAGTCATTTAGATAGCGCCCTAGAAGGACATAAAATCTATGGGCGTGCTAGGGCAAGTTCGATAACTGGCCTGTCTGAATTGCACTTTTTTTTTTTTGTTGTTTTGTTACCGAAAAACATTTGTATGGTGAGAAATCATAGAGTCATATTTGGGACAACCTGGATCAGACACATAGTGAACCTAGGTAACCTCTCCTTCTACATACCTCATCCAAGAGCTCCTCTACTGTAGAAATCTTCCCCTCTCCTTTAGGTCCAACTTCTTTCAGAAGCTTGCGATCTTCAGGCTGTGAGGTAACTGAGTGTTAGTAGTTTTGTCGTGAAAATGAAAAAAAAAAATCATCATGTCCTATATTGCTCACCACACCGTGACCAGGAGCCATAGACGTCAATGGGGACTGATATGCATCCACAAATGGTACGGCCGCATATCGGTTCCCATTACGTTAGTCCGTGTTCTATCCATGTTTTAACTTATGATACACTGACACATTTGGGCACATTTACTAAGGGTCCGTGGACCGCAATTCTGTCGGGTTTCCCGAGTATTTCCTTTTTGCGCCAAATTGCCTCGGGTTTTTGGCGAACGCGATCGGATTGTGGCACATCGGTGCCGGCTTGCATGCCACACATACCGGGGGGCGTGGCCGTCGGACAACCTGACTGATTCGGACAAACCGCTGAATTTAAAAACAAAATTGTGTCGCCAGATCAAGCACTTACATGCATCAGGAAGAAGGTGGTGAACTCCGGCGGGGAAGCAACACATGCAGGAAATTGAACGCACAACCTTAGTGAATTGCGGCATACCCGAATCATCGATGGACAACGCGCAGCGGGGAACGGGACGGGTAAGTAAATGTGCCCCATTATTTCAATGCTTCCATATGCACATGACTGTGTTTTTCACTGGGGTCCTATTCCTGGCTGTGTTTGCCGCTCAGACCTTCCCATAGAAATCAATGGGAATGTGAAAAATATGAAAGACACACATCTGTGTGCCATGGACCAACATCCGTTTTTTGTGGCTCAAGAACAGTACATGTTCTTTAGTTGAATTTATATGTAAGTTGGAACAGGTATATTATATAATTGTAGATCCAGACAAAATTTTTTTGCCCCGGTGACAACTGGATTTTCAAAATTTTCTGCTGTAATATGAACATGGATTATCAATAAAGCTTCATTACAGACACCTTACAGCTGATCATTGCAGTCTGGGACTATAGTAACATCCAGAGAGCTTCACCAGAGGTCACAGTGGGCAGAGGGGTCAGTCTATAACTAGGAGTTGTCTGTAAGTCGGGTGTCCTTAAGTCGGGGACCCCCTGTAACACATATTAACAATCACTAACATACCGGGAGCCGATCTTCCTTCTGTAGAGGTTTTCTGATTTTTCTCTTGGACCGTTTAGCTTTTCCATTGTTGCTTCTTGCACTCTGCCCATCTTCACTTGCTGCACGGGGACACACAAGTAATATACAATAATACATCGCAATACACACTGGTGACAGTCACAGCTAATTCTAGTTACATGCAAATTTTAGTTACTGAGAACTTGACAGTAAATTGGTGACATGTCTAGAAAAGAACCTTGTCCTAGTAAACTTCAAAGAGCATCTGCTGGTTCTGAGCTGCCATTCAGTCTGTATTTAGAGTGTTGTGTCTTTAGCGCATATCAGCGCTGGTCTATCGGATAAATGTGCTCTTATTGAGACGTGTCTACAGCTATTATACAGATTTACCTGTAGTCACAAGGCACCAAGAAAACCCTGTGCATCTAAAATAATATAAAAAGTATTTTACCAATTTGTGTCTACTACTCTTATATAGACATAAGTGTCTTCATGGATACAGACTACAAACCGGCTGAAGAAATTCTTCTTATAAACCTACAAAATGTATATTAGCTGCAGATTAGCCTCCCCCATAAATCTATTACAATGTAAAATTGCATACACACAGATCTTCCATCAGTTTGTGTTTACCGAAGGCCGACACATCATGGAGAGAAATATCGCATTTCTTTCCACATATTCTGCCTGTCCTGTTAATAGACCCCATGAATCTAGAAAACCCTTATGGGGCCGGAGCAAGTATGCTTCATTTTCTGGAAAACCCCTTTAATTCAATTATTATTTATTAACTATATTCCTTATATTCCACTATGTGGTTTCTCCATGATCCTCAGAACAGTCTTATCCAGCACAATGCACAAGTCAATATTTGTCCTGCAAGAAAAACAATGTCATATGAAAGGCACATGCACAAGTCAATAAACACATTGTTACAAGGCTTCTTTGATTTGCGTTCACCTATTGTATTCACCTATAATTTATGATATCCCATTAATTACTAAAGTATAGAAGGCATAGAGCTTCTGATATTCCCTTTGCCAGGGCTGCCACTCTCCTAAAACATTGTTGTATTTATTAAAGGGGTATTCCCATGAAGCCAAGATAATTACATGTACTCATAGTAACAAAATAACACATTCTGTAATTCACTCTTATTAACAAAAATACAGCATTTCACAGATATAATTCCAACCTGTCACTATCAGTCCTAATGTATACAATTTCAGAAGTGTAGGGCCGCGCAGGGCAGATTTTCTCCTGTCTGACGCTGCACTGAGCTCCTCTCTGCAGTGGCTCCCACCCTTCCATTCCAAGATGAGCACACACACACACACACGCACGCACGCACGCACAGTAGTCCTGCCGGTAAACAGCAGCATTAGGAGAATAAATCTACAAGCTACAGGCAGATAAGGTCTGTATCCACGGGAGGGAGGCACAGCAGAGGTGACAGTGTATGTTACGGCTAAGATAGCAGAGCTAAGAATGTAGTTGTGTGTTATATGCATCTCATAGATATCATCATCTCTGATCTGTCTCATCTCTCTTTCTATGTGTCAGATACTAGTGAATGTTCACAACTTAATTGAAATTGTATATAAACTTGTACCTTGATAATCTAATCACATTGTCAGCAGAAAGCATCTCATAGCACCGAGGAATGGTTACACTGACCATCACTGAGTGATAGGAGCTAAGTAAAATTGTAAAGTAAAGGGGTTAAAAATTATATTCATTGTGTAAACATCAATAGGGAATTTGAGAATTTTCTTTCATGGGCAAAACTCTTTAAGGTCCTATGCTTTATAGAGAAAGATATAGCTGAATATGTGTTACTCTATGTAAGAGAATGGAGTTCTGTAAGGTACATGAAACATGGTAATTCTAAGTGCAAAAACAGGATGCAAACAGGGTAATTTTTGTGGCCCTTTTTGGCCTGGTGGAGATGGGAGGGGTGACAGCTGCTAACCCCTCCCATCTCCATAGGAGCTGAGGTTTTTTTCTTTTTTTTGGGGGGGGGGGGATACAAAACTATTTTTATAGAGAAAAAATTATGATGTGTACTTAATTTTACAGTATTTTTATACACTTTCTTAGTTACACTTTCTATGGTACCATTAATAATAAGACTCAATCTCTGATATGTATTGCAGTGGATTACATCACAATGACTCAAGGGAGGTTTCCAGTTGGTACCGAATTATCATTGAAGCCTCCTGCTCCAAACCCCGCAATCCTGTTTGGGGAAACCCCAGAGTGGAGCTCCGATGATAATCAAAGCTTCCTCTCCGGAAGACGCCGATACTGTTGAAAGCTGTGGCAGAGCGGGGCGCAATAAGTCAGCGCTGTGCTCTGACACACGCACCATGAAGACAGCGCACCTGTATCCCAGCGCCGGTGATGCAAAGAATTGATGTCCCCACATCTCTGGCGCCTGACTACAAAGGCTGAGTACCTGACCCACACTAGGAAAGAAAGTAAGTATTCTTTTTTGTAATTGGAATGCACAAAGGTGGCACAAAACATATAAGGGGTATAAAAAGGGGATTGCTAAAGCACAAAAACATAACGGGGCAAGAAGCGAGCGGAAAAATATAAGGAGGCACAAAAACCATGAGGGGAATCAAGATCTATAAGGGGAACAGAAATCATGGGAGGGTGGCACTAAAACTGTAGGTGGCAGGAAAGAGCATTGAACTTCAAAGGAGCAAAATCCCATTGGGGGCTGATACACAAAACTCTGGAGGGAGAGATTTTTGAAATTTACCAGTAGTTGCTGCATTTTCCACCATAGGCTTATACTTGTGTCAATTAATTTTTCGGCTTATATTCGGGTTGGCTAACACTTGTAGATTGTAGAACGTTTCATTACACAAACAATTTCAATTATTTACTTAAAGCAGACAGCCCCTGTAAAAAATGATTGCCAGAGCAACTGATTGGCACTCATTTATCATGTTGTGGGAGCTATTGCATCTAAGCCAGGATCAGAATATCACCATCCTGGGGGCTCAGCTACAAGTACATTTCCCCATGAACTGTATATGTAAATCAGAATGCACAGAGAGGTCCAGGAGCTGCTACATTTCATTCAGAAGAGCGGGTTTAGGCAGGGGAGTGTAAGTAAAGCCAATATCATAAAGTAATAGTTAAGGCAAACATATGGACTGTGTTATACGACTTACCCACACTGGACTGGGTTTCATCGTGGTCATATCTTCCCTCCGTCACATTGCTCAAGAAGTGATCGTTGGACAGCTTCAATGGCTTCCCAGTTAAAGCATCCTACGGGGTGTACAAGCATTGCTCATAGGTGAATATACTGTATACCAAAACATCCAATAAAACGATACAATTCTAAAGACCACAGAACCACTGTGATCATAGGAAAGAAGGACCAAAAGTTACCCCGTGAAGGGAGCGTTGGTGTGGGGCTACTTGTATGGGGCTACATAATGCTGATCTTGTGGCCTTCCTCCAATTCAGTGTCATAAACCCCTTTTGGGGATTAAAGCCAAAACAGTATATCCAAAACAGAAGGAACAGATTCCCAACTCTAGACAGCACTGTCTGGATGTCTTTGCATCTCATCAGTAGAATGTAGGGAACTGGTGTAGCTGAGTGACTAGTCCGGCAGATTCTCTGATCTGGGGACTGTAACTGGGAACCAGTAATCTAAATTACAATCATTTAATCCACCATCTGCCTGGGGAGAGGACCCCTTGGAATAATATAACTGATAGGTTACATATTTCCTTAACTATTAAAATGACAAGTCCTGATCCGAAAAAATGCCCGTTGTCTCCACATACAATACGTTTGTTTGTTGGCGTTTCATGAAGGGATTGTCCTGTTTTGTCTATGTAGTAGGAAATACCACCTCATAAAATAGTAATGTGATAGGTAAGTATTCCCAGAACCAACCTTGTCTGATACTAGCACATAATTCAGCCTCAGACTGACTTCATAGCCATCTTCGTGCATTGTTGCTGAGATGATCTGCAATTGAGAAAACAGAACCCATAAGTGCCGAAAGGTTGAAAAAAAACGTTTTTTCTCACAAAACATTAATAGTTGCAAATTCTATTGTGATAGTTGACGCAAAAAAATAAGGCCAAAAGGAATGATTACAATAACGGACTGCTACCCTCCGACACCTCCAATAAATCCACCTTATTAAATTGTCCAAGAACATTCTTCATTACAACAATTAACATTGTCACAGCAAAACCCAAAATCATTATTAACGGAATTCATACATTTTCATATTATGAGATATTGAATAATCCGTAAACTGCCCGCATACGTTATGTAGCTGCTTGTCAATGTGTTCATGCTCACTTGTGAGTAAAGCAGTGCAGCAATTTCACTAAACAATTTGCAATTTGACTATGTAACCTACAGACGTGCACTGTGTGATACTACATGTTCTTACTTACTCTTCCCATCCGCGGTTTTCCTATTAAAGCTTTGAATTCAGAATCATTCTGCGTGTAGCAGCGTAAATGAGCGCAGATATGATCCAATTGCTGCCTCCAAAATCCTAGGGAAAAAATGAGTTAATACATGTCTCCAGTGTTTATGATATGGGTAAATGGAGTACATAGAATTAAAGGGGTTGTGATACTGATGAATCTCAGGGGTACAGACTTAAGGGAAATCTGCCATGAAAATCCATCATGATAAATCAGGGGCACCAAATATAGATCCGGGTACTGGGACTGTGGTAATGTTTTTATATTTGTTAATCATGGCATTCTTTCTTCTAAAATCAACTATTACAATTATTCTAATGAGTCAGGAAAGGCTACTGGGGCAGTTCCCAGAGCCCCTCCGTGCTGAAGATTCACAAGCTGTTACACTGTCTACACATAAGGTTACACATAGATCCAAGTGCTGAGCCGGAGCACAGGGGGATGTGTTCCTGCTCAGCACTTGGATCTATGTGTAACCTTTATAATTATGCTGATTTGCCTGTAGCCTGCATCCCATCCGTGCCGAAGATTTTAGAGGTTGTTACACTGTGCCTGAATCTAGGTGTCCCTGGTTTATCAATGCATGAGATTGATCATAGAGGTTGGAATCCTTACACATACAGGGGTTCCTACGGAAGTTATCTATCCTGGGATGGGGACTCCAAAAAAGTGTATGATGCGCTAAGTATTATAAAAGGGTTTTTTCCCACTTTTGGAGAACAGGGCTCCACACATGACCCTTTGTGAATTGGCTTAATATGTATGTATGACAAGTGTTGAATTCACTATTATAGGACTTGGAGTTGTAGGTGAATGTATCGATGGGACCTCTCGGTCAAGGTGAATGTATCAATGTTATTGTCTTATTGTCCTTTGTTGCTGCCAATGAGGCTGTAAATTGCATATTGCATTAGTAATACCATGTTCTGCCTGACCCCTGTGCCGACTTGTCTGCCACACAGTAGGGCTGCTCACCTCTGCCAGGGCTGACCGCTGTAAGCAGAGGCTTGCGATCACTCATCTTCTCCTTCTTTTCTTTCTCAGACAGTAATTCTAGCTCCTTCTTCTCCATCAGCTTGCTGGATGGGTAGAACAACCCGACTGTCTGGGTTCCTTTGTCCATTTTGTCTACATCTATTCTTGCGTTTGGCAGCGAGACTGATAAAGGCTGCCAGGAAGCCCGACCATCTAAATGCTGAAATGAAGGATGACATCAAGCATATAGATTATTGGTGACTATCTTATGTGTATGGGGGCTTTCCAACTCCTCCATGACAGATGATGTCAGGGACAGGAAGGGTTAAGAATGATCAATTGCTAAACTATTGTTCCATGTTCCACGGCCCTATTGGGGACCAAGGTTATGTGGGATTGTGGAGAGAGGGGTGAATACCAGAAATTTTAGATCTATGATATGATATCTGATAGATCCTGGGGTATGTTCACCTTCATTATTATTCTCCACACATTTCCATTTCCTACAGATGCTGCTAAGAATCTGACAACACACTGCTACATTATCTGCCTGTATTCCTGTGTATTGTCAGTGGCATTTTCAATCAGATTCTGATTCTTTGTCTCCGCTTTGAGTAAACCTGTCATGCACGTTAACCCACCCAAAATAAATACTTCATTAAAAACTATGGTTAAAAAGCATTTCCCTTTTCCCTAAATAGTTAATTTCCATGGCTGAAATGTTACAAAAATCAGTTTGGTAACTCATATGCACCTGAGGCGAGTCCAATGAAGCCCTGCATATTCAGGAGTTTATTGCATTGCCCTGCCTCCTTGATCCTAATTGACAGGCTATGATATTCTGCTGTATGGTGAGCTCTGTTAAATCATTGGACACGTAAAGTCATGTGACCAGGATGACATCATCAAATGCCCTATTACATCAGCAATGTCTAACATATGTTTGTAACTGATCACATGAAATCACAGCATGCCTCTATAGAGGATGGGGAGAAGTAGAAATCTATGGAGGATGGGGAGGAGTAGAAGTCCATGGAGAGGGGAAAATGTATAAATCTATGTAGGATGGG
Organism: Engystomops pustulosus; assembly: GCA_019512145.1. Taxonomy (NCBI): domain Eukaryota; kingdom Metazoa; phylum Chordata; class Amphibia; order Anura; family Leptodactylidae; genus Engystomops; species Engystomops pustulosus. The sequence goes on along the minus strand of WNYA01000170.1, from coordinate 68,609 downwards.
GTGGAGTAGAAGATCATGCAGGCTTGCTGTGATTTCATGTGATAATATATATATACATGGTATACAGTTTGCTAATGTTAAGAGGCTAGAGGACCTGTGATGATGTCACTCTGGTCACATGACATGCTAAGAAGGGACATGGGGAAGAGTAGAGGAAAGGGGCTAGTCGAAAAGAACACGCCTACTTTGATGCCAGGGAATATAATATAAAGTTGATTTATTTGGATGTAAGGGAAACAATTTTTTTTATTTAAAAGAAGGGTGTCAGTTAATAGGGCTTTATAGAAACCTGTCATTAGCTGTATATTTGAAAATATGGTGAAAATATGGTTCCCTTTAAGGGGAACCTGTCAGCATAAGTAAACCTAATAAACTACTACCATTCAGCAGATTAAAGCCTTCCAGATCATGTTCCCTTTAATGGGCCATAGCAGTGGCATCATCCACAAAATCAACATTGACGTGAGATGTAAATTTGTTATATAAAGTCAGAGAGTCAGGCGGAGAGTTAAGCACTGAAGTCAAGCTCCTAATACCTCCGAATGCCCCCACTGCTGTGATTTCATAATCTGGGGATAGCTTGACTTTCATACTAAACTCTCCGCCTCCATGTCTGATATCACCACACTGGGCCATGAAAAAAACAATGTGGAAAATGTTAGTCTGCGCGGTTTCTTAGGTAAATTTCGTCTGACAGGTTCCCTTTAATTCCTCTCAGACCACCCGGTGACTTTAGACGCCAGCGGGTGCAGGTCCGGAGTCTGCAGCGACATCTTTGGACAAAAAGCATCGCCATAGTCGCCCCATTTGCCCAAGACTATGCATATTATATATCAAAATGACCAAAACTAAATAGGGAATTTATTAATAATGTTCATTGTGAGTTAATTTAAAAATGAAAAAAAGTACTATAAATAAAAAAAAAAAAACTTTTTTCCAATTTTAACCCTAAATAAAACTAAAAATGAAAAAAACAATTAAAAACTTTTATCACGGTTAAACTAGCTCTATGTGTCCCAAAAAAAAAACACTTCAAAAAAATTTGAAAGGTAGCACACAAAAAAAAAAGTTAGGGCCCTTAAACCGCCACGTACGAAAATTTGCTAAAATGCCCCGGTCACTAGAGCCTTTTCCGGCTGCGTCACTAAGATCTTAAAATTTAGATGCAGATGTAGCAAAGTTCTTTAGCAGTCCGTTTGTCTGACCAAGGAAGTATTTAATTATATGAGATTACTAAAGTAATGTCTAAAGTTTATATTGTAAAATAAAGTCATAAAAGCAAGAACCATTCGGCTTACACCAGATGTGGTTAAGCGCTCTGCTGTCCGGGCCCCCCCATTCTGGTAGGTGGAGAATCTTGCTGGAGGCTCCAGGTAGACCCCACATGATGAACAGAAGTGGGCATATGGCTGGTTGTTAGCACTGCACTTGGAGCAGGTCAGGTAACTCACAGAAGGACCGGGCTACAAAACAAAATGTCATATCTTTGTATTAATGAAGGAAGATGGCAGGAATAGGAATAGGTTATCAGTAAAATAAAGGATTACCTTTGCCCCGCACCAGTCACAGAAGCGAGCATCTGCCAGGTTCACACGGCCGCACTTGGAACAGCTCTGCATTTTGCCATGCTGGTTTGGTAAGGGAGGTGCAGAATCCCCACTGAATATTGTCTGCTAATACACATGGGGGAGATCTATCAGAACTGGTTGCTCATGGCAACCAATCAGAGCTCAGTTTTCATTTTCCCACAGCTGTTTATTAAATGAAAGCTGAGCTCTGATTGGTTTCCATGGGCAACAAGAACAGTTTTACCTCAGAAACATGATAAATCTCCCCCTATTTATAGTAGTTATTATAGATGATGTGTATAACTGATCAGCCTCCTGGTATCAGTACAAATAATATAAAAAGAATGGCTCCTACCATGTGGGTGTCCGGCAGCTTGGCCTCACAGGTCACACAATGCTTTAGATTAATAGGATTTCCAGTTCCACAAAAACGACAGATTGTTTTATCCTTAAAATAAATTAAAAATGATGTATTACGGTATTTCATTTTGGGAAAGTCAGCATTAACATAATGGGATTTATTTACTAAGGGTTGGTAGATCGTATTTCCGTTGGACTTCCCGCCGTTTTTGGGATTTGCCCTGCTGGGGCAGGTATTTAGAAGGGGATTGTGTCACACGCAATTGGATTTTGGCGCAACTGCACCGGCTTTCATGCGAAATCGGGAGGAGGGCTGTCGGACGATCCGACTGATTCGGACTGAGCTGCACTTACATACACCGGGAAAAAGATGGTGAACTCTGTCGGACCTGAGTGGGGAAGCGACACATTCAGGATATCGGGCGCACGATCTTAGTGAATCGCGGCACAGTGCATTGTAGTCGGACAATGCACATTCGGGAACTCTGAGGGACCGGGTAAGTAAATGTGCCCCATTCTCTTGGCAAAAGAATGCCCTGAAAACCATTTGTACCAGAGAAATATAGTCCTTATGACTCTCCATAATTTAGATACATTATTAACCATAGTTTAACTTACCTTGAGGTGGATACTAGCTTGAGGCTGCATTTGGGCATATAGTGGAGCTTCACACACAATACAAGATGGAGTGTTCATCGGGACCATTGTCCTACACTCCACACACAGCCCCATCTGCAAAGAAGCAGATGACGATCAGGAACTCAGTCAGTAACAATAATAATAATAATAATTCCTTTTTTTGTATAGCGCACACAGATTGTGTGGGAGGAAACCGGAGGACCTGGAGGAAACTCACGCAAACAAGGAGAGAACATACAAACTCTTTGCAGATGTTGACCTGTAAGGCTGTAATACTAACCACTAAGCCATCTTGCTGCATATACTCAGTGAGAAAGATTTACAATCTGAACCTGAGGTTTTATAATATCAATGTTATATAGAGCTCCTATTCTTGTTCTATCAGTGACATCACCATTATTAAAAATTACAGACCTCTTAATAACTACAGGGCATCTCAAAGCTACATGTGAGCTAGAAAGGAAGGTATATGGTATAATTTGCATAAAACTATAATCATGGTGTGGTGCTCCTGTCTCCTCCCCCAACTTTAGTGGAATGAGAAGCGTAACAGAAAAGAAGTGGAGCTTCTGCATTTTCAATACATTCACCCTATTGTACGTATGAGTAAGAGGCAGTGCAGTCAAATATGGGGTCCATACCACTAAATACTAAATGTGCTGTAATATGGTGTTGGGTCACAGGTATTTTCTCTTTGCATCTACCCTTCAAGTGGACAAACACATGATCCAACATCCCTCCATTACTACAGTCATATCCATGACATCTTTTGTGAAAAACTAACATTAAAATGGCTACCTGTCCTCCCTCAGGGGGTGGGAGACGACGTCCAGGCACAGGGGGAACGGGAGAGCCACATTCTTGGCAGAAGCGAGCAAAAGGATCTGATGGCCGAGGGGCTAAGCAGTGAGCACACCTAGGAATGGATACAAATAGCAGACTGATAATGAATGCTGAATGGTGAAAGAAATAGCATGAGAAAGTTGGTTGAATTCAAGAACAACCTTAATACATTCATTGAAATGTGTGTGAATGATATTTGGATCATCCCTAGATATAAGTTTTTATGGGCTGGTTAGGTTGTGGGTGGCCATAGAATTCCCTGGCATTTGTTGTTCATAAAAATTTTTTCAATAAAAACATTTCTTGGGACAAAGAAAAGCCATCAGTAATAAGCCTCAAAGCTACAGGGTACAATTGGTCATATGGTGTTTTACTGACACCTGGTGGTCAAAATACAGAAAGGCAAATCAGAGAACAAGACAAGGGAAAACAAAAATACTTTTTAACTAATCAAATATTCATCATTTCTTATCGGAGAATAGGAGAACTTATAAAGTAAAATGTATTGTCTTAAAATGATTACAATGACAGACATATAAGTGTAGATCACAATGATGACCCCTGCAGCATCATGCAGACACTAGCCTATACGGGGTGGAGGGGGAGTGATACACACGTAGTATAGATCTGGCATTAGTTGCTATGTAGAATCACACTTACTCACTTGTTAAAATGAAAGTTCACTGTTCCATGTATTGTCTAGTTTAATCGATACATAATGGATAATCGATACAGAATTGACACATATCACCCATCTACTGCATAGTTAGTGTGTGAACACTCTTGGGTCTACAAGGCAATGGCCATATATATGCGCTGCTGTGAACATTCACACACTCTTGTATGCAAGTCGATAGGGGATTCCTTGCCGACATAAGGAAACCATGTGGGGAGGGGTCAGTAATGTTCTTTGTATAGAGGCCTTTGCTGATGAATGTCATCATGTCATGTCGATCAATGTTCATCCTGCCTGGAAGCTGTCAGTACCAATACAGGTATCATAAAAGGTCTCCTGTGCTATAGAATGTGCTCATTTATTATCTATATACAACATAGGAAGCTATTCTAAAAGCTATGAGGCTATGTATAGCTGTTGGCATTGTATATATGTTGGTGTTTTAATGTTTGTGTTACATCTATTATGGGACTAGGATCGTGTTGTTTGGTTTCTCTACTGTAGATGTTTCTTCTTGTCCGCACTGAAGGCTGTTTTTTCCTTCTACAGTGAAATCCATCAGAGAAGCAGCCTGACTGTTCAGTGTGTATTTCGTATCTCTGTTCTCTGAGGTGTTTAGAAATAGGTATGGGAAGTTAAAGTTCTCGTTACAGAGACTTTGCCAATTAAAGCCACCTTGCAGGCATGTGGAGACTTATAGACATTGATGCTTTACTGAGAGGTTCTGGGAAATGTTCAAATAAGTTTTCCAGGATGGGACAAGGAAAACCACGCCTCACTTGCTACTTTGTAAGGGAGCCTGCTTACCTCAAAGTATGACTTATAAGAATCCTAATGACATGATGAGGGATTTAAGCCGAAAAAGTATATCTATTCCAGAAGGAACAGATTCTAAACTGTTTATAAATACTATTTTCAGCTGACTTCAAAACTTAATTCAACTTAAATAAGTGTTTCTAGCAACTTCAAGACAGATAAGCCATGCACACAGAGACCTCAGTCTTCATTTATATTGTATTTCTCTGCAAAGAGCCACCAGTGAGTGTGAGAGAAGACATCTACACAAGAGAAGCCAAGCAACATTTTTGATGAAAACCCAAAATAATGAGAATAATTTTTACCCTTACATAGATTACATCCAGGGGCGTAACGATCACGGTGGAGGAAACACATATGTGAGGATGGAATCAATTGTATGTGTGTTAAGACAGTTGTGGGACCCGACTGCTCTTCCCTGTTTTTCAAATCACAGCAGGTCCTTGGAATCAGGAAGAGACAGTCCAGGATCTGAATCCACTTCCTCTAGCAGTCCAGCATCCTCCCCGTTAGTAAGAACCACACTACAGGCTGGTTCTCACGACCCTGTAACCATCGACTTAGGCTTTGCCCCCTGACTCAAAGGCATGAAGGATGTAAGACATCTAAGTGTAGTTCCCTGAGCCGGCTTCTCCCTCCATTATAAGTGTTTTTGGACCTGCAGTGCATTGGTTCTGCAGCACTACACAGACCTTGTGTTGCACCAGGTTCTGAATAATAGTACATTTGGTTGGAGAGGTCAAAGAATGGAGGGTGCACAGACACCATTATATTATGCTGCAGTCGAGTCTGTGAGTAGAAGGAGGAGTACAACAGCTCAGGAAACAGATAGAGGAAACACTTTGACATGAGCTGCTGTGACCTCTCTGTATGGAGCTTTATTTTGTATCCCCCCCCCACATACCCACACTCAGTGCCATCCTGGGGTGGGGGTAGGGGGATGACAACTGATAAGAAGACAGCCTACCAGACCAGTTATAGCATGGAGATCAGTGAATGTGTGCATTCATGTAGGAGTGTGTGTATTCAGATACACATGTGAATATGAGCCTAAACATTTAGCCTGTATATTATATGAGAGTGTTAATATCTATGGCATCTATAGCTGTGTATTATATGAGTATGTTAATAGAATAGTGTCGACATTTAGCACAATGTTTAGATGTAAAGTAACAGACACCATGACATGACTAGGTATAGATATTAATATGCACCTATAATTGATTGTTTCATATATGGGGTGTTTGTATGTGTAACATGTGTGTAAATGTAGCATATACTTGTGGTCTATAGGGCAGATTTCTCAATCTGCCTAAGAGTAAGAATGTGTTTAGTTGCCCATGGCAACCAATTACAGCTCCCTTTTAAAATATTCATGAGCACTGGTAAAATGAAAGTTGCCATAGGCAACTAAGCACATTCTTACTCTTAGGCAGCTTGAAAAATCTGCCTCTCTGTGTCTAAAATATGTATAATGCTATAATTATTTTATTTATGATGTGCATATATAATGTGCGTGTGCACAGATATGTACAGTACACACCAAGAGTTTGGACACACCTTCTTATTAGAAGAGTCTTCTGTATTTTCACACTGAAGGCATCAAAACTATGAATAATAATTCCTTTATATATATAGCGGCTACAGATTACGCAGAACTGCACAGAGCTTGCTAAATTCGTCCCTGTCCCCATGGGGCTCACAATTTAATCAACCTACAATAATGTTTTGGAGTGCGGGAGGACCCGGAGGAAACCCACGCAAACATGGATAGAACATACAAACTCTTTGCAGATGTTGATCTGGGTGGGACTTAAAGGGGTTATCCGGGTTTTAAAAATTACCTAGGGCCGTGCTGGGCTAGTTAAACATAATAAACATGTACTTACCTTGTCCGGCGCTGCTGATGTCCCGCGCCGCGGTCCCTTCAATCCGTGCCCCTGTTTGTTTGCAGGGGCACAGAAGCAGCGCACAGGGAGCTTCCGGTCCGCGATGTGGACGGCTCCTCCCATCTGTCCCTATCTCTCAGCGTTGTAAGCGCTGGGAGATGGTGTCGCATGGGAGCACCCGGCCGGCCGGAAGCTCTCTGTGCGCTCTTGTAATGAAACCGGCGCACGGAGAAGACCGGCCGCGGCGCGGGACATCGGCAGCACCGGAGGAGGTAAGTACATGTTTATTGTGTTTAAATAGCCCTCCCCGGCCCGGCCATATGAAATTTTTTAAACCCGGATAACCCCTTTAAACCCAGGACCGCAGAGCTGCAAGGCAGATCTGCTACCCACTCATCCGATGTGCTGCCCATATTATTAACACATGTGGAATTATATACTTAACAAAAAAGTGTGAAACAACTGAAGATTCTAGGTTCTTCAAAGTAGCCACCTTTTGCTTTGATTACTGCTTTGCACACTCTTGGCCTTCTCTTGATGAGCTTGAAGAGGTAGTCACCTGAAATGGTCTTCCAACATTATTGAAGGAGTTCCCAGAGATGTTCAGCACTTGTTGGCCCTTTTGTCTTCACTCTGTGGTCCTGCTCACCCCAAACCATCTCAATTGGGTTCATGTTTGGTGACTGTGGAGGCCAGGTCATCTGGCATAGCACCCCATCATTGTCCTTCTAGGTCAAATAGCCCTAACACAGCTTGGAGGATTGGTTGGGGTCATCATCCTATTGAAAAATAAATGATGGTCCAACTAAACACAAACTGGATGGAATAGCATGCTGCTGCAAGATCCTGTGGTAACCATGCTGGTTCAGTGTACCTTCAATATTGAATAAATCCCCAACAATGTCACCAGCAAAACCCCCCTCCTCCATGCTTCATGGTGGGAACCAGGCATGTAGAGTCCATTTGTTCACACTTTCTGTGTCGTACAAAGACACGGTGGTTGGAACTAACAATCTCAAATTTGGACTCATCAGACCAAGTCACAGATTTCCACTGGTCCAATGTCAATTCTTTGTGTTCTTTAGCCCAAAAAAGTCTCTTGTACTTGTTGTCTGTCCTTAACAGTGGTTTACTAGCAGCTATTTTACCATGAAGGCTGCTGCACACAGTCTCCTGTTACCAGTTGTTGTAGAGATGTGTCTGCTGCTAGACCTCTGTGCGGCAGTGACCTGGTCTCTAATCTGAGCTGCTGTTAACCTGCGATTTCTGAGGCTGGTGACTTGGATTAATTTATCCTCCGCAGCAGAGGTGACTCTTGGTCTTCCTTTCCAGGGGCAGTCCTCATGTCAGCCAGTTTCTTTGTAGCACTTGATGCTTTTTGCAAAAGCACTTAGGACACTTTCTAAATTTTCCACATTTTTCTGACTGACTGACCTTCATTTCTTAAAGTAATGATGGAAACTTGTTTTTCTTTACTTAGCTGCTTTTTTCTAATAAAAATTCCTTTATTTATATAGCGCACACAGATTACACAGCGCTGCACAGAGCTTGCCAAATCGGCCCTGGTCCCCATTTATAAGGCAAGAAGTCCCACTTATCAAACCTGACAGGGCACCTGTTTATGTGAAAACCTTTTCAGGTGACTACCTCTTGAAGCTCATCAAGAGAATGCCAAGAGTGTGCAAAACAGTAATCAAAGCAAAAGGCTACTATGAAGAACCTAGAATATAAGACATTTTCAGTCGTTTTACACTTTTTTTTAAGTATATAATTCCGCGTGTTTTAATTCATAGTTTTGATGCCCTCAGTGTGATTCTAGAATTTATATAGTCATGAAATACAGAAAACTCTTTGAATGAGAAGGTGTGTCTAAACTTTTGGTCTGTACTGTATGTGCTCAATTATGTGTGGGACGGTGGCAGCAGTGAGGTTTTAAGTGTATGAGGCCCCAATCAAAAGTTTGCATCATGGCCCATAGGAGTCTTGTTAGGCCACTGATTGCGTCTTATAAAAAAAAAAGTGCTCAAGAAGGTGCACATAGCCATAAAAGTCTTCTCTACAGACTTTTTATAGTCCACATATAAGACTTACTTGAGAAAATCAGTCTCTCTTTGGATTCTCATGCTCTGTGTACTTGTCAAACTCTTCCGGAGTATAGGTTCTGATGTTCCATTGATCTTAAACAGAAATTATATTATTAAGAATAAACAATAATAATGTTATCAGTTACTGACTGTATATATTATGTACTGAAACAAATCGTTTATCCAAAATGTATAAGTTAATATGTAGATTATTAAAGGGAAGTTATCATCATGAAGAGCATTTTTCAGTGATGACTGGTTCCAAAAGACATGTAACGCTGAATATATTTCATGTTTCAGTTATTCTTTAAATCATTTACTTCTTTACAATCTTTTAGTTTATCTTTCCTGGCTCCCTGCCATAATCCTGTGCTGAGTCCTGGGGAAGGTACTCAGAATAGGAGAGTAATTATGGGTGCATTCCCAAGAACGTAATGGGGACCCATATCCGGTCGCACTATTTTCGGCCAGATATCGGTCCCCATTGACACATATGCACATGTTACCTCACCCCACCAGTCGCTACTTTCATATGGAGGTTAGAGGACTGAATAGTGATCAACCCTCCCATGTCCACCCCACCGAAACAGCCAGGGAACTTTCCTGTTTGCGGTCCGTTAGTGCACACAGTGGTATACAGGTTGTTGTTTATACCTGAGATCTCTGGGTCTGAGGTGCAGATGTTGGTTCATCTACTTGGATGGATTTACCTAAACGACTGTTCATAAATCTTGGACCTGTAAAGGATCTGTTGCTCGGTCTGTTATCTGCTTCATGGTCTGCAAAAAAGAGAGATCCTTCAATGTACACTGAAATACTGTAAGGCCACTGTATGGCGATTGTGCTCTTGTTAGCAAATTATTCCTGCAACTCGAGAAAAGTCAGATAAATCTACAATAAAGAGATAAATCGGCACTCATACGGTAATGGAAAATGAATGGGTGTATGATAAATAACCCCCAAGGAGAGCTTGACTTCAGTGCTATGCTCTCTGCCTCCACGACTTTATACAGTAGAACAAATTTACATCTCTCTTCAAAGTCATGGACCATGTAAGAAGATTATGTGAAAGGTGCTTAGTTGCCTTATAACATACTAGTAGTGGTGTATTAGGTGAATTTCTGCTGACAGGTTCCCTTTAAACTGTTTTAATATTTTAATATTTATGACCTATCCTTGGGATATGTCTTCACTGATGGTTTGGGTCCAACACCCAGCAACCCCTTCGAATCAGTGTTTCTCCGATACAATGTAACAGAACGCAGACAGCTCCACTTTCTGCATAGTGGTTGAACTGAGACACTGCAGCTCATCTCTCATCTCATCTGAATGAACGCGTGATCTGGAGTAACCTGGTCGGACTATTACACCAGAAAACAGCTGTTTGATTCTTACTTCATTCTATGTTTCACTATATATTTTGTGACACAATTATGGCGCAGAGCAGTAATCAATGTGGCGCTAACTAGGAACACACATTACCAGACCTTTAGGTGCACAGTTTGCAAAAGACAAAATGCAACCGCGACACAATTGTGGCACAAACACATAATAGATACACGTGCAAGCTCCAAAGACACTATTTTTCATGCAATCTTAGAGAAAAAACTGGCGCGGACACAATAATATATCTGGGTCAGTCAATTTTACCTCCAAAGGTTTGTGCTGTATCAGTCCAGGCTGATGTTCTTTGTAAGGTCACATCTTTCTTTTTCGGCTTTGCAGCAGAAATTACTTTATTCTGAAATACAGATATAAATATTCATGTCATAAATAACTACAATCTGGGGGCTTCTCCTGAACTAAGCATGCTCATTTAGGTTCATGCTTCTGGGATTCAGTAAACATGAAAAATTCAGCTGACTGAGGGTGCATGTGTTTGAAGGAGTCAACAGATATTGTATGGCCAACTTTTCACTGCCGGTGGGATACTTTACCTGCTTGGCAAGCTCTTTTAAGAAGTTTTCGTCATTGTCTTCATCGGAGGAGTCTATCTCCGGGGGAACATATTCAACAATAAAAACTTTAGTAACTGTCCCACTTTCTCGACCATCTCTATATGGAAAAACAACAATAATTAGGAGAGGTATTTCTCTTTTACTATAAAAGGCCCATGAAAGTCTAAACTATTAATAACCTTCCAATAATATAGATGACCAATGATTAATTAGCTATTTCACTATTGAAAATAAATAATTTAGGACTGAAAACCCTTTTTACTTGTTACCCAAGATTATATTACTCTGTATGCCAAAGATATCAACTTGCCCCGTAATGATTGCATGGCCCCTTTTATCAGCCAGAAGTCTCAGGAAGTCCCACTACAGGCAGGTCACGTGACCAATAAGCTCCTGGCAGCTTTCGACAATCTTCACCAGGGTATATACACTCACCGGCCACTTTATTAGGTACACCATGCTAGTAACGGGTTGGACCCCCTTTTGCCTTCAGAACTGCCTCAATTCTTCGTGGCATAGATTCAACAAGGTGCTGGAAGCATTCCTCAGAGATTTTGGTCCATATTGACATGATGGCATCACACAGTTGCCGCAGATTTGTCGGCTGCACATCCATGATGCGAATCTCCCGTTCCACCACATCCCAAAGATGCTCTATTGGATTGAGATCTGGTGACTGTGGAGGCCATTTGAGTACAGTGAACTCATTGTCATGTTCAAGAAACCAGTCTGAGATGATTCCAGCTTTATGACATGGCGCATTATCCTGCTGAAAGTAGCCATCAGATGTTGGGTACATTGTGGTCATAAAGGGATGGACATGGTCAGCAACAATACTCAGGTAGGCTGTGGCGTTGCAACGATGCTCAATTGGTACCAAGGGGCCCAAAGAGTGCCAAGAAAATATTCCCCACACCATGACACCACCACCACCAGCCTGAAGCGTTGATACAAGGCAGGATGGATCCATGCTTTCATGTTGTTGACGCCAAATTCTGACCCTACCATCCGAATGTCACAGCAGAAATCAAGACTCATCAGACCAGGCAACGTTTTTCCAATCTTCTAGTGTCCAATTTCCATGAGCTTGTGCAAATTGTAGCCTCAGTTTCCTGTTCTTAGCTGAAAGGAGTGGCACCCGGTGTGGTCTTCTGCTACTGTATCCCATCTGCCTCAAAGTTCGACATACTGTGCGTTCAGAGATGCTTTTCTAACAGCTCGAACCAGTCTGCCCATTCTCCTCTGACCTCTGGCATCAACAAGGCATTTCCACCCACAGAACTGCCGCTGATGTTTTTTCTTTTTCGGACCATTCTCTGTAAACCCTAGAGATGGTTGTGCGTGAAAATCCCAGTAGATCAAGCAGTTTTTCTGAAATACTCAGACCAGCCCTTCTGGGACCAACAACCATGCCACGTTCAAAGGCATCAAATCACCTTTCTTCCCCATACTGATGCTCGGTTTGAACTGCAGGAGATTGTCTTGACCATGTTTACATGCCTAAATGCACTGAGTTGCCGCCATGTGATTGGCTGATTAGAAATTAAGTGTTAACGAGCAGTTGGACAGGTGTACCTAATAAAGTGTCCGGTAAGTGTATATTAGGGTATTATACTTACCCTGGTAATTTTTGGTATAAGAACCCAGCCCCTTTAATGACCAGGAGTATAACTAGGAGTACAATGTCAGTAGAGACTGTGATGTCTTTATACAATGACTTACCTGCTTACTGCCACAGCCTTAAGGGTTATTTTGCCCTCAGGCAATGTAAATGGTCCTCGATATTTTAAGGTAGTGTTCTCTGGGTGACTGCTTTTCTTTAAGATATCTGGCTTGTTCCCATCAAGCGTATAAAATATAGAAACCTCTGGGGTATCTAAAATACAAGTAAGTGAAGAGAAAAGTTATTAAGGCTCCTACATCATGAAAAGTTGTCTCATTTACTATTATATTGCTGTGTCAGGACAATAATTTATATCACTGGAGGTGATGTATCATTTTCTTTTTTGTCTATGTATGGTGTTTTTTTGGCGCAGCTGTGGTGCAATTGCTGTTTTGCGACTTTTCCATTGGGCCAAATGAACATAGGACAATGCAAAGACACATTGACATTGACCCTGCTTGTATCAAATTCATTAAACGTGCATAGCCAAGTTTTTCATAATAGGACTGAATTCATGATTTGCGCACAAGTTTTGGTGCAAACTGACGCCTGGTCCTACCTTGGTCTCTGTGCTCCTATCTTTGATGGTTTTTTGCAACTTTTTATGCCATCGCAAACAAACGCCACAACCGGCATAGAACTGTCTGTCGTAAGGATACGTCCTAATGATATATTACCCCCAATGTTTAAGACCGGAGATAGGGTCCTGGAAGAATTTACCATACCTTAAAGGGGCGCTCTCATCTAAGATATTTATAAAATATCAACAAGATATGGCGTATATGATAGATGCTGGATCCACTTCTGGGTTCTGTATCTTCAACATCTATTAGGTGTTTATCACCTTAAAATTTCTAAGATGAGAAATACCCCAATCTACCACAAGGGTAATATTATAGGCCCTTAAATGTTCCGGCATGAAGGTAGAACTAGAATTAACCAATAAATGCCCATGACAAAATTTCATGTGCCTCGGAGATTTATATTGCCATTTTTATCAATCTTTACATTATAATTTTTGTCAATAGTACAATGTAATTTATATTTACATTAATGTATATAGGATAAGATCTACACAATGACCCTACTACTAAGTTGAACATGTCCAGAGCACTGACAAGAAGTGTAGTCTTAAAGGACATCTACCACCAAGATGAAGGATTGTAAACCAAGCACACTGACATACTGGTGTGTGCCCCCTCTGGCAGTTCGTCTTTAAGCTTCCTATGAAAATATAATTCTTTAAGAATTATGCAAATGAGCCTAATGGACTCCAGGCTCCATAGGTGTTAATGGAGCCTAGAGTCCATTAGGCTCATTTGCATAATTTTAAAAGCAATTTTTTTTTTTTTAAAAACCAGGGCATAAAAAGCTGAGAGAAAAACAGGTCCCGCCAGACTGGCCACAAACCAGTCAGTGTGTTTAGTTTACAATCCTTCATCCCGGTGGTAGATGTCATTTAAGTAGGAAAGATACAGATGTTACACTTCAAAGACTGTTAACCACCTAATACACATAATAATAATAATAATAATATATAAACAAAACAATTATAATTATTTTAAAATCATTTTATTATTATGCTTTTTTTTTAAATCACCTGATTTTATCTCGATCGGTGTACTAGTGTCTACTTCATACTTCCCCTTGCCAGGAACCGGGACACGGAGGGGTATAATCTGCGGTACACATATAGAGCCTGCAGTCATTCTTTAGAAGACAGGACCTGCAGAAAATAACATTGGCATTACATACATGACAATTCACTAATACAGGCAGTCCCCAGGTTACTTTAGCTTTGTTCTTAAGTTGAATATGTATGTATGTCAGAACTGGTATATTTTAAAATTGTAATTACAGACAAAAAATGGTTTGTCTCAGTGACATAGGATTTTCAAAATTATATGCTGTCATGGGAACAAGGATTATCAATAAAGCTTCGTTACAGAGACCTTACAGCTGATCACTGCAGCCTAGGAATATAGTTAAGCATCTAGAGCGTTTCACCAGAGGTCACCGGGGGCAGAGAGGTCCGTATGTAACTAGGGGACGTTTGTAAGTCAGGTGTCCTTAAAGGGGTTTTCCCACGAAGAAAAGTTATCCACGGGATAGGGCCTAACTTGCTGATTAGTGGGGGTCTCAGTGCTAAGACCCCTACAGATCACGAAAACGAGGGGACCCTCGTTGCTCCGTCAGGCTAATGGAGCAGACGGTCGGCATTACTGTTCTGCTCCATTAATCTCTATGAAGCTGACGGAGATCAGTGAGCGCGGCGCTCAGCAAATTCCGTCAGCTCCAAAGAGGTTAATGGAGCAAAACTGTCATCTGCTCCATTAGTCTGAAGGAGCGACGAGGGGTCCAACTGAGGTACGTGGTACACCATTGGACCCCTTGTTTTTGTGATCTGGGGGGGTCTCAGCACTGATAGGGCCTCACTTTTCTTTGTGGGAAAACCCCTTTAAGTCAGGGACCACCTGTATTTCAGGTAGTGGTGCCCTTGTGCATCTGTGTGAGAGAAAGCACTATACCATAGCTTTTTTATGTTAATGTTATAATGACTGCAGGGAACACTTTTCTTACTCTAAAAGTAGGGTCACTCTGAAACCCCTATAAAATTGACAATCCTATCACTGCAGGTGTACTTTAAATGGGAACATTGCACAGTGGCATTTATCAGTGTCATTTAAGCAGATGTTAATCTATAGAATAGGCCTCTCTCTATCTGCATTGCCTGGGGTCTACTACTCTCACAAATACTAACAAACCTATGAGAATGAAAGATACATCACAATGAGGCCTGTTCAGGAAGTCGTAAAAGGATCTCTAGTACTACAGAGGTAGCCATACATTCTACTAAATCATGAAACATGAATGTTTCAAAAATCTCATCTACATGCTGTGGCAACAATCAAGGTCGGCTCCAGGTTGGAGTAGGCCCCTCGGCGACAGAGCCTCAGTAGGCCCATTTGCAGTGAACTCACATGGCGGCATGAAAAAATTGAGAAACTAAAACGGTCCCCTGTCCCCTAATTTATCATACTAAACAGTCCGCTCATGGTTATTTTATATGAGTCCCCCCTGACACCCTACGTATTGATTAGCTACACCCCCATGGATTCCTTATTAACAGCCTTATGTTCCCCCCACAGCAGCTCTGGGCCCATGTATGCCCAGTGTTGGCGCCGGCCCCGGTGACAATGTGTCATGTCAACTGTATGCTGCACACAGAAGGTAATGATCATCCATTAAGACCCTTACATGAACGATTTACCGATTGTGGAATATAAACAGAAGCCCCCACCACTATCGCCAAAATGTGACTGTGCATATGCAACATGTGCAGTTACCCTAATGTATTGGCTGCAGATCTGCTGTGCAGTATTTCCATGTGGCAAATCCGCAGTGTAATACAGTAGCGTTGTAGTATACAGGCAGTCCCCGGGTTACATACAAGATAGGGTCTGGAGGTTTGTTCTTAAGTTGAATTTGTATGTAAGTCGAAACTGTATATTTTCTAATGGAAGTTCTAGACAATTTTTTTTCTTTTGCCCCAGTGACAATTGGAGTTTCAAAATTTTTGGTGTAATTGGACCAAGAATTATCAATAAAGCTTCATTACAGACACCTTACAGCTGATCATTGCAGTCTGGGACTATAGTAAAGCATCCAGAGAGCTTCACCAGAGGTCACAGTGGGCAGAGGGGTCCGTCTGTAACTATGGGTTGTCTGTAAGTCGGGTGTCCTTAAGTAGGGGACCGCCTGTATGGCACTGAAGCCAAACTCATACACCCAATGCGGGAAAAAATTCTCATCGTCAATAAGTAAATCACTTACTACTTTGGAGAATCATGTTGGGGTACACATGAGAGAGAAGATTTTGACTTGTTTCGGATGCTTGTGGAATGGATACCGGATTGCCACTGGTAACGCTGGTATCCTGCAGCCATTCCACAAGCATCAGAAACAAGAAACTTGCACGTTTCTGATGCAGACCCTGGTTTGATTTTGTTGCGACTCAAGGGCAGAGCTCTTTTGTGTACACTATTGTATTGGAAAGGTTGAACTCTGCAAATGATGCACAAGAATTAGTGACATGTCGCTTAATTGCTACGGTCGAGAATTTTCTCCCCCCGCATTTTGTGTATGGGATCGACTTCAATGCACTAACATTTTTGCGTTTTGCACTGTAGAAATTATGTGCGCCAAATCATATGCCCCCTAAGGAAGCGACAACAATGCGAAACGCGCGTTGGGGAGATATTGACCACAGCCCAGGACCCAGGAGTCTTTCTTGAATGGGTAACTAATCTCTATATGTTGATGTATATTGAGCACGATTTCAATATGGCCATGGTGCCATAATAATTTTTTTGATGGAAGAGTAATATGTATACCGAGTAGTCTTTATATATATTTTGCACTTGGACTTTTTTCTGCAATATATTTCCTGGATTCTAAACGGTCTAGATGGCAATATAGTCTATTTTGGAGTACCATCACTGAGGTGTTTTAATATGTGTGTTATTCATATTTATTTTTATGTCTTTTTTCTTAATAAAGTATTGATTAATTTGTACCTGAATGCACTTGATTCTTTTTTGGTTTTATATTTTGTGTATGGGATTGACTTCAATCCTATGCACTCACATTTTTGCTGTATTATGCTGCGTTTTACATTGTAGAAATTATGTGCGCCAAATCCGCACCACGTGCAGTTACATTAAGGCTTCTCTGTCTCTGCTTTCCCACCAATTATGGATCTTCCATGGATGTTTCCAGTAACGTTACTAGAAGAGGCTGGGCCCCATGGCAGACTTCTGAATGGAGCCCTCTTCCCCCGTTAAAAAAAAAATACATATTTGTATACTCACACATGTAAGTTATAATCACACACAGTATATATACAACATACATACATACAGCAATATACAATACACACATACATACAATAACATGAACAGAAATACAGCATAAAAACCCAATATCATGGATGCTGGGGCCCCCTGACACTGCTATGGCTGCTACCACTGTAGTTACGCCCCTGGATGTTTCACCTTGGACCTTCCTTACCTGATCAGTCAATGAAAAAAAATGAAATGCATAAACACATGTCACATATAGTTTCACCCAGATAAGTTTTATAAACCCTGATCAATAATAAGCAGAATAAAGTGAGTCCTGCATTACGTCCCATTGATATAAGGAGCTATATGGGTGACAGCACATCCCTCCCCCACCCTCCATCCCCTCCTTGTTACCCGGGGTGTATTGCAGAGCGCTGATAGAAGACACTTGCTGTTCGCTGGCGGAAACTGCGGTCCCGTTACTACAGACGCTTCTCCCGGTGGAGGCTGCACCTTTCAGGACGGAGCCCAGTGATTGGCGCATTCCCGTTACCTCAGTAACCAAAGATGCGAAACATACCCCTGCCCCTATTTCGCGGAAGAGAAGAACTTGACGGGAAGAGCCATCTTTAATAAGGGCAAAGGCTTCCGGTGTAAAATAATCTTGCATGACAATTATAATAGTGTGAGTACACGGATTTGTGGAGGTAATCATACAATAGCCTGTGCTGCCTTTTGGTTAGATTTAAATTAATGAAACGCTACGGCTACTTAGGTTTGCCCTCAAACAATATGGCCGGCGGGGATTCAGCCACGAAGCGCATGCGCAGTAGGGAGAGGGTCTATGATGAGATGGTTGAGTTTAGTATGGAGGTGCTCATGGTAGATTCTCACTTTCAAAACAACAACATTCATGACAGTGAGATGACCAGACTGAGCAATTCCACTTCTCCAGGCACTTAGGAAGGGGAGATTTATATACAAATGTGTAAATGAAAAACTAGCAACAAAGGCGGTTGTTATTTTAGGCGGTTTTTATTTTATTCCTGAAATGATTAAACTTAAATTGCTTGTAGGCTACCCCATAAAAATATTTTAAACGTAAAAGTTATTAAAATAATTGTTATTTGGGGGGGGTGTTAGCTTTTTGCTAGCCATAAATGTTAATAAAAAGTTATTAAAGTGTCATACAGTTCCCAAAACGACATATATATATTAGTCAGAATTAATCCCAGAAAAAAATGTCATCATTCATAGTCTTATAGAAAGAAGAAAACTGTGAAGGAGGTCACAGCTCAAACAAATTTAATGCAAAACACCGGCAGCTCGTTCCCGATCGCAGGCATTTCCATAGAAATGCCAATGTGATCGGGCCGCGCCCCGCCCCGGTGGGTGCGGCTTTGTTTGCGTTTTCAAGCGCAGACAAAGCGGTGGGTGTGGCACCAGCCTAAGGGTGATGCCACACATGGCGTTTTTGGTCCGTTTTTAAACATCTGTTTTCAGTCCGTTTTTGGCCGTTTACCATGCGTTTGGCTGCTTACAACCAGTATATCTATTAAGATAATTGGGAAAAACGGACCAAAAAACAGACCAAAAACGCCATGTGTGGCATCACCCTAAAACTTTCTAGATAGCTTAGGGATATATTAAGAGCGTTTATATAACAAATCATATGCTATGAAAACTATACTCTCTATGCACTTGATTTCTGAGCTGTAGTGTGTGGTGTAATATAGTATTTCTTGCCCATAGAGATAGATTTACAAAGTATAACAGGAAAAACTTTTTGAGCATGCCGCTCACTCACTTGGACCGTTGTAATCCCAGGATTGTGATGAGTTGTGTCCGGCACTCCAGGCTGATGGTAGAAAAACTTGTTTATTTAGGATACATTAAAAAAGAGATGAACTTTGCATAGTCCTGTAGACACAACCCTCTTTTTTTCTAGTAGAAAGTATACCTGGTGCTAAGTTACTGGAGGAAGCAAGGCCAAGCTAAGTCCTCTTTCACATGAACGTAGCCTACCCTACAGCCGCACACTGTAACCAACGTAGCCAAGCCTACAGCCACACGCTGGAGAGGCGGAAGGATGAGCGCTTCCCACCCCTCCCCTCTCCATAGGAAGGCATGGCGCCTGGCCGTAAACACAGGAAAAGATAGAGAATGCTCTGTCTTTTCCCCATTCACAGTGTGGTAAGGTAGCACACGTGTGCTCACAGTACTCCGGCTGGGTACCATAGGTGTCTATAGGGACATATATCCAGCCGATATACATCCCCCACAACATCCATGTGAAATGGGCCTTAGTTTGTAGATGATAGTCCATAGTATCCATGTGGTTATGTCATGTCTTCCATATGCCTGGGAAATCATATTGTCTTGCTGTGCGGAAGAACAATGTGATTATGTGCTCAGACTGATAATGACATGTGCCACATGTATAGTCCAGTATCTCCTTATATACAAGTAAAGTGTTATTGTAGCGACCCATCTGAATGAGGTCGCCTTGACGGGGCAGATGGGCTCGCACAATCTAACTGTGCGCTAAAAACCTCAGAACTAATTGCTAAACTTGAGAATATAGAGGTAGAATATTCTTATGTAAATCTCCACTTCCGCAGGATATGACCCCACCAGAGAGTATGTGGAAAGTAGATGAATTAGTTCTGAACCCCACTTCTTCTCAGCTTCCTGAACCCATACACAAAACGTAGTAAAACATCTGCAGTGTAAATGCCTTTCTTCTGCAGATGTATGAGATACATTAGTGATCTGTCACTTATTGCTGCGGATTATGTAATGCAAAGAAAATGGGGCACTTCTGTGGGCTACAGAAATGGGGCATATTATGGGATCCACAGTGGGGCATATACAGTGAGGGAGCCATAAAGGTGGGTATTATACTGTATGGATCTGTTAAGGGATGGGATAAAGCAGAGGTTCACAATCTGTCACAACCCCTTTGGTGGATGAGTAATTGTTTTATTTAGTTTGTGGAAGAATGTCAAAAAGGTTTTCCGATGGTCTTAGAGATCGAGACACCTCTCATCTTTTTGTGTCAAATGTTTCCTGACTATTCCCCTCTGTAACTGAATGATCAAATGCATGTGCGTCTTTAAGGGCTCATTCACACAGCCGCATATACGTCCCCATAGACAGCCGAGCGGCGATACGGTGCCACAGATTTGTGGCACCGATACGCGCTGTACACCGCAAAAAGATAGAGCATGATCTTGCGAGTGTGTGGTCGTGTGCCGGTCAGTTTTCTATAGAGGGAGGAGGGGTCACTGCATGGCAGGCATACCGTGTGTTAATGTATCCTAAGACTCACATACATTTTATTGGGAAATTAGTCCTTACACAGAGAGGCTATGGAAGCACAGGCTGTAACATCCCTGTGACTGCTGGCTACTGTGGCACATTCCTGTGACTGCTGGCTACTTCTGAAATACTCAGACCAGCCCTTCTGGGACCAACAACCATGCCACGTTCAAAGGCATCAAATCACCTTTCTTCCCCATACTGATGCTCGGTTTGAACTGCAGGAGATTGTCTTGACCATGTTTACATGCCTAAATGCACTGAGTTGCCGCCATGTGATTGGCTGATTAGAAATTAAGTGTTAACGAGCAGTTGGACAGGTGTACCTAATAAAGTGGCTGGTAAGTGTATATTAGGGTATTATACTTACCCTGGTAATTTTTGGTATAAGTGCCCAGCCCCTTTAATGACCAGGAGTATAATGTCAGTAGAGACTGTGATGTCTTTATACAATGACTTACCTGCTTACTGCCACAGCCTTAAGGGTTATTTTACCCTCAGGCAATGTAAATGGTCCTCGATATTTTAAGGTAGTGTTCTCTGGGTGACTGCTTTTCTTTAAGATATCTGGCTTGTTCCCATCAAGCGTATAAAATATAGAAACCTCTGGGGTATCTAAAATACAAGTAAGTGAAGAGAAAAGTTATTAAGGCTCCTACATCATGAAAAGTTGTCTCATTTACTATTATATTGCTGTGTCAGGACAATAATTTATATCTCTGGAGGTGATGTATCATTTTCTTTTTTGTCTATGTATGGTGTTTTTTGGCGCAGCTGTGGTGCAATTGCTGTTTTGCGACTTTTCCATTGGGCCAAATGAACATAGGACAATGCAAAGACACATTGACATTGACCCTGCTTGTATCAAATTCATTAAACGTGCATAGCCAAGTTTTTCATAATAGGACTGAATTCATGATTTGCGCACAAGTTTCGTTGCAAACTGACGCCTGTTCCTACCTTGGTCTCTGTGCTCCTATCTTTGATGGTTTTTTGCAACTTTTTATGCCATCGCAAACAAACGCCACAACCGGCATAGAACTGTCTGTCGTAAGGATACGTCCTAATGATATATTACCCCCAATGTTTAAGACCGGAGATAGGGTCCTGGAAGAATTTACCATACCTTAAAGGGGCGCTCTCATCTAAGATATTTATAAAATATCAACAAGATATGGCGTATATGATAGATGCTGGATCCACTTCTGGGTTCTGTATCTTCAACATCTATTAGGTGTTTATCACATATCCATCGGATATGTTAAAATTTCTAAGATGAGAAATACCCCAATCTGCCAAAAGGGTAATATTATAGGTCCTTAAATGTTCCGGCATGAAGGTAGAACTAGAATTAAC
The DNA here is from genome assembly GCA_019512145.1 of Engystomops pustulosus. Classification (NCBI taxonomy): domain Eukaryota; kingdom Metazoa; phylum Chordata; class Amphibia; order Anura; family Leptodactylidae; genus Engystomops; species Engystomops pustulosus. Next base: position 46,592 of record WNYA01000170.1, on the reverse strand, counting down.
CAATAAATGCCCATGACAAAATTTCATGTGCCTCGGAGATTTATATTGCCATTTTTATCAATCTTTACATTATAATTTTTGTCAATAGTACAATGTAATTTATATTTACATTAATGTATATATAGGATAAGATCTACAGAATGACCCAACTACAAGATTGAACATGTCCAGAGCACTGACAAGAAGTGTAGTCTTAAAGGACATCTACCACCAAGATGAAGGATTGTAAACCAAGCACACTGACATACTGGTGTGTGCCCCCTCTGGCAGTTCGTCTTTAAGCTTCCTATGAAAATATAATTCTTTAAGAATTATGCAAATGAGCCTAATGGACTCCAGGCTCCATAGGTGTTAATGGAGCCTAGAGTCCATTAGGCTCATTTGCATAATTTTAAAAGCAATTTTTTTTTTTTTAAAAACCAGGGCATAAAAAGCTGAGAGAAAAACAGGTCCCGCCAGACTGGCCACAAACCAGTCAGTGTGTTTAGTTTACAATCCTTCATCCCGGTGGTAGATGTCATTTAAGTAGGAAAGATACAGATGTTACACTTCAAAGACTGTTAACCACCTAATACACATAATAATAATAATAATAATATATAAACAAAACAATTATAATTATTTTAAAATCATTTTATTATTATGCTTTTTTTTTAAATCACCTGATTTTATCTCGATCGGTGTACTAGTGTCTACTTCATACTTCCCCTTGCCAGGAACCGGGACACGGAGGGGTATAATCTGCGGTACACATATAGAGCCTGCAGTCATTCTTTAGAAGACAGGACCTGCAGAAAATAACATTGGCATTACATACATGACAATTCACTAATACAGGCAGTCCCCAGGTTACTTTAGCTTTGTTCTTAAGTTGAATATGTATGTATGTCAGAACTGGTATATTTTAAAATTGTAATTACAGACAAAAAATGGTTTGTCTCAGTGACATAGGATTTTCAAAATTATATGCTGTCATGGGAACAAGGATTATCAATAAAGCTTCGTTACAGAGACCTTACAGCTGATCACTGCAGCCTAGGAATATAGTTAAGCATCTAGAGCGTTTCACCAGAGGTCACCGGGGGCAGAGAGGTCCGTATGTAACTAGGGGACGTTTGTAAGTCAGGTGTCCTTAAAGGGGTTTTCCCACGAAGAAAAGTTAGGCCCTATCCACGGGATAGGGCCTAACTTGCTGATTAGTGGGGGTCTCAGTGCTAAGACCCCTACAGATCATGAAAACGAGGGGACCTTCGTTGCTCCATCAGGCTAATGGAGCAGACGGTCGGCATTACTGTTCTGCTCCATTAATCTCTATGAAGCTGACGGAGATCAGTGAGCGCGGCGCTCAGCAAATTCCGTCAGCTCCAAAGAGATTAATGGAGCAAAACTGTCATCTGCTCCATTAGCCTGAAGGAGCGACGAGGGGTCCAACTGAGGTACGTGGTACACCATTGGACCCCTTGTTTTTGTGATCTGAGGGGGTCTCAGCACTGATAGGGCCTAACTTTTCTTTGTGGGAAAACCCCTTTAAGTCAGGGACCACCTGTATTTCAGGTAGTGGTGCCCTTGTGCATCTGTGTGAGAGAAAGCACTATACCATAGCTTTATTATGTTAATGTTATAATGACTGCAGGGAACACTCTTCTTACTCTAAAGGTAGGGTCACTCTGAAACCCCTATAAAATTGACAATCCTATCACTGCAGGTGCACTTTAAATGGGAACATTGCACAGTGGCATTTATCAGTGTAATTTAAGCAGATGTTAATCTATAGAATAGGCCTCTCTCTATCTGCATTGCCCGGGGTCTACTACTCTCACAAATACTAACAAACCTATGAGAATGAAAGATACGTCACAATGAGGCCTGTTCAGGAAGTCGTAAAAGGATCTCTAGTACTACAGAGGTAGCTATACAGTCTACTAAATCATGAAACATGTATGTTTCAAAAATCTCATCTACATGCTGTGGCGACAATCAGGGTCGGCTCCAGGTTGGAGTAGGCCCCTCGGCGACATAGCCTCAGTAGGCCCATTTGCAGTGAACTCACATGGCGGCATGAAAAAATTGAGAAACTAAAACGGTCCTCTGTCCCCTAATTTATCATACTAAACAGTCCGCTCATGGTTATTTTATAGGAGTCCCCCCTGACACCCTATGTATTGATTAGCTACACCCCCATGGATTCCTTATTAACAGCCTTATGTTCCCCCCACAGCAGCTCTGGGCCCATGTATGCCCAGTGTTGGCGTATGCTGCACACAGAAGGTAATGATCATCCATTAAGACCCTTACATGAACGATTTACCGATTGTGGAATATAAACAGAAGCCCCCACCACTATCGCCAAAATGTGACTGTGTATGTGCAACATGTGCAGTTACCCTAATGTATTGGCTGCAGATCTGCTGTGCAGTATTTCCATGTGGCAAATCCGCAGTGTAATACAGTAGCGTTGTAGTATACAGGCAGTCCCCGGGTTACATACAAGATAGGGTCTGGAGGTTTGTTCTTAAGTTGAATTTGTATGTAAGTCGAAACTGTATATTTTATAATGGAAGTTCTAGACAATTTTTTTTCTTTTGCCCCAGTGACAATTGGAGTTTCAAAATTTTTGGTGTAATTGGACCAAGAATTATCAATAAAGCTTCATTACAGACACCTTACAGCTGATCATTGCAGTCTGGGACTATAGTAAAGCATCCAGAGAGCTTCACCAGAGGTCACAGTGGGCAGAGGGGTCCGTCTGTAACTATGGGTTGTCTGTAAGTCGGGTGTCCTTAAGTAGGGGACCGCCTGTATGGCACTGAAGCCAAACTCATACACCCAATGCGGGAAAAAATTCTCATCGTCAATAAGTAAATCACTTACTACTTTGGAGAATCATGTTGGGGTACACATGAGAGAGAAGATTTTGACTTGTTTCGGATGCTTGTGGAATGGATACCGGATTGCCACTGGTAACGCTGGTATCCTGCAGCCATTCCACAAGCATCAGAAACAAGAAACTTGCACGTTTCTGATGCAGACCCTGGTTTGATTTTGTTGCGACTCAAGGGCAGAGCTCTTTTGTGTACACTATTGTATTGGAAAGGTTGAACTCTGCAAATGATGCACAAGAATTAGTGACATGTCGCTTAATTGCTACGGTCGAGAATTTTCTCCCCCCGCATTTTGTGTATGGGATCGACTTCAATGCACTAACATTTTTGCGTTTTGCACTGTAGAAATTATGTGCGCCAAATCATATGCCCCCTAAGGAAGCGACAACAATGCGAAACGCGCGTTGGGGAGATATTGACCACAGCCCAGGACCCAGGAGTCTTTCTTGAATGGGTAACTAATCTCTATATGTTGATGTATATTGAGCACGATTTCAATATGGCCATGGTGCCATAATAATTTTTTTGATGGAAGAGTAATATGTATACCGAGTAGTCTTTATATATATTTTGCACTTGGACTTTTTTCTGCAATATATTTCCTGGATTCTAAACGGTCTAGATGGCAATATAGTCTATTTTGGAGTACCATCACTGAGGTGTTTTAATATGTGTGTTATTCATATTTATTTTTATGTCTTTTTTCTTAATAAAGTATTGATTAATTTGTACCTGAATGCACTTGATTCTTTTTTGGTTTTATATTTTGTGTATGGGATTGACTTCAATCCTATGCACTCACATTTTTGCTGTATTATGCTGCGTTTTACATTGTAGAAATTATGTGCGCCAAATCCGCACCACGTGCAGTTACATTAAGGCTTCTCTGTCTCTGCTTTCCCACCAATTATTGATCTTCCATGGATGTTTCCAGTAACGTTACTAGAAAAGGCTGGGCCCCATGGCAGAATTCTGAATGGAGCCCTCTTCCCCCGTTAAAAAAAATATATATATTTGTGTACTCACACATGTAAGTTATAATCACACACAGTATATATACAACATACATACATACAGCAATATACAATACACACATACATACAATAACATGAACAGAAATACAGCATAAAAACCCAATATCCTGGATGCTGGGGCCCCCTGACACTGCTATGGCTGCTACCACTGTAGTTACGCCCCTGGATGTTTCACCTTGGACCTTCCTTACCTGATCAGTCAATGAAAAAAAATGAAATGCATAAACACATGTCACATATAGTTTCACCCAGATAAGTTTTATAAACCCTGATCAATAATAAGCAGAATAAAGTGAGCCCTGCATTACGTCCCATTGATATAAGGAGCTATATGGGTGACAGCACATCCCTCCCCCACCCTCCATCCCCTCCTTGTTACCCGGGGTGTATAGCACAGCGCTGATAGAAGACACTTGCTGTTCGCTGGCGGAAACTGCGGTCCCGTTACTACAGACGCTTCTCCCGGTGGAGGCTGCACCTTTCAGGACGGAGCCCAGTGATTGGCGCATTCCCGTTACCTCAGTAACCAAAGATGCGAAACATACCCCCGCCCCTATTTCGCGGAAGAGAAGAACTTGAGGGGAAGAGCCATCTTTAATAAGGGCAAAGGCTTCCGGTGTAAAATAATCTTGCATGACAATTATAATAGTGTGAGTACACGGATTTGTGGAGGTAATCATACAATAGCCTGTGCTGCCTTTTGGATAGATTTAAATTAATGAAACGCTACGGCTACTTAGGTTTGCCCTCAAACAATATGGCCGGCGGGGATTCAGCCACGAAGCGCATGCGCAGTAGGGAGAGGGTCTATAATGAGATGGTTGAGTTTAGTATGGAGTTGCTCATGGTAGATTCTCACTTTCAAAACAACAACATTCATGACAGTGAGGTGACCAGACTGAGCTATTCCACTTCTCCAGGAGGGGAGATTGATATACAAATGTGTAAATGAAGAACTAGCAACAAAGGCGGTTGTTATTTTAGGCGGTTTTTATTTTATTCCTGAAATGATTAAACTTAAATTGCTTGTAGGCTACCCCATAAAAATATTTTAAACGTAAAAGTTATTAAAATAATTGTTATTTGGGGGGGGTGTTAGCTTTTTGCTAGCCATAAATGTTAATAAAAAGTTATTAAAGTGTCATACAGTTCCCAAAACGACATATATATATTAGTCAGAATTAATCCCAGAAAAAAATGTCATCATTCATAGTCTTATAGAAAGAAGAAAACTGTGAAGGAGGTCACAGCTCAAACAAATTTAATGCAAAACACCGGCAGCTCGTTCCCGATCGCAGGCATTTCCATAGAAATGCCAATGTGATCGGGCCGCGCCCCGCCCCGGTGGGTGCGGCTTTGTTTGCGTTTTCAAGCGCAGACAAAGCGGTGGGTGTGGCACCAGCCTAAGGGTGATGCCACACATGGCGTTTTTGGTCCGTTTTTAAACATCTGTTTTCAGTCCGTTTTTGGCCATTTACCATGCGTTTGGCTGCTTACAACCAGTATAACTATTAAGATAATTGGGAAAAACGGACCAAAAAACAGACCAAAAACGCCATGTTTGGCATCACCCTAAAACTTTCTAGATAGCTTAGGGATATATTAAGAGCGTTTATATAACAAATCATATGCTATGAAAACTATACTCTCTATGCACTTGATTTCTGAGCTGTAGTGTGTGGTGCAATATAGTATTTCTTGCCCATAGATAAGTAGCTTTTCAAAGTATAACAGGAAAAACTTTTTGAGCATGCCGCTCACTCACTTGGACCGTTGTAATCCCAGGATTGTGATGAGTTGTGTCCGGGACTCCAGGCTGATGGTAGAAAAACTTGTTTATTTAGGATACATTAAAAAAAGAGGTGAACTTTGCATAGTCCTGTAGACACAACCCTCTTTTTTTCTAGTAGAAAGTATACCTGGTGCTAAGTTACTGGAGGAAGCAAGGCCAAGCTAAGTCCTCTTTCACATGAACGTAGCCTACCCTACAGCTGCACGCTGTAACCAACGTAGCCAAGCCTACAGCCACACGCTGGAGAGGCGGAAGGATGAGCGCTTCCCACCCCTCCCCTCTCCATAGGAAGGCATGGCGCCTGGCCGTAAACACAGGAAAAGATAGAGAATGCTCTGTCTTTTCCCCATTCACAGTGTGGTAAGGTAGCACACGTGTGCTCACAGTACTCCGGCTGGGTACCATAGGTGTCTATAGGGACATATATCCAGCCGATATACATCCCCCACAACGTCCATGTGAAATGGGCCTTAGTTTGTAGATGATAGTCCATAGTATCCATGTGGTTATGTCATGTCTTCCATATGCCTGGGAAATCATATTGTCTTGCTGTGCGGAAGAACAATGTGATTATGTACTCAGACTAATAATGACATGTGCCACATGTATAGTCCAGTATCTCCTTATATACAAGTAAAGTGTTAGTGTAGCGACCCATCTGAATGAGCTCCCCTTGACGGGGCAGATGGGCTCGCACAATCTAACTGTGCGCTAAAAACCTCAGAACTAATTGCTAAACTTGAGAATATAGAGGTAGAATATTCTTATGTAAATCTCCACTTCCGCAGGATATGACCCCACCAGAGAGTATGTGGAAAGTAGAGGAATTAGTTCTGAATCCCACTTCTTCTCAGCTTCCTGAACCCATACACAAAACGTAGTAAAACATCTGCAGTGTAAATGCCTTTCTTCTGCAGATGTATGAGATACAGAAAATTAGTGATCTGTCACTTATTGCTGCGGATTATGTAATGCAAAGAAAATGGGGCTCTTCTGTGGGCTACAGAAATGGGGCATATTATGGGATCCACAGTGGGGCATATACAGTGAGGGAGCCATAAAGGTGGGTATTATACTGTATGGATCTGTTAAGGGATGGGATAAAGCAGAGGTTCTCAATCTGTCGGTCACAACCCCTTTGGTGGATGAGTAATTGTTTTATTTAGTTTGTGGAAGAATGTCAAAAAGGTTTTCCGATGGTCTTAGAGACCGAGACACCTCTCATCTTTTTGTGTCAAATGTTTCCTGACTATTCCCCTCTGTAACTGAATGATCAAATGCATGTGCGTCTTTAAGGGCTCATTCCCATGGCCTCATATACGTCCCCATAGACAGCCGAGCGGCGATACGGTGCCACAGATTTGTGGCACCGATACGTGCTGTATACCGCAAAAGATAGAGCATGATCTTGCGAGTGTGTGGTCGTGTGCCGGTCAGTTTTCTATAGAGGGAGGAGGGGTCACTGCATGGCAGGCATACCGTGTGTTAATGTATCCTAAGACTCACATACATTTTATTGGGAAATTAGTCCTTACACAGAGAGGCTATGGAAGCACAGGCTGTAACATCCCTGTGACTGCTGGCTACTGTGGCACATTCCTGTGACTGCTGGCTACTGTGGCACATCCCTGTGACTGCTGGCTACTGTGGCACATCCCTGTGACTGCTGGCTACTGTGGCACATCCCTGTGACTGATGGCTACTGTGGCACATCATTGTGAGTGCTGGCTAATGGGGGGGCAGTCCTGTGACTACTGGAAACTTGGGGCAGGTGATGGATCCTTGTGACTACGATTCATAACATTACAGTTATGAAGTAGCAATGAAAATAATTTTATTGTTTGGGGTCACCATAACACAAGGATCTCTATAATAGGCCTGTAGAATTAGGAAGGTTGACAAGCACTGGGATTGAGGATGGGGCAAAGAGTGTAAACATTTTCTGTGACTTGCTGCTCTCTTCTATGCAGTAAAAGTTGGGAGTTATTCGTATTTCCTCCAACATATATTACTGTACAAAAATATCACTTCCCTCCTCCTAACCCCTCCGACAGGCAAACTTCCCCTCTTTAAAAAAAAATCCCCTCTCATCATGCAGTCCCACGTAAAAATATGAAGTCCTGTGTAAAGATAAGATAGATAATGGCGTGTAAAACATCACTGTCCTCCCAGCAGCCCCATGTAAAACACATCACTGCTGTTCCATGTAAATATCATTATCCTGCGCTCCCCCCGCCGTACACGCGTAGAAACCAGTGTGACAGCCACTACTGCTCTACTTCCTGTTACATTGTAGGATTAGCAGCCCCGCCCCTCCACGTGACATCTCCCCCATAGCCACGCCTCCTCCTGTGAATGGTGTCGCACAGCGGCGTGGAGGTCCCGGGGCGCTGTTAGATGATGGCGGATGTGAAAGTGAAGCAGGAGGGCGGAGAGGCGGCCGACATAGAGAGCAGGTGCCGTGCCCGTGTGTCTGACTGACAGCCGCTCCGCTTACTGACATGGCGTGCTGCTGTGTCAAGATAAAGGGGATCTGCTCGGTCTATAGTCAGGGCTGAGCGTCAGTTTGTGATCTGTTGTGCTTCATTAACCCTTTGTGCAGCTGTGAGACTGTCATGTCGCTCTGGTGGAGTAAAGTTGGTCACACTGTTAATTTGTGAAGTGTTTGGCCTGGCATCAGGGTTGTGCCAAGAGTTCCCAAAAATCTGGTTACTAAATTGTGCCATCCAATGCATGACCACCATCCAATGCATAATACCCCAGTGCTGGGGGGTAATAGGTCAGAGTGACCCTAATAGGTATCTACCCTGCTGTAAGTATAGGTCATTAGACCAATGATCAGAATTGGTCTATAAAATACATCCATCTTATAACTGCAGTGTGACAAGCGATGGAGTAACATTGGTTCAGTTAAGTTTTCCAAAGTTCGTTATCCCCTTTCCAGAGATCTGATCAGGGAGGGTCCGACAGGGGTGATCCCCATGAATTCTGTGAACTAGGATCCTGTCCCGAATAATTGAATAATGTGATAAGTCAAGCACGCGTCCTACCACTCCATTTAGTATTGTCAAAAATTGCACAGCACATTCGGGTGAAGTATGAATGGAGCAGCAGAACACATCCTCAACCTACTAATTAATTCCGTTAGTGAGAGCGCGACCCTCTGTTCCACTGATAAGTGGGTGTCCCTTTGTTTGGACCTCTACTGATCCAATTATAATCCTGCACTCTGTGGACGGAGGGTAATAATTAAACTAGGGACAAGCCTTTTAATGTTGGGGATGCAATAGCATCAGAGAAATCTCGCACAACTCTGCTGCAGTGATTTACAGTCACACTATAGTGGATAGGCTTTACGCAATATACATCCATATGCTGCATAAAAAAACCTGCCACAAAAGAATTTACATTGTAAAGTTTTGAATCTGTATTATGTCCATTGCATTATTGCTGTGGAGGTTACTGTAAGAATTTAGTAAGTTTGAAATCTGCAATGCACAGGTAACTCAAAACGGAAAACGGTTGCAGAAACCATCTGCGTTATGCAGCTGTATGTCCAGTTTAGTTATGTTGCAGTGATAATGTCCCCATCTTGCATGTTCTTGGCAGATTGAACACTTTGCAGGGGACAGGACTTCATAGTAAAATATGATGCAAGGAGTCCCTGCTTCCTTGCATTATATATCTCTGTGATGCACATTGGTCCTGGACATTTGGGCAGATTTATCAAGCAGTCAGAAAGTCAGAATATTTCCAATTGCCCATGGCAACCAATCACAGTTCCCCTTTAAAATATTCATGAGCACTGGTGAAATGAAAGCTGAGCTGTGATTGGTTGCCATGGGCAACTGGAAATATTCTGACTTTCAGACTGCTTGATAAATCTGCCCCATTGTGTTTTATGGACAGACCAAAGTAATGTGACAATGCCCTAAAGCAGTGATGGCGAACCTTTTAGAAACCGAGTGCCCAAGCTACAACTAAAATCCACTTATTTACCGTGAAGTGCCAACATAGAATTTTAAGCAGTAACTTATTGCTACCCGTTCTTCCACATATTTCAATCGTATCAGGCCCTAAGGCCACCAATACAGTTTAAAGAAGGAGGGAAAATTCAGACTATCATTGTAGCTTCTCTCCAGAGGAAGAATGAAGGGTCCAGCAGTATGACCCCCAAAGATAATGCAGCCCCTTCCACACTTTCTCACTTTTCCCGCAGTTCCAAACAGCCAATGGAGTGTTGCTCTAAAATAGCGCTGAGAGCAGCATCTCTTAAGTTTCCTGGGGCTACAGGAAGATTTGGTGGATTTGTACCTGTCTGGTGAACTCTGTCCTGGGGTGAGAATCTGAGTGCCCACAGAAACGGCCCTGAGTGCCACCTCTGGCACCCGTGCCATAGGTTCGCCACCACTGCCCTAAAGGATACATCACTACCTGGTGATGCATGTGCTTGGGGCATCACGTGCACTGTGCATGTTGGAGCATGTACATAACGTGCTGTAAACTAGGGTTATAGGAGTTGTATAGAGCATTGGAAGATGCTGGCATACTAGAGATTTTAGAGCATTCCCTGTTTGCACTTTCTTTCTATACAGATGACTGTGACTGGTACCCATCCAAAAGTAGGTATCTGTGGAAAAGATTGTGGCGTGTTTCTATATTTTAGGTGCTATCCTTAGGAAGTATTTGTGCCAAAATAAAGGGTCACATTCTATCTCTTGTGATGTCATCCAAAGCAATTAAAAGGAATAAAAAGTCTTTCTAACTAACTTTAACAAATAACTGTATTGCTGGTCCCTTAAAATTAGGACCTGTTGGGTCATAAACCAGATCTCGTTGCTATAATATTGTATGGGTCCTTCATGTATGTGTCTATGTTTTAGGATCATCGAGCTCTGTCAGCAGTTCCCTCATGGAATCACCGATCAAGTCATCCAAAATGAGATGCCGCACATCGAAGCAAAACAGAGAGCGATGGCTATCAACCGTTTGCTGTCCGTTGTAAGATCGATAAAGCTATATATCGTCATGGATAGAATACGCAGATGAATGGAAATTATTTCCGCTTTCACCAAAATATGTTGCATGGGAAAGAACCCCTAAAGTGTACAAAGGGCCTTTAATGCTATCTGTTTTTTCACCAGCTAGTGCACGTTCCCATGTATTTCACGGGGTCATGCACAGGGCTGTGGTCTACAAGACCCACTTGATTGCAAAGGTATTGGCTGTAGACAGTGGCATAACTTGAAGCTGATGGGCCCCAGTGCAAAGTCTGTGCCAGGCCCCGACTATAATGTATGGTTTATAGTAATAGTCTTCTCATATAGGAAAGTGACACAACAAGGGCCCCCTAAACCTCCATCGCAACCTCTGCACCCCCTAAAGTTCCGCCCCTGCATGAGAAATTTTGGAAAGAGGCGTGGATTTTTTGGCAAGGCTTATTCTCCTGGGCTTTAGGTACGCCCCTGTAATTGTTTGGAGGGAAGTACAGATAAAAACCTTTTAAAGGGAACATGATAACTGTATTCTAAGAACAGTTCACTGATATTTTCTGTTTAAGCACAACTTTTATTAACTGTTTGACTCTCTAGGGACAGTTGGACCTTCTTAGAAGTGGTACTGGCCTGTTATACAGAATGAAGGACGCACAGACTGCTAGGTGAGGATTATTGGCATATGTTCAATGACTGGTGTCATTAGAAGCTAGAAAAACATAAATTATTTTCCTTATATATTATAATATTTTACTTCAAGGGGTTGTCCGGGTATATATATATAAAAAATAATAATAATATACGGTGGGAAAGCGGTTGCAAAAAAATAAACGCTACTACTCTCCAGTTCAGGTGTGGCGCCACGTGTCACCGCTGCCCCCTCTTAAAGATGCAGCAGGAGTTGAATGCTGTAGAATGGGAGCAGCTGTTAATGTGACGTAACTGCTGGCCTTTGTATACAGATGCTGGCAGCAACAAGTGGCATCACAGATGGATGGGAGCCCAGAGAGAGACGACTATAAGTGGTTTATTATTATTTCAGCCCCCAACCGTATATAAAAAGGTTTTTATTCCTGGATAACCCCTTTAAAGCATAAAATGCTTTTGTTTTAATACCCAGAACTAGCTGTTCCTATATATGGCATTGTGAACTTAAACTTACTTTATTGTTGGTAAAATTATCTTTCTTGTTCTCATAATTTAATATGTATATAATTTTATATGTAATTGCAGTGATTTGTAGTTTTTCAGTTGTTTTCTCTACCAAATATTTAATGCAGTTGACCCTTTGCCCTAACCAGGAGGCTTGTTAATATTTTTTTTTTGTGTTTTGGTGTGTAGTAAAATGAAAGGTTCTGACAACCAGGAAAAGTTAGTATATCAGATTATTGAAGATGCTGGAAATAAAGGTATGTTTAACTATGATCATGTCTGTCATCTGTGTTGTGTTTTACCATTGTGCAGCAAACACAATTATTGAACTAGTTTTGCTGTTAAGGAGGCCCATAGATCTTATAATTAGCTGGCGGCTAAATTTGTCTCCGGCCCAGTTAACACCAGTATTTTGGATTCCAGTAATTATCTTCCAGAAAACTCACCAGTCTTATACTGCACCAGATTTATCATCCAGCATCAGACACGGATGGATCTGGCGCAGCACTGGTCTAATGACCAACACATTATTCATCTCTCCCAATGACTTTTGTGCTTTCCTCACTTCAAACACTTGAAAATGTTCACTCTATAACCACATATAACATGAGTTTCACTTTTTAAATTACTTGAAAAAAAAACAAAAAAACATTTTGCTGATATTCTAGTGCAGTGATTGGGAACCTTTTAGAGATTGAGTGCCCAAAATGTGACCCAAAACCCACTGGCTTTTCCGAAGTGCCAACATAGCAATTTTGGTCAGTAACGTAACTTCTTGCTCCCTGCTCTGCCACAGCTTGTAATAGTGTCAGCGTCCTGAGGACTCCTATACTGTTAAAGAAGATGGGGGCCCTATGAACAAGAAAAATCATTAAGCTCCAATAGGACCTTGTCCACAATTTTTCACACTTTGGACAGGCCCAGGATGGGTCACTTTAAAAAAGCGGGGCACTACTTGGATTGCCTAAGACTGCGGGAAGATGCCATGTCTGGCAAACTCTGTGCCTGGGAGATAGCCCGCGTGCCTAGAGAGGTCTCTGTGTGCCTGACTTTACAAAGTCTACTGATCACTGAACAATAGCACACCGAGATGTTGGATTTGTTGTAGCGTATACAGTGTATACTGGCCACCTTCCGTTTGAGGTCTAGAAGATCATTATTTCACTTGCAGTCATCTGATGAAGATGTATTACAATTTAAAATGTTTCTGGGTTTTTTTAGGAATATGGAGCAGAGACATCCGGTATAAAAGTAACCTTCCACTTACTGAGATTAACAAAATCCTGAAAAACATGGAAAGCAAGAAACTTATTAAAGCTGTCAAGTCTGTAGCGGTAAGTCGTCAGATTGTTTGTTTGCTTTGGCTTTTTTTTTTTTTTTATATGAAGATTATTATTAGATCCCTCTCTTTCCGAAATCTAGCAGCAGATGTACTAGAATGTTGGCACAAATTTTTTTTTTTTTTTTTAATTCTTTTTCCATCTGCCACACCTGATTTTAATGGGTATAGGAAGTCCAGCCATGAGAAAAGTAGTATTACAGGGTGACTGGTATAAAGATGGTAAAATAGGGGTCCGTCCCGTACATTAACTTTAGACTCTAACTTCTAGAGTGAGACAAGGATTTTCTGCTGGATGCTATAGCTGTTACCCCATTTTATATATTAATAAAAAATTGAACACTTAGGGATATATTTATCAGAAAATGAGAACAAAACTGTTCTATTTGTCCTATCAAAGCTCAGCATTAATATTATTAACAGCTGTGGGAAACGGAAAGCTGAGCTCTGATAGAACAGTTCTGCTCTCAGACACTTCTGATAAATCTAATCTTTTAATAGCGCCATCATATTCTGTAGCGCCATACAAATCCTATGTACAATTAAAATAATACATTAGAGTATGAAGCCTCAAATGAAACAATAGGAGTGAGGGCCCTGCTTACAAGATCTCCCCCTACATTGTAATTATTTAAAATTATTGATTTACTGTTTGTTCCTCCTCAGGCTTCAAAAAAGAAGGTATATATGTTGTATAATGTACAGCCGGACCGTTCAGTGACCGGGGGTGCGTGGTATAGTGACCAAGACTTTGAATCCGAATTTGTAGAAGTATTAAACCAACAGTGTTTTAAGTTCTTGCAAACGAAGGTAACTATAAGACAAATTATAACGATTGATTTTAGAAAATAAATAAATGTCATTTATAACATGAGTGCTTTTATCTGTATTGGGTTACCCGCACATGAATGTGCGCTTTAATCTGGCCCCAACGTGGTCCGCTGTTTGCAGCCCGTGTGTCATGCTGGTAACGGAAACCGCTGAGAAGTGCCACTATCTAGTTACCTCCTGGCATTTGTGTAGCGCAATGGGGACCAGGGAAATGGAACCTTTTTTTTTTTTAGCCAAACATGACTTGTAGAGATCTGAGGTACGGCCTTGGGTTTCTGCCTTGGTTTGCACTAGTGATCCCCATTCAGCAAAGGTAGAACATTCTGATTTCATTTTCCTAAAACTTAAATCCATGCCGTTGATAACTAGTGTTTCCTAATTGCTAATTAAAGGAGACAACATAGAGCTTTATTCTTTATTCTTCTATTCAAGCTGTGAACCCATGTTATAGGGCTTGAACAAAGTTTTCAAGTTATCCCCTACCAATCACTTTTTGTGGGAGTGCCAGGGATAGCTGAGCACTGTAATTTCTAACACTTCTGTACTATAAATTAATGTCCTGAATATAATATATATCACTTATATGTACAGTGAGGGAAATAAGTATTTGATCCGGTTTGCATGTTTTTCCGCCGACAAAGAATGGAGAGGTGTGTAATTTCTATTGTAGGTTCACGTCTTCAAAAGTGAGAAACAGAATCTTAAAAAAAAGATCCAGAAAATCACATTGTTTAATTTTAGACATCATTTGCATTTAATTGCATGAAATAAGTATTTGATATTATTGGAAAAAAAGAAAGTAATATTTGATACAGAAACAAATTATAGAGGTCAGACGTTTCCTGTATTTCTTGACCTGCAGCAGGGATTTTGGCCCAGTGCTCCATACAGATCTTCTCCAGATCTTTCAGATTTAAAGGCTGTCATGGGGCAACATTGAGTTATAGCTCCCTCAAAAAATTTATTTTTGGGGTTAGGTCTGGGGACTGGCGAGACCACTCCAGGACCTAGAAATGCTTCATATGTAGCCACTCCTTAGTGTTTTGGTTCATTGTCAAACTGAAACGCCCAATCCAACTCTCCTATTGAGGGAAGGAGGTTTTTGTCAGAAATCTTGTGATACATGGCCCCATCCATCCTCCCTTCAGTACAGTGTAGTCATCCTTTGCAGAAAACCACCCCCAAAGTATGATGTTTCCATCTCCATGCTTCACATCAGGGACAGTGTTTTGGGGTTGTACTCATCCTTCTTCTTCCAAACCCTGCAAGTGGAGTTGATGCTTAAATTTTGATCTCATCTGACCACATGACCTTCTCCCATGCCTCCTCCGGATCATCCAGATGGTCAGTGGAGAACTCCAAACAGACCTGCAAATGTGCTGGCACGAGCCCTGCATGATTTGAATACATGACTGTGTAGTGTGTTAGTAACGGTAATCTTTGAGACTGTGTTCCCAGCTGGCTTCAGGGCATCGATCGGGTCCTCCTGTGTAGTTCTGGGACTCCTTACCCCACAAGGTGAGTTCTTGCATGGAGTCCCAGACTGAGGAAGATTGACAGTCATCTAGTGTTTCTTCCTTTTATCTAATAAGTTGTTGTCTTCTCACCAAGCTGCTTACGTATTGTCCTGTAGTCCATCCAAGCCTTGTGCAGGTCTACAATTTTTTCCCCGGTGTCCTTAGAGAGCTCTTTGGTCTTGCCCATCGTGCAGAGGTTGGAGTGTGATTGTGTCTCTCACAATTGTAGTGTACCTACAATAAAAATTACAGACCTCTCCATTCTTTGGGAACTTGCAAAATTGGCCTGGAATCAAATCCATATTTCCCCCCACTATACACTGGTGGTAGGTGGTGCACTTAATATTTTTGTGTGTAAGGTTCAGCTTTCTGAGAACTTACAGTATTGTTCATTGCTTGTCCCAGGCAGAAGCAGCAAGAGACAGTAAACAAAACCCCATGATCCAGAGGAACAGCTCCTTCGCCTCATCACATGAAGTTTGGAAGTACATCTGTGAACTTGGCATAAGCAAGGTAATTGTAGAAACACACCCTTCCCAGGATAGTTTTTATCATTTTAGCGTACACAATTGAATTGTAAAATTATATTTAACTCTAAATAGCCCTGTACTAATAATATAAAACAACTAAACCCCTGACATCTTGTTATAATTGTACAGTCAGCACACGTTGATTTCACAGAATAGTATAACATTTTGTAACTAAACCTGTGATTTTTACAAGTGATAATGTTTTGTGTGTTAGGTTGAACTCTCCATGGAAGACATAGAAACCATCTTGAACACACTAATTTATGATGGGAAAGTAGAGATGACAATCATTGCAGCTAAAGAGGGGACAGTGGGCAGTGTGGATGGACAGATGAAGCTTTATAGAGCAGTGAACCCCATCATACAGCCAGCCGGCTTAGCGCGTACTCCCTGTGGTCTGTGCCCTGTAAGTAAACATCATGAAAGTTTCATGTTCTATATGCGTTGTGTATATATGTGGTATATAGTTAGAAAATGATAGAGACTGAAGCTGGCACATAATGCAGCCCACCATTGAGTTTCAACCCCTTCGCACACCCTGACATAATTGTACATCATAAGGTGTGGGTAGTTATTGCACCATGACGTACAGTTATGTAATGGTGATCGACCAGGATCCCACAGTAGCAGCTGGGATTGCGTTAATAATGCAGCACTAAAACCGCTGAATACAAAACATTTAAAATGTTCTGCCTCTAGGATCATGGTGATGCAGAAACAAGTGAATTTCTCAGGAAATGAGTTCTCTATTCTGCAAAACAAGTCAACCATAAAGTATAAATGGGTTATCGCCACAATCCTGGTAGATAACATACTATTTTTATCAAAATCATAACAGAAATCCAGCACTCTTGACCACACTTATATTAGGACGTACACAAAATCTTCTTTATTTGATAAAAACCACAGGCTGACAAAAGTGCAGGTCCAGACGATCGTCTGAGGAATTGTTAAGCCATCACAGGAACTAGTTTCCTGTGCACACTAGGATTCTCATCCCCTAAAATTGCGAAAGTGAAAACTAAACAGTGAGGTCATTGAATAAGTGATCATCACTGTCAGGAAGAAGCACGGTATTTTCATTAAATAAGAATAATGCAAACCATTTTGTCACAGTTTGAAAGGTAAAACTCTGAGAGAAGGCACGTCTTCTCAACATCTGATTAACATCAATAATCCTGTAACATGTGGACCAAAAAAATAGTTCCTTGTTAGGACATTTAGATTAAAAAAAATTACTTAATAAAACGATTCTAGATCACTGACAGGAGTTTCATAGAAACAGTAACACTTTTTTTTTAATTTTGTCATTCTAGGTATTTCATGATTGTCACGAAGGTGGTGAAATCTCTCCATCTAATTGTATATACATGACAGAGTGGCTGGAATATTAATGAAACCTTCACTAATAATATTCCATACGTCACCAGATGGTCAAAATGAATGGAACAATAGACTGAAAGGACGAACTATATTTATTTTAGTATTTTATTACATTTGGCATTGGATGAAGATTTTTCTCTGCAGAGAATCGGCGCTTTTATTTAAATGATTCCATTCTTCATTTACACTCGGATGATCTAAATTGTTGGCATGAGCAGAGACACGTTAAATCCTTGGATCTTATTTGCAAAGCAGATACATGTCATTGCTTGTTAAATAAGTGTTAATAAATTTCTATTCTGTGGCTACTGTGTCGCGGATCCTGAGGCGAATGGATGTGTGTATTACCTGTCCTTACAAATTTACATTAGGATGCCAGACACTTCAGAACTTGGTCACTATGATTATACTAGCTGAGGGCAGGATAGAGATGTGATTCCAGCGCTGGCTCACTTTCTATCTTTATTTCATTACTTTTTATGAACTTACTGTTTAGTAAAAGCAGGAAATCTTGAACTTTCTATTTAGAATCTTCAATGTTGTATAAATTTTATCTACTCTGCTGTCAATATAAATCGCTGCAGTTTAGTTCTGTTGCAGCCAACACACAAGATTTCACCAAGGGCTCGTTCAGAAGAACATATTCAGCCTGTGAATCCCGGACCAAAAATTGCCAGAAACTGGACTCTTACTATCATAGTTATGTGTGATACAAGGATCAGCCACAATACATCCGGACAACAACAGTGTACTGAGAGCATGATTACAGAACAGGGTGGTTGTTCCTCTGGGAAGAAGGGACTCCATGTATAATATATAACTATGATGCTTGGAGTCCGGTCACTGACACAGTCCAGGATTCATGGATGGAGCATGTTTGTCCAGGATTGTACATCATACCCTGTGATAAGTGCATGCAGGACACTTGGGAATGGTCCTTAGATAGTTGGTGACTGGTAGGTTTCACTTAGGTATTCTTAAAGTAATGTTTTGTCTCCATGTGAATGATACAACAAAAAAAAGAGCAGTAAAAAGCCTCTTTGTGTACTATATAAAAGCAAAGATATCGGATCCCTTCTCCTTTGAATGAAGCTTCAAGATTCTGTGATCTTATCCGAATGTTCCTGATAACATTGTTCATTTATGTCATACGGGACATCAATGGGGATTGTTCTTTGACATCCCTATAATGGCACAAACCTACAGGGAAATAAGCACTGTTCACACTGCATGTTTGGCATAAAAGCCTGCCTTATGTCATACAGCCAAAAAGAAAGCTACTTCTTGACTATACTGTCAGAGAAAATAAGGGTCTTTTCAACTTGTTATAAAGTACACCAAGGGTAAGGATATGTAAATTAAATAGGTATTCCAATCATGTAGAATGATAACATATATTATGAGTATATGTTGTATTCTATGATGGGAGAAGTCGGCCTCTAGAGGCTTACCCATCCTAAGAATATGGCCTTAAAGGGTTGTACCAACTTTGCAAGTTTTCTCTATCCGTAAGAGACCCCCCTGCAATCCAGAAACAGGTTGCATGTTGGTTAAACTGCACAGCAGTTTCTGACACTGCCATAGTATTGAATGTAGCGGTGAGATACCTGCTTGTCCTGCTGCTCCAAGCATTGGTGAGAACATGACATTCATTCTCCTGACTGCTCTAATCATAAAATTAAGTTTTTCATTATTTTGTATGATGCAAATACAATTCTAATTATAAGAAATTCTATATTTAGGAGAACAGTGACGACGAATTCTCATATTTTAATACAATACTTTACATGCAAAAAAAATTCCATCAAATCAATATACAATGTTGAGGTGTATAAATCCTGACACATAGTAATACACAGAATAGACAGCAGAACTGGTTTATACAGGAGTGGGGACAAGTTTCTTCACTGCGTCCACCAGATCAGTAAACTCTGTATTCTGGAAGTGTCCGCGCTCCGTGTACTTGTGTAACTTTGCGCTTAAATTATCAGCAACTGCCTGCTGCTCGCTCCAAGGAAGAAACGGATCATCTGTAGAACCAAACTGAATGATATGCTGACAATTGGATTTGATCTTTTCCCATTGCCAAGGACGACTGAAGTAACCTGAAAACATAATCATTGATCAGTTTCATATTAGAAATCACACCGTAAAATACATGCCAGACACCCCCCCCCCCCACAAAAAAAAGTCACGTGTAATCTGTATTTTCCAATCTCCGTATTTAATTTCTGGTTTTGACATAAAATTACATACATTGAAGCAACCTGTAATTATCAACCCACTTTCCATGGAACACATATAAAAATAAACATGTGAAATGCCCATAATATAAAAATGTCATAAAATAATGATACCATTTGGTGAAAGTTTTAAACAGAGAAAACTATCACCACTTTGTTGCTACCCATACATTTTTAGTTTAAAAAAAAAAATATGATCAAAAGATAAACACAAAAGGGTCTGCACAATTAAGGGGTTAAAACATCAAAGTAATTGTCATCGCTTTGCCGGATCTGGTTGCAGGAGTATGGCACTGCTGGAGTGACTTTTTAGAAGTGTGTCTTAAAGTCTAAAGCCATTAATTTATAATGCAGATAAAATAATTCACTCCTCTCTAATCCTTTGATTATGATGATGCTATATAAATATTTATTATTATTGGCCAGGGCCACCCACAGCATCTTCTGCCAAGTTTCCTCTAAGATTTGTATATACAAAGAAAAGGAAGATGGTGGACAACGTCCAGTAACAATATAGAAAAAAAGGTGGGGAAAAGTTACAAAAAGACCAAAAAATAGAACAGATACAAACCATGTTACGCACTCATCCAATATGTTATTGTATGGAAGCCCTTTGTGACCAAAGGTTGTGTTTTGCAGTTCTGTTTTGCTCTTTAAATGACAATATGTTTTGAACAACTTTACATATCATAAATGTATACTTAATGACATTTGAGACTTTATAGAACAATTGTATTATTAACATTAATAAAATAAGCAAACAACTAAAAATGTGGAAATATGTATTTTTCCCATTCATTTTTATTTTATTAAGCAGCAAAACATTACCAAAATATGTTATGAATATGTAGTGTCAATATATCATAGAGGGTGCATGTACTTTTATAAAGATTCTTCTGTAGCTCCACCTGCATGTTTCCTTCAGCTGACAGGCTGGATTAGGTGCTCACTTCAAATGGGCATATCTCCTTAACCTTGGCACCTAGAAAAAACTTTTGGTAACCTATTTCTTGTAATTTCACTGTACCTTAATTACAGATGTTTTTATGATATGCAAATGAGTACACACGAGTCATATTCTGAATAGAAGAGTCATGTTTGCTCAGGTTGCCAGTTAACCACGCCTCCTTCTTTTGATTGAATGCAACAAGTAAAACCGTATGAGAGGAAGAAATAATACAGCAACCAGAAGAGTATATTTACTGGAAAACCCAATGTCTATTGCCAACCTGAGGAACCTCTCATACCATTTTACCTTGACTCTTCTATTCAGAATATGACTCATCTGTACTTATACGCATATCATAAAAACTTCTGTAATTAAGGTACAGTGCCTCAGTGGCAGATCATTTTAGGTGATATGTGGAGGACTTTTAACCTATTACCAGTGGGTATAGCTGGTATAAGGGGTACAATTCTGGTCACATGTCTTCATTAACTTGGGCTTTTTTTGTACGGGCCAGTTGGGAAGTCTTCATCCCAAGTTGGTTTTCAGAGACTATGGTCCCTTTTTAATTTAGTTTTTATTGTTTGTGGGTGAGACAGGGGTTTTGCATTGTTATAAATGGATGTTGTTTGTTATATATTAAATACAACAAAATATTTGATGTGTACTTGGTTGGTGTCTGTTCTATTTTTGTGATTTTCATTGCGGCATTTTCATTTGTATAAATCCTATTCATTCTGCCGTTAATATAAATTGCTACAGGTTGGTCACAGATCAATCAGATGGATCTAACCTGAAGTGAACCTGCCCAGTCTGTCCCTAGCCTATGTCAATCTTTGCTTCTTGGAAAATCAATAAAAATAATTGAAATAAACGATGAGTTGCCTTATCTGGTGCCCCAAATTCCAATGACTTCCTGTAGGATGATATTATGTTATATATAGATGTATTTTTACCCCTTTATGTTTTGAGTGACGCCCCATCGGTGCTGAGTTTAGTTGTAAGACAAGGTCATTTAAGTGTGATTAGGTTGAGGTTACATACCGCTCTCTCTTTCATTTTCATCTCCCAAGTCAGAGGTGTATGCCGCAACTAGAATTATTGCAAACAACTGATGCGTTTCGGCAAACCTAAAGAGAAAGACACATAACGTTTTACAAATGGTCACTGTAAGAATCTATCAATTCTTGTGTTGAATATCTATGTGGCAAACTGACAAGAGTGTGAATATTGGTCTCACGTTGCCCTGTTTCTTGGCTAAAACCTCTTGTACACGAGATTGGTTCTTATGTACCGCAGATTAAAAGAAGGATCGAGATTGAAAAAAAATGTGGAAAGGATAGGCTCATGGGAGAGGAGGTGGGGGGTGAAGGGGGCATCCCTTCCAAAGGGGGGATGTGCATGGGGCAGCAAGGGCCCCAACAGCGTCTCACAGAAAACACGGTTCACGCGATCCACAGTTGTCAAGTCTTATGGGACTTGGCATGTGTGCCATGAATTGTAGAGGATATCTACAATTGATTGTGCAGGATATCATTCACTTTGGCAGACTACTGGCAGTCACTGGGGGATTGGTCTGCTTCCATAGAATCAGGGTACAACATCTCACGGCAAAGATTAAGAAAAAGGAAAGGAGGGTACAACTGCAAATCAACAGCATGAGATGTTATAACTCCTGCCAAAAAGGGGAGAGCAATTTCTTGATTGGTGAGGAGAAAGTGGAGTGGAGGTGGGATTGGTACCACCCAAAAGAATATGTCTAGGTATGATCTAAAGCAATATATCAATTTGCATAAATGCACAAATATATGTTATACTGGCTCTGCGAAGTCAAAATATATTGAAATATTACGGTTCAATTGTTTGTATATTCTGTGTTAAGTGAAAGTAAAAAATTTTCAAGTGAAAAAAAAAAGGGGAGAGCAACCGACAAGACCAAAAAAATGTGAGAAAAGCTGCCTTCCTCCCCCCACATCTCCAACGCGTATGCTGGGACCTGTGTAAAGATAATATGCAGCCTGGTGGGAACTCTATACTATCGGGCTAGGAGTTTATTTGCCACTTCCTGGTATCTGGAGCAGATGGAGGCACTATATATTTCAAATATCCTAGTCTTTTGTTGGACAGGAGACATGCGCAGACTGAAGAGAGAATATGGCAGAGCAAAGGCTTTTTAGGGAGAATTAAGAACATGGAGACAATGGGGCATATTTATCAGGACCTCTGCGCCACGCAGAGCCCCTGAAATAATCGCACATGCTAGCTTATTGCTAGCACTTGCGATTATTTTGCCCTCTCCGCCACCTTTACATCAGTGGGCCGGCACAGGGCGTTACTGTCCGGCACAGGGCGCTGCCGGTGTTTTCATACGGCGTAGGATAAACGCTGCGCAGCCGGCTGCCCCGATACATCAAGAGACGGAAGCCTCTTGATGTATCCCGCTGCAAATATGCAGCGGCGGGGCTATCATACGTTGGCACACGAGCGCCAGCGTATGATAAATATGCCCCAAAGACTAGATAATGTCAGTTGTTGAGGCTTCCACTCTCCCAAAGCAATAGGATCTGTAGAGTTCATAAACAATTCTGTGGATAACAAATTAGAATCTTGCAAAAATTGCTCAGCCCTAAATCTACATTTAGATGTGTATCCCCCATTGTGTCTGGTATTTTTAAGACTATTCACCAATGTTGTCCTGTTTTTTTTTTTTTTTTTACTTCTACAACCTAGTGTCTAAAATAGTCACTTCATGGAAAAAACTTGTTTACATGCCCCCTTCTCACGTGCCATTATTTCTTATCTTTTTATGGCACAATTTCCCATCATGCCTTATGTTTCCCATATGTCAGCTTGGGAGGAAGGTATTGCGGCAGATTTACTTACCCGGTCCATTCGCGATCCAGCGGCGCGTTCTCTGTGGAGGATTCGGGTCTTCCGGCGGTTCAACTAAGGTCCATGCGCCCGATGTCCACTAGGTGTCGCTGCTGCTCTGAAGTCCGTCTGAGTTCACCGAAGTTCACCATCCTACCCTGGGTGCAGGTAAGCGCCAATTTTTTTTTTAAATACGGCGGTTTTTTTCCGAATCCGACGGTTCTTCTTTCGGCCGCGCCCCCCCGATTTCCGTCACGTGCATGCCGGCACCGATATGCCACAATCCGATTGCGTCCGCCAAAAACCCAGGGCAATTCAGGAAAAAAAAAAAACGGCGCAAAACGGAAAAATTCGGGTAACCCATCGGAAAAACGGGATTCGGGCCCTTAGTAAATGACCCCCACTGGGTGGGAGTTAGGAACCAAAACTTGGTCGGGTATATTTTCCCATTTTGCCTCGATTAATCTTTCATTGCTTGAGGCGGGGTATAAATCTTTGTTACGGTGGTATTTAACAACACACCATTTACATAAAAAATATAGAGTAGAGCAGCACTGTGATATGCCGAATAATGGATGCAGCTGCGGGTGGAAGCCTCAGCGAAGCTGGCTGAAAGGTAAGCAAACAAGCAATCCAAAAAATAGAAAGTGAGGCAGCACTTGTGGAGTACTAAAGTGTTTATTCACCCAATGTGAAAAGTGCAATGTATTATTATTATTATTATTCTTATTATGTATATTTGATGGGAATGTACTAGGGTAAAGAGGTTTTGGATTAGGGTCCATCAACTTCTCTCACTGGTGTGAATGTACATAAAACGCCAGAGCAGGCCTTACTACATTGTTTCTCTTTTAAGAATCCTAGGCCTACTAAACGGTTAATAATGTTTTTTTTTTTGGCCACCAGTGGAAATCACCATTAAATTAACTGTTTAAAGAGAAGTTATCCTGGATAATGATAATGGTAAATGATAAATCATCTGGTATCCTAAATGATAAACTGTCACTGTTTAGCGCCATGTGGGATTCTTGGATCCAATATGCAAACAAACCTTAAATTAGGGCGAGACTGTGGAGTTTGGTGCCATGCCCTCCGAAATGTATCCTGTGTTTCTTCTGATGTCTCATCTTTCTGTCCCCATGAGTTTCGTTTCCTGTTTATCCAATCTGTTCTTTCCTTCCCCTTTATGTTAGTTTTGTCATGTGCTAGCTCAGGTCACAGCAAGTAAAAAATTTGGAATTAACGGATTTAGACTGCGGATAGGAGATTTTGGTTATGTGGGCCCTTTTTGAGTAATAGACCCTGCATTGAAAGTAAGTTGGCCTTGATCTTTTTTGATTTTTCCAGGTTGGTTTTTGGGCTATGGGCACCTTTGTACAGTTTCCTACATGCTCAGGATTTGTTAAAGGACATCTGCTACCAGGATGAAAGACTGTATGCAAATGAGCCTGAGGGGCCCCAGGCTTCATAGGTGTTAATGGAACCTGGATACCCTGAGGCTCATTTGCATACAGTCTTTCATCCTGGTGGTAGATGTCCTTTAAGTATGCATCTCTGTTTCTTGACTACAGTGTATCATTTTTTTTTATTTGTTATGATATGCAATACAATAATAAGATAAAATAGTCCCGTAATGAATAATGGCTGCGCTATTCTGCATATTGTGTCTGGTATTTCTGAGTTGCAAAGGTCCCAACTCTGCCGGCCAGTTATGCCACAAATTATCCACATACCTCATGGCGGCAGCTGCTCCAGAACTGTGACCAATGACTATAGTCTTGTTGTCACACTGCAGGTCTGATTCCATGAAAGACAGCCATATTGATTCTCTTGCGGTAACTGCAGTTCAGAAATGACAATAATGTACATGATGATACATCAGGAACACATGATGTGTCTTGGTAAAGGAAATCTACCATTAAAATCCAGCATGATAAACCAGGGACACTTACTCATAGATCCAGGCACAATGACAATGATAATCTTCTTATATTTGTTATATTTGTTGCCTCCTATCTTTTAAAATTATAGTAATGGACCATAAAAAGTATGGGTGTGTCATTAGAGCCCCTCCGTGCTGTACATGCACAGGCTGTTACACTGTCAAGGAGCACTTCCCCCCTCTCACACTGTGTTCTCACTGCTGCCGAGATTACAAGAAAAGCGATGGGAGGGAGAGACTGATACCTGCTACTGCAGTGTAACAACAGCCTGTGAAGCCAGAGCACAGAGGGCTTCTGTAACACTTGCATAGCCCTTTGGGCTCATTAGCATAATTGTAAGTATTTATTTTAGAAGGCCAAGGATAACAAATATAAGAAGATTACCAAAGTCACATGCCTGGATCTAGGAGTAAGTGTCCCTGGTGTATATTGACTTTGATGGTAGATTTCCTTTTAATGGGTCTATACATCTAACTGTATTCATTTTTTGTTTTTAATAGATTACAAATTTACAGGAATTTCCTGTATTTCTCTTATATCCTAAAATATGTGCACCAAAGTGAGCTTGGGTACATATATGAAGTACATAGATTCGTGCATATTTTAGTATAGGATACAGTAAATTGTGCCAACAGGAACCTGGCAGTTTAAAGAAGCTGAGCAAACACTCAGATTGTGTGTGTGTGTTGTAGATGGATGTGCCCAATTACTGGATATTTAAGCAAATATTATTATGATAACTTTATGAAACATGCTAAGGCTAAATTCACACTAATGTGTGTCTGCCGTACCGTAGCACGTTGAGCAAACGTCGGCACCGGGGAGAGGAGGAGGGGTGAGCGCTGCCGGCCCCACCCCTCTCCATAGAGATACATGGGCCATGTCCTATCTTTTCCCGGGGTACGGAATGGTACGGTGCCACACTTGTGCTGCACTATACCGCTCCCGTACAGCATTGTGCGCCCATTGCCGTCTATGGGGGACCTATATCCGATGTATATACACTCACCGCCACTTTATTGGGTACACCTGTCCAACTGCTCGTTAACACTTAATTTCTAATCAGTCAATCACATGGCGGCAACTCAGTGCATTTAGGTATGTAGACATGGTCAAGACAATCTCCTGCAGTTCAAACCGAGCATCAGTATGGGGAAGAAAGGTGATTTGAGGGCCTTTGAACGTGGCATGGTTGTTGGTGCCAGAAGGGCTGGTCTGAGTATTTCAGAAACTGCTGATCTACTGGGATTTTCACGCACAACCATCTCTAGGGTTTACAGAGAATGGTCCGAAAAAGAAAAAATATCCAGTGAGCGGCAGTTCTGTGGGCGGAAATGCCTTGTTGATGCCAGAGGTCAGAGGAGAATGGGCAGACTGGTTCGAGCTGATAGAAAGGCAACAGTGACTCAAATCGCCACCCGTTATAACCAAGGTAGGCAGAAGAGCATCTCTGAATGCACAGCACGTCGAACTTTGAGGCAGATGGGCTACAGCAGCAGAAGACCACACCGGGTGCCACTCCTTTCAGCTAAGAACAGGAAACTGAGGCTACAATTTGCACAAGCTCATCGAAATTGGACAGTAGAAGATTGGAAAAACGTTACCTGGTCTGATGAGTCTCGATTTCTGCTGCAACATTCGGATGGTAGGGTCAGAATTTGGCGTCAACAACATGAAAGCATGGATCCATCCTGCCTTGTATCAACGGTTCAGGCTGGTGGTGGTGGTGTCATGGTGTGGGGAATATTTTCTTGGCACTCTTTGGGCCCCTTGGTACCAATTGAGCATCGTTGCAAAGCCACAGCGAACATGAGTATTGTTGCTGACCATGTCCATCCCTTTATGACCACAATGTACCCAACATCTGATGGCTACTTTCAGCAGGATAATGCGCCATGTCATAAAGCTGGAATCATCTCAGACTGGTTTCTTGAACATGACAATGAGTTCACTGTACTCAAATGGCCTCCACAGTCACCAGATCTCAATCCAATAGAGCATCTTTGGGATGTGGTGGAACGGGAGATTCGCATCATGGATGTGCAGCGGACAAATCTGCGGCAACTGTGTGATGCCCTCATGTCAATATGGACCAAAATCTCTGAGGAGCTTCCAGCACCTTGTTGAATCTATGCCACGAAGAATTGAGGCAGTTCTGAAGGCAAAAGGGGGTCCAACCCGTTACTAGCATGGTGTACCTAATAAAGTGGCCGGTGAGTGTACATCAGCCGTATATACATCCCCCATACAGCTGTATGAAGGCACACTTAACAAGAAATACAGAACTGATGTCCTATCTCTAAATATACCCATTAAAAAGACACTACAACAGACACAAAGCCATTCTGAGAAGATCAAATTTAAGGACTCTTTGACCATAATTTATGTCTTTTTATTTGATCCTTCCAATGAATTTATCATAACAGCCTTCCATGTCAGACTAGCATGACGGTCTAGTCATCTTTACAGCAACTATTATTCATTTAGAAATATTTGGATAGTGACACAATCTTCACAGTATAGTCTCTACAAGACACCACCAGAACCTCCCGCACAAGCGCTGGTGTATGATAAATGTCCCCCAATGTTTGTGAGGCAGGCCTTAAAGGAAAACTGTCACCAAAGGGCCATTTTTAGCTGGTGACAGGTTCCAACAGATACAGTACTGTATTTCTTACCTGTTTTTAAAATAGCTCTGCGTTCTATCATTATTGAAATCTCAATTCCACTTGCGTGGGGAGCCCTTGCTAGGCAATGAGGCACTGTAGTGAGTTGCATACCACAGTCGCCTAGCAACCGGAGTGAGGTGCGCAACACATGCGCCCTAATAAATTCTCAGTGCGCATGCCGCAGGGAGAGGGCTCAACGCGCTAGCGCTAAAATATATTGCTATCAGGGGGGAGGAAGAGAAGAAAGCGAGGATGTGGGAGGGGATAGCATAGAAACAGTCACTGGGGGAGATTTATCATCAACTTTCTGAGGTAAAAATGTACAAGTTGCTCATGGAAACCAATCAGAGCTCAGCTTTCATTTTATAAACAGCTATGGCAAAATGAAAGCTCAGCTCTTATTGGTTGCCATTGGAAACGAGAACAGTTCTACTGTAAGAGACTTCTGGAAAATCTCCCCCATTATGCATACTTACATGGATCAGGCATGTTGCGAAGCAAACACTTGAAATTTGGAATCTGCAAACAAAACAAAGTAATAATAAATAATGTTGCCACACAAAAAAGAATGTCATGTGAACATGCTAATCTCCATAGGAATGTTAGGTTGCACTCACACATTTACATCTTGTTTTGAAACACAATACAACAGCTGACTAGTGGAGATTTGCTATTAACATTTGTGTTTACATAATGCAATGTTAACACGTGACACCATTTACATAACGCAAATGTTAACAACAATGTCATTAGGAGAATAATTGCAACGTAAACAACACTGGGGAGATTTATCACTGCTTCTACTCCAGTTTTCTGGTGTAGTAGCAGTGAAATAATCACAAATTTTGGAGCAGTGCAAGAATTAGCAATTAAATAGAAATTAAAATAGCAAATATGGATGGATGGGTCGAACAGGGGAGTCGAAGAGCTTTTGTTTGCTGCGCTAGGTCAGGCCGGCATATGATAAATCTCCCTCCACGTGTGAATGCAGCCTAGGGGTGTTGCAACTCCAACAATGTCACATATAGGAGTAAAATTAGTATCCAACATGTTTGAATTTAATTTCAGATTTCATTGCAAATAATGAAATCTGCACCAAATCCACAGCATTTAAGCTACAAAAAAAGGACATATGTTGTGCTTGTTTTTCTGCATCGTTGTACAGGGAAGGAAGCATACAACATTTCTGAGATGTATTTAACATGCAGTTAAAGGAAAACTACTGTCAAACTTTAGCTGTATTAACCCAACATATCCCAGCAGTGTGAGAACACACACGTTTATACAGAGCTTTTCTCCTGTGCTTTGGTTATAAAATAAACTTTAAAATTTATTTTAATAAAGTACAAGTGCTGCTGTTTCATGGAAGAAGGGTCTCCCTGCATCAAATATCAATATTATGCTTGGAGTCCCTTCTTTCCATGGAACAGCAGTGCAGAACTGTAATCATGATTACGATAGGTTGTATGGTTCAGATTAGTGATGGAAATTCTGGCTCTTCCTAGTGATCAGGCTCCGCTCACTAAGAAGAACCGCCTCTCCTGGCTACTGAACGGCTCCCTATTAAATATATAATACGGAGCTGCAGGCCTGTCAGTAACCCCACACCACACCACTTTTAACCCGATTATATTAGGTTAAAGGTGGGGGTGAGACGGTTAGGGGCGGGGATAAGTGAGCCAGCTCTTACGCCAACAAAACATAAGTACAGTAGTTCAGTAGGTGTTGGGGAGTCCAGTAGAAACAACATCAGAACTGCATTGTAAAAACCTGCACAACATTCAGTTTTTGATACGATATTGATAATATAAGCATATTTATATACCATAAATTTTATAAAAACATAGCCACTTTCTTTCAAAAACAGCAGCTCTCCAGTGTGTGGTACTGCAATAAGGCTCCATCCATTTCAATACAGCTTAGCTGCAATACCAGTACCAACCGTGGTCAGATCTGGAGCTGTTTTTGGGAGAAAGCATCCATGATTTTCATCCTCCAGACCAGTGATTTTCAACCTTTTTTGAGCCGTGGCACACTTTTTATACTTAGAAAATCCTGAGGCACACCACCAACCAAAATAGCACAAAATGACACTAAAACAGTCATATTATACATATAGTTAATAATATAGATTCTAAATTTATTTAACTCACTCAGTGTGAAACCTGGGCCTGTTTTTAGTATATGGTGCTGATTATTATGTGGCTCATACACTGCAATATAAAGGGGTACAATGAGAAGTACTATGGCCATGAGGCCAGAGTACAAGTGCCAGCTCATATACTCAGCACATGAGCTGGTATTTGTAGTACTCCAGCCTCATGCCTATAATATTTCTCATTTTACATTTCTCATTGTTATATGCAGTATACTGCTGGAGTACTAAAAGTACCAGCTCATATGCTGAGTATTCTGCCAACAGTTCATATACTCAGGCAAAAGCTCATATAGTCAGCATTATTGGTGGGCAAATGCGAGAGTCTCTCCGCTCCCAGGATGATGCGCTGGCTTTGGTGACGTCATTTTGTCGCGCGAGGTTCAAATCTTGCACATGTGTTATTGTACACGTCTCCTACATTGTAAGAAGCCGTGACTGCGCATCGCTGTGCATTGCCAGGAAACAAAACACAGGGGGCACCATAGTTTGGGGAACTTTCCCCGCGGCACACCTGACCATGTGTCGCGGCACACTGGTTGAAAATCACTGCTCCAGACAATCTCTTGTAGTTAACAACTTCGTTCAGCAGCTGTCATCATGATCTGTTATTTATAGAAGAAAAATATTACTGCAATGATAGGGGAAAACATTACAGAAGCTAACTTGTTGTTCATGAAAAGGTCTCCCGTATTTTGTACCCTCTACACTGTTCTAGAACAGAAGAGCATAGTGGAAACCCACTACACAAACGTGAACTAGGCTTGACCTGTGAAATAAAAAATTGGGTCAAAACGGCATGCATTTTTGTGAACAAATTTCAGCTATTTTGCTTCTTCTTGTATATAAATATATGTACGGTATGTATACATTGTCACAATATTTGTAATTCCTTATACCCAAAATAGAAGAATAACCTTAATAACCTTAATAACCTTTCTTGCTTGTATGTCATCATTCACACAGCCTGCAGCAATGGGAGATTCTAGGCTATAACTTCAGTAAAACTCTTCTCCAGGGGAAAGGTGTCATCTTCATCCATTTATGTAGAACTAAGATAATCTGCAGCCCATTACACAATTTGTAATCACTGGCCCCTGTCCCAGCAGAACTGACAATCTAATTACTCCGTCCTGATAAACCAATTAACCTAAGCTGATTAGTAGCCTCTCTACATTGCTATTGTACTTTCTGCAGACTAACTAATGATACGCTTCGCATATCCTCTTACCTTGTCAAGTCTCTTTTTAGTCCAACCATACCAGATACATGACTCCACATTCCCTCCCCCATTGCCGGGTACTATGACAGCTTTCACAGGGGAAACTACTGCTGCAGCTGAGTCTTCAGACATTGCTACCAAGCACGCAGGAAGTGATCTGCCTGAGAACTGCACCATGGGAGTTGTAGTTTCTTAGCGCAGAAAATTCCAACTATTGGTAGAAGCAGATTATGGTTTTAAAATGCATAAATAAAATCTATTTGTTAGTTTTTTGTGAATCAAATTAACAAATAAATCAAACAATACCTAAAGGGGATGCAGCAAATGGCACATATGGTTGTTTTTTTTTTCCCAATTTACTTTTATTAAAAGACAAACATTTTTACAAAAGAAAACCAGTATTACTAAAGTCATAACATGAGTTTAGAAAGTGTGCTGATACAGATTACAGGCGGTCCCCTACTTAAGAACACCTGACTTACAGACGACCCCTAGTTACAAATGGACCTATGCATTTTGATAATTTGCTGTACTTTAGTCCCAGATTAAAATAAACAGCTGTAACAGTTATCAAATGTATCTGTAATTAAGCTCTATTGCTAATCCTGTTTTTTACGACAACCCAACATTTTTAAAACCCAATTGTCATAGAGACCAAAAATTTTTTCCCTGGGGTTATAATTATAAAGTATAGAGTTCCGACTTACATACAAATTCAACTTAAGAACAAACCTGCAGAACCTATCTTGTACGTAACCCGTACAAGGGCGAGGTCCTTAAGGGGTTAAAGGATTTAATATTTACATACAGTATCAGCAGTTTGTCTATTTTTAGCATGACTGTATTTAACTTGACAGATATTTTACACATAACATAAAAGCAGAGCTGTCACTCCAGGCCCTGGGAACATTTCCATAGTAACCAACTATTTGCCCACATTCACAACTGAAGGCATAGCCTCTAAGCAGGGAGACCCGCCCGGTGCCATGACGTCAGAGAACTGGCAGAGCCGGTTCCTTCAGATTGGGCTCGTGCGCGACTCCGGCTGATGACGTAGCTGTGTAGTAGGGCGGATCCTCAGGCTGATTGGTTAGCGCTCACTTACGTGGCCCGCGGCTTAGTACGTCCCCTCGCACTGACGTCACTTCGTACAACCGGCCTATTGCTGAGCTGTACTTTCTGGCCGGAATCTACACCCGGATACCGAAACCATCCAGACACCGAGCGAGCAGTGAATGAGATAGAGGTAAGGAGAATACAGAGCGTGTGTATACGTATCCCGGCACTGTGCTGTACAGGAAATTGTCTATATATCTGTATCTTATATACCGCGACGCCCTGTGACACCCTATGCCGGTGCAGGGATCGTGCTCCGTTCACACTTTAGTTGAATCCGGTTTTTGATGATCAAAGTAGCGACATATTCTGTTCAATAAGAAAACCTGATGGGTTTACTGTAATGCAGGGGAACAGATCTGGACGCCACCAGACCCAGTGTGAATAGTGTCTTACATTTACACGTCCCCAGGGAACAAATGTTTCACTGCTAATGGAACACCCCTTTAGTTTTTAGTGATATCCTCCATCACACAGATGTATAGCGCTAGTAATTGGGGTGTCTGATGGATAGAGAAGAGGGATTGTTATGGGGATGTCATCCAGTTCTTTGGATCTAGAATACTGTGTGAGGGATGATGAGGGTGACCTCTTACCAGGTGATGTAACACACATATTATGTAAGCATTGATCCCTCAGAAATGCCAACATACCTCTGAAATGAATATTTTCTGGTATTATAGGACAGTAATAATGTACTCCCCAATGATCTGTTGCTGTGATCGCAGCTCAATATAACAATGGAAGAGACAACATTGATACCTAAGATCCAAATATATTGGGATATAACGTGACTGTAATATAAAGACCTCTAGGTATTGCAAATATTGCTATGTACCCTTTTAATCACCCTACTTTCCCCATTGACTGTCGTGTATCTCCAGTTAAGCTTCCATTTATTAATAAGAAGTGGGCTGCTATTTTCCCCCTGCTATTTAATAACAGAAGTAGCAACAGAACCTGTTGAACGTGAGTGTGAACCAAGACTTGTAAAGTAATGTTGATGTGTTGGGGGCCGACCTCTAGAACCCCCCCCCCCCTTCCCCCAACAAGAATTGAACAGACTGTAGTGCAGTCCCCATCACCCCAACACGGCTGGAAGCTGGGTGGCACTGTATAGGGTCCGCGTAGAAGGACATACAGTCAGTGGCGGAGCGCCTCTTAAATACAGTCCTCAGAGGATGCAGAACAGTACATGGAGTACCCACAGATCTGTGATGTGCAGCTTTTATGGTTTCTTGGAACTCTCCTTATAGAATAGATTGTAAGCTCTTGTGAGCAAGGCCCTCACTCCTATTGTTTCATTTTACTATGTTATTATGAAATGTCTTATTTTGTCTGCATATGTACCCCGTAATAGTATTAGGATACTGTATCTAATGGAATATGCAACTTGTTTGGGTCATTCATTAGTGCTGTGACCTCTTGTCAGTGGTGGTCTCAGAGGTCAGACTCCACCAATTGTTGATAAGTGATCGCATATCCTAGCAATGTGTTTTGGAAAGATGGAAATGCTGTGATCAAACAAACTAACATCAGATAGCATTTGTCGCTAAATCTGAGCAGCTGTGGCCTCTATAGGTTGTATGTATAGCTGGCTAAGCCTGACCTCTATGGCCACCCCCTCCACCCCCGTGGTGTGCTCAATGCTCCTTTGGCCTTTAGTACTCCATTTCTACACATTGCATTGAGACTGCTGACGTTCAGAGTTATTATCAGTGTTGTCGTCTTGTTTGAGAAGTGAATTTGTGATGTTACAAAGTACATGTGCCTCGCTGATCCCTGGTATTGTTGCTCGGGCTATGGAAATCTTTTGTACCTGTGGAATATGTGACATTTACATATGTTTAAGGAATGATATTTCTAAATTTTTAAGCTTTTTATTAGATTAAGTTGCACTCCTGTACCTGTTATTGGCCGCTCCTTGATTGCATTAACGTAGAGCATTCATGGCTGATGTACGGGAAATGAATGAATCGTTTGTTCTACTAACTTGATTACTGAAAAGAATGTTAAAGGGATTGTCTACCACAAACTTGAAAATACTTGTGAGGCCAATGATTGGCTGCATTAGTGACCTACTCCGTAACCATCTGATGATGACAATAGTGGAAGCCAGCATTGGATCACATAAGGAGGAAGATAGTTGAAAGCCCTTGCTTCTGACCACCCCATACAGGAGGTTGTTAGCTTCACCATATGGACCAGGTGAATGATTGTTGAAATCCAGTATACCTGACCCTGTGTTGGTAGTGAGTGAGGGCACCTCATTTCCTTCCACGATTGAACCTTAGGAGAACATTTATCTAATATGTGTGACCAGAACTGCCTCACCCACATTGACTTCATTGGCACTTTGGCAATAGATATGAGAATAACTAGTCTGTCTCTCATGGTCTGCTGTCAGTCTTGGGGTGATGCCACACATGTTGTGGTCCGTTTTTAAGCATGCATTTTTGACCGCTTACCATGCGTTTAGCTGCTTTAAAAACGGATGCGTTTAAAAAAAACAGTGACTAAAAACGCCTTGTGTGGTATCACCCTTATGCTCCATGCACATGTCACAAATGGTGGCTGTGAATTGGCATCGAAAACGGCAGCTAACTCACAGACCGCAAATTATAGAGCAGGTCCTATTCCTTCCTGGCTTTGTGGTCACTCAGCTTTCTTTGGAGAGGGAAGGGGTGAACAGCATTCAACCCTCCCCCCCCCTTTCCCCTCCCTTCAGCTTGTGGCTCACGGCACACATCCGATCACATGGAAGTGTGCATGGAGCCTTATCCAGTTGCTTTTCTCTCTGACATCAGACATGTTGTCAGATCTGACCCCTATCTTATAGCTATAGTCATTATGGGATTTTATTCTGTACACACCGATGGCTGATTGTACCTTTTTCTTTCATTATATTTTTCGTAGCACTACAGTTTCTATGGCAACCTACTTGGAATTTATTCAACAGAATGAAGAGCGAGATGGAGTGCGTTTCAGCTGGAATGTCTGGCCATCAAGTCGGCTGGAAGCTACACGGATGGTGGTGCCCCTAGGATGCCTTTTTACCCCACTTAAGGAGCGGCCGGACTTGCCCCCCGTGCAGTATGAACCAGTCCTCTGTACAAGGCCGACCTGCAAAGCCGTCCTTAATCCCCTCTGGTAAGGACTAAGAAGCACCTCTTATAATTCCACTGTCCAACTGGAACGCCTCTCTGGGTGCAGAATTTTGTGGTGCTGAAGACATAACGCAGCTGCGCCACGAAACAGGCGCAGACATTTCATAAATACCTGTGCAAGCAGTTTGCACATTTTTTTTCAGAGCAAAGTCAGACAGAAGACATGTGCCGCCAGAAGAAATGTGGCCCATTGTGTGTTTTGCATCGTTTACTGCCAAAAATATGCGTTGCTCACTCTAAACACACAATGTGTGAATGCAGCCTGATCGAGGTTGGGAGCTGAGCCAATAATAGCAAGCTTAATTTTGGAGAAACACTATTCATGAAGGTAGCGTGTGGGAAATTATCTGTTGCTCTATTTGATTTATATTTTTTTTGCATTTTTTCAGCCAAGTTGACTACAGAGCGAAGTTATGGGCTTGCAACTTTTGTTTCCAACGGAACCAGGTGGGTGCCTTATCTTGTGCAAAGTAGAAGTTACTTGTGATGTGCTGGTCCTACCACTTAATGCTGCAGTTTGTTGCACAATGAGATTATCTCAGGACCGTACCTAAGTTATTAAATATTAACCAAAACTAGATGCGCAATCTAAATATTCTGTAACTAGGTTTCAGTTATTTTCTTAATGTTTATTCATTCTTCTTCTAGGGTGGGCAAATATGCTTTTAATATAACTTGTTCTAACTTTGTTGTAATGTTGTATAATTTTAGTTCCCTCCTACATATGCCGGGATATCAGAGGTGAATCAGCCTGCCGAGCTGATGCCACAGTTCTCCACCATTGAATATATTGTCCAGGTACAGACACAGACTTGAATGTCTATGATAACAGTTTTACCTTTTACTTGTTAATAATGGGGTAAAATTACATGTAAGGGTGCATTCACAAGGCCCAGACCGCATCCCTGGTGGGCATAGCGCTGGGAGGGGGTGGAGGGAGGGGTAAGTGCTCTTCACCCCTTCTCCCTCCCATGGGTAGACGAGCAGCCGCCTGATACGGTGACACACCATATGCTTACTGCACCGTCACCGGGAGCCGTAGAAGTCTATTTGGGTCCTTATTTGTTCACAAATTGTGTCACCAGATCACGGCCCCCATAACGGCTGCACGAATGAGCCCTAAGGCGCAGTTCACATTGTATGTTTTCTACATCTAAAATAAACTGAAAATATTCCTACATATACAGAGATGTATATCTTATGTGTTCACCATGGTTGGAGCCATACTTGGGGTGATTCTCCTGACTTGAGCATATCCTTATGAAAACATCATTGTGCATAGTGTGTAATCCTATTAGATAGATAAGGGACTATTTGTTGGAGTTTCAGATGTTTCCCTCAGTAATCATTGTATAGACAGGAATAACAAAACCTCAGCTCTTTGATCATCAGCCATTGTGCTGTTTGCTAATGTAACTCCTGCTTTGTATACAGTTTCTGTCTTTTTACACAAAAGGGGGCAGAAGTGCAAATGAACGCTATCTTGGTCACTATCTACTATGCTTTTGTGTTTGAGAGGAGTGATCTGTACCACTATCTATAATGAATTCTCTCTTACATTTACAAATAATTTTTCCAGATGTTTACTTTATACTTAATCTTATCCGATCCATGAGATGTTCTAAAATTCAAATGAGTAATATTGTCCCAACCTAGAGATACCGCCGGCCGAACAGCCAATCCTGCAATTTGATGCCCTTAGTAACTAACCATCGTTATGATAGAGATGATTGGGTCTGCTCATCTCTATTCCTGATCCTGAATATAGACTGAATGGGGTGGTCAGGACATCAGCCATCAGTTTCCAATCAGGAGCGATACTGTTCAGGACCCCACTAATGTGATACTGGTGGCCTATCCTACTGAAAGGCCATTGTCACTGTAGTCCTAGAAAATCCTTCTAAGGGCTGGGATTATACATTTTGCTTTAGGAATGGGTTGAGAATTCTGCTGGTTTCCCGATAGATTGCCCCAAGAGCAACATTATTTGACAGGTTAAAAGGGGGAATGTTGGAGAGCCTAAACGCCTCCCCATAAACATGCACACTCAGCCTGACCTATACAACATACAAGGACTGGCTGCTACTGTTCTTTGTCATTGTAGTAAAGTATTGTATTAAATGTATTTTTTGTATAATTGCAGAGAGGCCCACAGACTCCGCTGATATTTCTGTATGTGGTTGATACGTGCCTGGAGGAAGAAGATTTGCAAGCTCTTAAGGAGTCCCTACAGATGTCCCTTAGTCTTTTGCCTCCGGATGCCTTGGTGGGATTGATTACCTTTGGGAGAATGGTTCAAGTACATGAACTCAACTGCGATGGGATCTCAAAAAGCTACGTCTTCCGAGGAACCAAAGATCTTACTGCTAAGCAAATACAGGTAGAAGCTTCTGCTGTTATTGTTAACGGGCTATATATAAAATAATGATACTCTCCACAGGGAATTCTGGTGAAATCACTTCTCCCTTGGTTGTGTTGCCTCTTTAGTGATGCAGGTAGCTGTATTGTAAGGGAGTATATTGTGCAGCGTTCATTTTACTTTTGTCGGAATTATGGAGCCTCATGTTGGCGTTCACGACTCCAGGATAACGGCATTCGTTTTTGGTTTAAAGGAAATCTTCCATCAAAATCAAGCATGATAAACCAGAGGCACTCGTAGATCCAGGCACTGGGACTGTGGTAATCTTATATTTGTTATCAATGGCCTCCTACCTTCTAAAATCAACTTATAAAATTATTTTAACTAAGCCATGGGGCTACCCTAGACTCTTATCTGGCTTTACAGACTGATACATCCCCTCTCCCCTGCTTCCTCAGCACTTGTTCAGTGAGAACTTCCTTCTGTAATCTCAGTGCTGAAGGATTTTAGAAGTAAGGA
Organism: Engystomops pustulosus; assembly: GCA_019512145.1. Classification (NCBI taxonomy): domain Eukaryota; kingdom Metazoa; phylum Chordata; class Amphibia; order Anura; family Leptodactylidae; genus Engystomops; species Engystomops pustulosus. Next base: position 7,928 of record WNYA01000170.1, on the reverse strand, counting down.
GGCCATGTAAAGCGAATATAAGATACCAGAGTCACAGTGTCTGGATCTATAAGTTAGTGTCCCTGGTTTATCATGCTGGATTTTGAGGGTAGATTTCCTTTAGATGGTTACTCCTGATACACATTTAAACTTGGACAGAAATCCTATGTTGGAGATAAGAGATCTAATCCAAATCCACTGCAATGGATACTTTGCAACTGCAGATCATGTAAATTCTTGTTGTGATTGTTCTCGCACCCTGTGAGAAGTTGCCAGTTCACTCCTTCGTCCTGGCTTTCTGTTACACTGTTCGTTTAAAGAAAGTTAAAAACTGAAGTTCTTCCATTCCCCATAGATATTTAATGAGCCTTCCATTACTGATCCAGTCCATATTTTTTTTCCCAGCTTTTAATAATGGAATGTGTTATAGAACCTGCCTAACTTTCTATTTGGCTACCTGATGTTTTTAATATTTAATACATGTGCATCTACTTTTATACAAGTTTTGGGGAGACCCTGGTCCATATGTCTCAAGCAATAATCCAGTTTTGGATACCTTTTTGAGCAAGATCAAGGAGATACAGGTTATTTATATCTCCAGATGACTTATCCATCATGTCTTTTCTCTACATCAGGATATGTTGGGTCTTTCTCGACCTGCAGCCCAAGCACAACCGGGACGACCACAGCAGCCTCAGGAGCAGCCTTTCTTATCAAGCAGGTACATTTCTTTTTTTCCCCCTGTAATGACTTTTTCTTATGTGTGAACAATGGTACAATTAACCTTTTCATCCTATTTCTAGGTTTTTGCAGCCGGTTCACAAGATTGACATGAATCTAACAGACCTACTTGGGGAATTACAGCGCGACCCATGGCCTGTTCCCCAGGGGAAGAGACCGCTGAGATCCACAGGGGTGGCTCTATCTATTGCTGTTGGTTTGTTAGAGGTATTTGCTTTCTAGTAACTTCTTTTACAACTAGACAGCTACTCAATTTAATTTGTAAATGGATTTGAGCTATAAATATTGAAATGAGTGGTAAACAGATTAATAAGAGAAAGCAGATGGAGACAATACATGTTCCCAGACAATGTCCATCATATGTCCATTAACAAGTCTTTCTTCTGCTCTTAATGCCTTTTCATATTCTTATGACTCCATTCATTACTATTCCACCAGACAATAGACATACATTCAATTAGGATTATATTTTTAATCTGTGATAAATAATTGTTTTTACTCACATTTAGAATTTTTGTTATTGTATGTTTCACTGTATAACTATATTTATGTTATCTTTTTATAGGGAACCCTTCCTAATACTGGGGCCAGAATCATGTTGTTCACAGGAGGACCACCAACACAAGGACCAGGGATGGTTGTAGGAGATGAACTGAAAACCCCAATCCGATCCTGGCACGACATAGAGAAAGACAATGCCCGCTTCATGAAGAAGGCTACTAAGGCATGAACAATTTTATTTCCTGGGGGTTGAATTTCCTTTGTTTGGGGAAAATGTATCCATTGTGGCAGACAATAGTCTTTTCTTTCGCTCCCCAAGGAATGCACAATGTGGGCCTCTGTATCCTAAGGAATTTCCTACAGTTTTGTGTATTCTGAAGCTCTTGCTTGTTTAGAAATAGCGGGTGATATAACTAATTGCTGTTATAAAACTTCACATTTAGAAGTGTAAAAAAATGTGTATAATGATAAATTTGTGTTCTCTGTACACAGCACTATGAAGGCCTGGCGAACCGGGCTGCCACCAATGGTCACTGCATTGACATTTATGCTTGTGCACTGGACCAGACTGGTCTCCTGGAGATGAAGTGCTGCTCTAACCTCACTGGGTAGGTCCAAGTTACTTGTAATATAGTGGCACTGATGATGTCTTGTATACATTCACAAAAGTAAGTTTAATATTTCTTTTATTTTTAAGAGGTCAGATCGTCATTGGAGATTCTTTCAATACCTCTTTGTTTAAGCAAACATTCCAGCGGGTGTTCAGTAAAGACTTGAATGGAGCCTTCAAAATGGCCTTTGGTGCTAACCTTGAAGTTAAGGTGAGTGTCTGTGCAGTAGTGTTCATTCCTTAGGCAGGTGGCACACAACCTTGGTGGGACTGTGAATCAAAGGCCATGTGCTAGCTGGATTTCATGAATCAACCAGAGGATAGGACTCCATGCATCATTGTGAGATATGATACAAGGAGTCACACCACAAAAGGTGTAATCATGTCTTTGGTACAGCGCTGCTGTTTGAAGATGTGAATCCTTGTATCTTATATAACAATTCCATGAGCCCTGTTTCTGCACTGTCGTCAGCCTGTCCAGCCAGTGTAGGGTCTATGATTTACAGACAGACCATGGTTGTGTGCTGTTGGCTTTAAGCCAGCCATAGACATGATATTTTAGCAGGGCTAGGTGACCATTTTATTGTGTATGAAGGGCTTCCTAAATCTTACCCAACCGCAGATATTGGGGAACAGAAGGGTTTGGAGTGTTCTCATTTATTTATTTATACATTGATTTTATTGAAATGTATACAAAAACTATTTATGCTAAGAAATTTTAATAATAAAGTTACATGGGCACTAAGTTCAAGCAGATCTTTGATGCATGTTATCAGGCTTGGGCCTTTTGTGTTACAAAATTTATTGACCAAAAAAGCTAAACGTATATTTACAGGGGGGTGTCTGGGATTAGATTTTATTTTTTTTATTGGGGCTGGGGCGGGTGTGAATAAAAATAGAAATGCACTATACCCACCCCTCCGGGTGGTCTCTGTAGGGTCCTGGAGCTCATGCTAATGCATGATTGTAGACCCCCACATCACGGATGAGCTTCTGTATATAAACAGCCGATCATGACAGGTGACGCCATGCTGGACTGTAGTATTGGTAATAAGTGGATATAGGCTTTGTGTTGTCTTTAGACCCTCTGCGGACCAAAATAAAGCCCTTAATTTATATTTTGCCCTTGATATTCATATTTCATAGTCTACATTAGAAGTTGATCTTCCTCTTAGTAAAAGTTTTGTTAAAGTTTTCCCTAAAATTTTGGTGTCTCCAACAGACTTCAAGAGAGCTGAAAATTTCAGGTGCAATTGGACCCTGCATTTCCCTAAATGTGAAAAGTCCATGCATTTCAGAAAATGTAAGTTGCCATCCATTAATGCTGATGTATTATGACATTTTGTATTTAGGATAGACTCTCCCTCATTACAGAACATCTATTATCTTTCTAACAAAAAGCATGTGTTATAGAACTTAGCAACTGCTGATTCCTACTATTTTTAGAATATGCGACCTATAAAGTTATTAACTGATGTGACAGAAGTCACTTTACTATTAACATCACTTAATAAAGGAGTTTTGTAGGTTTATGCAACCGATCTGCTATTGTCTTGAAAAGGAGCTCGGCTACAGTTCTTGTGGACACTACATACAGAGTTGGGGTATATTTAGTCGGCCGTTTGTCGGGATGTATATGCAGCCACATATACGACCCTGTAGATGGCAATGGCGGCCCGGGGGCATTACGGTACCACACTTGTGTGGCACAGATCCACAGCGTACATGGGGAAAAGATGGGGCATGCTCTTGCTTTCTAAGGCTACATTAACACAGATGTTGGCCGTCGTACCTCTCACCCCCGCCTCTACCGATAGCGATATATATGGCGCACTGCGCCGTATGCTGAGCAAAGATAGGACATGTCCTATCTCTTAATGGCTATGGAGCGTTAGTGCCGCACGCCCATTGCCGGCCTATGGGGGACGTATATGCGTCGTGTGAATGAGGCCTAAATGTGTGTTGATAACGGATCCAACCTTTGGGACCCCTAAAGATTATGAGAATGGGCTGCAGCTGCTATCTGTAGTCTACTGTTGTGCGCTACAGAACATATAACAATATGTATTGTTTCTCTCAGGAACTTGGAGTTGGAGGAACATGTCAGTGGAAGATTTGCAGTCTGGATCCGTCTACAACTTTAGCTATGTACTTTGAAGTGGTGAACCAGGTACAGCGGCTTCTTCAATTGTGTTCTCACGCAAAGTATTCTTTTTTATAGATGCAGATCAGACTTGTTGTTGTGACTTCATATTTAAGGCCATTATTATGAATTGCAGGTTAATAATGTAATTTACATTCTAGGCAAAACTATGAAAAGTAGTTTATAGAGTAAAAACTTTGTAAATTGGTATAAAAGGAGATCATAGGGAAATCTGTCTGACACCATGTATGTGAATAAATGCTGGTTTGTCTCTCTTCAGCACAATGCTCCTATTCCTCAAGGCGGTCGTGGAGCGATTCAGTTTGTCACTCAGTACCAGCACTCCAGCACACACAGACGGATCCGAGTCACCACAGTTGCCAGGAAGTAAGTCTGTACTTTCTAGCATCTAGTCCTCATGATGCCACCTGCAGAGAACCCAACTAACGTTGTGCGCCTTTCCTCTATAGCTGGGCAGACGCTCAGACACAGCTGCAGCACATTGAGGCCGCCTTTGATCAGGAAGCAGGCGCAGTGCTAATGGCTCGTCTTGGGGTTTATAGAGCTGAGACAGAAGAGGGACCAGATGTTCTCAGATGGTTGGACAGGCAGCTCATCCGGCTGGTAAGTGTTTTGTAATGATAAGATCATAAAATCTGCTCAGCAACACTGAAAATCCTGAGCTTTACATCAATTTTGCTGTACCGAGAAGTACAGTTTTAATCTAAGCATATACCTTAGGCCCATAGAAAACCAATAATAACGTCCTTTAACAGCCTTTGTCAGCTAAAATATAATCAGAAGACTGGGGTTGGCTAAACCAAACTATTTGGGGTTTTTAAAAATTTGTACGGTCAAGGTTAATTTGACTCATGTTGGAGGTGGGACTCAAGAAAGTAAGGTCTATTCAATTATGTTACCTGCTAAAACCGTACACAGAATTGACTGAGTTTGCTTCCAGGGGGTTTGGTTAATAGAAATGCAACTTTAGGGTCTGTCAGTCCCCAATGGGCCGAACAGTACAGGATTCTGCTATAGTCTCATTGACGATGATCTTTTGCATTCCATCTATGACAAGTCTGATGTTATTGCTCTGTAATGTCTTATTTTGTCGACGTGCTGACGCTATATAAATACAATTTAGTTGGATTTATGGGTGTTTCAATGTTTTCTCAATGCAAGTTATTATTTCTTCCAGTGCCAAAAGTTTGGACAGTACAACAAGGATGATCCCACCTCCTTCAGACTTTCAGATGCATTTTCGCTTTATCCTCAGGTAACTGAAAGGATTTGTGAAAAGTCCTATGTACATTTTTTTTCTTTTCTTTTTAAAATGTTGTATTCTTTTTTTTTTTAAACTATGAACTATGAAACTATACTAAATATCCCTTCTTGTGTTACAGTTCATGTTCCACTTGAGGAGGTCGCCTTTCCTGCAGGTCTTTAATAACAGTCCAGACGAGTCGTCTTATTATCGCCATCACTTTGCCAGACAAGACCTGACCCAGTCTCTTATCATGATTCAGCCAATTCTCTACTCCTATTCTTTCTATGGTCCTCCAGAGGTAAAGCAGTTCCATGGTCACTTTATAAATGACTGTAAATAAGCAGAAATCGGATGGGTAAATTTTACTCCATTACTTTTTTCTAATTCTTAACAGCCCGTTTTATTGGACAGCAGCAGTATATTGGCTGACAGGATTCTTCTTATGGACACTTTCTTCCAGATTGTCATCTACCTTGGAGAGGTAAGTTTTTTTCCTGGAAATTAGAGATAATACAATGGATACAGAAGGTTAAAGGTTGTGAATGGAAACCAGTGAGATTGGCCTTATGGAAGTCTAAAGCAACAACTAGACTGGTTGCTCTGGACAACTTCTCCTTTTTGGACAAATTTCCCCAAGCATTTTCCTAAGGACATGATGGCGCCGTCTCAACTGGAGACTATCTAACTATTCTAGATTGTACATGAATTCGGAGCTGTAAAGATAGATTTATGATTGGTTTCTTTAGTTTTGACCATGAGGTGTCACTAGATGTCAGGATAGGGACTCCTGTAATTTATTCCCTTTTTATGCATTGGAAAAGCATACACACTTAGGAGACCTAAATTGGCCATACACTTCAATAGAGGGTAGACCTTTTCCTAAAGGTAATTATTTTATATACAAAATCTAGCTCTGTAAAGATGTAATTTTTAATATGTATTCTATATATCCTTGCAGACTATTGCACAGTGGAGAAAAGCCGGTTATCAGGACATGCCAGAGTATGAAAACTTCAAGCAGCTTCTCCAGGCACCTCTAGATGATGCCCAGGAAATCTTACAAAGCAGATTCCCAATGCCACGTTACATTAACACAGAACACGGTGGCAGCCAAGTAAGTAACTGCTGTTGATGTAGAGGGCAAATGGGGATTTTATGTTATTCTATTAATCTTCTAAAGATTATAGGAAAGAAGATCCAAGCTGCGTGCTAATATTTTTCCTCTTCATTTTTAGGCTAGATTCCTGCTCTCCAAAGTCAATCCCTCTCAGACACACAACAATATCTACAGCTATGGACAGGTAAGAACCTGGACTAGACACAACTAGAAGTCAAAGTTGGGGGTACAGAATGTGAATTTTGTATGGAGTTTATACTTTTGGAAGGGTTTGTGTGCTATATTTCAGTTACCAAGCTCCAAATCCCTATCCATATAGATGTATAATTAAATTCTCCAAGTCTGACTAAGTGTAGCCACCACTAGAGGGAGCTTATATCAGTGTTTTCGAACTCCCTGCAACACTATGTAATATGCTGCAAAACATAAATGTAAGAATTGCATGTCTGTGAAGGTAGACACTCTTTAAGTAATTGGCCTGGTCCCCCCCCCCTTTCCCCTCCGGATGGTGGAGCCCCGATTTTGACCGACGATGTCAGTCTACAAGTTTTCATGGATCATTTGAAGAAGCTGGCCGTGTCTACTGCCTCCTAGTGCAGACATCTGTGGACAGAAGACAAACACAATGGAAACACATGCCATTTTTAGACAAAAACACATTCCCCCTTGAAGTCCAAGGAACTAATCAACGTTTTACCAGAAGCTGAATAAGATGTGAAGTTAACGTTTTTGAATGTAGAGTCCTATCTTAGGTTTAATTTATTATTTTTGTTTTACAAATAGAATGACAGTTCCGTATGTTTAACATTGATTGTATATATGCAGGATGCCTTGTTAATTCTTCTCTCGTCACCTTTTGTTTATTGAGTACATACAAATCCATAGTAAATTTTTCTGCCAAAATGAGTTTCTCCTTAATATTCTGGACGTTTTTGAATCAACTTGTGTGTGTTGAGTAGTGTGCATTATAATGAAACCAAGGAGTATGTTTAAATATAAAAAGACAGAGAAAATGGCAATACCTAGCGCACAATTATCTTTCATAAATTGAGGGAGTTAAGAAAAAAGGTATACTAACCTGGACTTAGTAACAAGCACAACTCTGAAATAAAGCCTGCGTGACCACAGCCTCGTCCTATCCCCTGTGCTGTAAGTGGCATCATGGGTGTGTAGTAGCGATAAATTAACCTAGGGTAGGTCGTTGACGGTACCCCAAGGAGTGTAAAATGAACGTATTAGAAATGGCGCTGATCCAAAATAATTTGAAAATGGTGTCCGTTTATTGGGAAGATAAAAATGGTGAACAACAAAGACTACACGTTTTGCACTTCAAGTTGAGTGCTTCTTCAGGTCTGTATATACTCTGGAGCTGAGATAAGATCTTGGCACACTGCCTGCCTTATCTCGGCTCCAGAGTATACACAGACCTGAAGAAGCACTCAACTTGAAGTGCAAAACGCGTATTCTTTGTTGTTAACCATTTTTATCTTCCCAATAAACGGACACCATTTTGGAAATATTTTGCATCGGCGCCATTTCTAATACGTCCATTTTGCACTCTTTGAGATAT
>WNYA01000169.1:120423-245900 GCA_019512145.1 Engystomops pustulosus | reverse complement strand
ATGTGAGCACAGTGACACTTGTGAATAGGTGCACAGCGGCTCTTATGGATGGGAGCACAGTGACTCTTATGGATAGGAGCACAGTGACTCTTATAGATGGGAGCACAGTGACTCTTATAGATGGGAGCAAGTGACTCTTATGGATGGGAGCACAGTGACTCTTATAGATGGGAGCACAGTGACTCTTATAGATTGGAGCACAGTGACTCTTATTGATGGGAGCACAGTGACTCTTACTGATGGGAGCACAGTGACTCTATATAGATGGGAGCACAGTGACTTTTATGGATGGGAGCACAGTGACTCTTATAGATAGAAGCACAGTGACTCTTATGGATGATGCACAGTGACTCTTGTGGATAGGGGATGCCGCTAGGGAGAGAGCTGCTGCTGGTCAGGGAAAGCGTTAGGCTGTTCTATTAGAATAGTGTTAGGCAGGAGTGATTCTACAAGAACCCAACAGCCCTTCTTAGGGCTACAATAACGTTATATATATTTTTTTTTTATTTGCTTGTGGCTGGGCTTGCTGGCACTAGTAGTGCAGCTAGTACCATATTGTGAGGAATTTGCAGGGGGACTTGCTACCGTTGTGTTTAGCTCTTAGTGACACACATATCCACCTCAAACACCAAAGTGGGAAAATTTATTAGGGGTTTGATTTCAATTAGGCACAGTCTGGGGGCCTAGCCTTTGAGGTGAGGCCTGGAACAGCCTGGGCCCGCAGTACCTGAGTGGCTGGCGGTTGCGGCCCCTAAGCACGCTTGTGTCACTGTGCTTGGTATGGGGAACCGAGGGCTGTCCTAAGCCTGGCAGGTCTCCAGCAGGGTGGTGTTGGCAAGAAATGATGAGGGAGAGGCTGCTATAAGCGGATCTCCCTGGGGCAACCCCTAATGTCCGAGTGTGAGTCTCTGTGTGTGGACAGGGGCCGGTGATGAAGGCAGCCGTATAGCAGGACCAGACGGAGACAGAAGTTTAAGGAAGAAAACAACTTACAGTTCTTTATTTGAACCGGCAGGAACCGCAGCAACGATGCCTTTAACAGGTAGATGGATGTGGCTGAGATGTGAGTTGGAGAGGCCTCAGGAGATAGTGTCACCAGCCTGGATGTAAGGGCAGGCTGGGGGCAGCTGTGTCCTGGTAGGAAGCTTCACTTGTCGTATGGGCTTCAGGTATCACCTTTAAAGGTAAGATGATACCCCTTTTCCTCACTTACACTAACTCTAGTTGATACTCCACTCTTCAGAGGCAGGGGCTAGGCTCTTCCTGCTTGTATTGGGTTAGAAAAGATTTTTTCACTCACTCACTGATCTCTAGTCTACAAGATCTTCTCCTCTTCTGGGAGAGACTTCCTCAGCGTTCCCCAGAACATTCCTGGCCAGGGGTGGTTTGTGTACCTCCCTTTGGTCAGGTGGTGGTCTCTCCAATCACATCTCAGCTTACAGAGGACAGGATGTAAACACAGATCATGGACAATAGGACATCTTGCATCATACAAAATACTTAACCTCTGCCTTGCCAGGCAGGATTCACCACTGCAATATTCCCCTATGTCCTATCAGGACCTGTAGTGTGATGTGGGTACATGCAGGTGGGACGTATTCGCAAACCTCCTCGCCAGTTGCATCGGCGAGGGTTGTTGCACATGTATGAGCCTTTGTCTAGGGTATTGTCAATGTTAATAAGTTGATGCTGTCACAGAAATAAAAAAAAAAAAAAAAAAAACCTCTCTGAGACAGGAAGAGACAGCACAGACATCTTTCCATGCGTTGCTGCAGAGGACTGATAGCATACAGACATGTTATCTGTATGCTGAGAAATTCGTGAGTTCTGTTCATAAATAAAGTTTCCTTTTATATTCCACTACTGGAGAATGATCTGCAGAATCATCTGCTGCTAACAGTGCTGGGACCCAGTATCCAGTATTCCAGTATCACCAGTAACAAGTAGTAAAGTGTGAACAGTAAGAAGATAAAGAGAAAGATAAGATGGCAGCCAGACAGCATCCTGTGAAGTTCTCGTGCCAAGCCTGACAAACCAGAACTACCAATCCTGAAAGTCAGGTGAAGATGCTTCTATAAGAGAAGGTACGTGGAAATCTACACAGGAGCCCAAGCCTGATCCTCCATCGATGAATGGATAGAGAAGGAGCAGAAAGCACAGAGCACTATCTCCCTCAGTATAGATGATGACCAGATTGTACACATATGCAATGTAACACCTGCAAAGACATGTGGGAGGAGCTACAGAAAGTGCATGAAAGAACAATTCAGCAATAAGCTTTATCTAATGAGGAAACTGTATCAGTCTACGTTTAAGCAAGGGCCAGAATATGCAGGACTACATCATAGACACCCTAGAAATAGTGGAGCGTCTGCGCGGTATAGGAGAAGACATAAAGACTTCCATGTTGCTGCACTGTTACCAGCGGTGCTTCCAGAAAGCTATGACACGCTTGTCACCGCACTGGATGCACGGCCAGAGAGGAGCTCACATTAGAGTTTGTTAAAGGCAACTTGTGGATGAGTACAAGAGAAAACAAGAGTGCAAGCAGCAAAGATGTGCCACGCGCAGAATCTGCATTACAGACTCGGACTATACAACACATAAGAGTTCATGTAAAGGAAACACGTGAATGTTTTGTATGCAAGAAACCCGGTCACTTAAAGGCAAACTGCAGAGTTGGAAAGCAAAAATGAATCCGCTTAAAGGAAAAGGGAATAATCAGAAGGCCAGAAGTGCGCTATAAAGAAGAAAAGGACACTGTGTGTGTTGAATCAGCATTTAATACAAGTACAGGCAGATCAGCGAGGCATGTATGGTGTATAGACTCTGGTGCTACAAGTCTTATGACAAATACAGAGTCTTTCTAAGCTAACCAAAGTAAGATCAGAAAAAGTATACCTAGCCAATGGTCAGTATATAACTTCAGAAGGAATAGAGATGGCTCCACCTCCCGCCAAGGCTCTCTCCAACAGAAACCAGAATGATCCAAAGTTAAAGGATGTTCTCATGTTCCAAGTCTGAAGCAAACTTTTATCAGTGAAGAAACTCACAAGAGAAGGGCAATGTAGTGTACGTTTAAGGATGACAACTGCATCATCACAAGAGAGGTCTACTCTAGCAGAAAGGAAAAATCAAAGATGAAACTGCACCAGTTACAAACACCAAGAGGCTGGTATGCTGTTCAAACAAGAACACATGAGAATTGATCCATGTGTGGCACACGTCTTGGGCACAGAGACCCGGAAGCATACAAAGTAGTCAGGAAGACTTGCTAGGGCGTACAATTGACCATGCAGTCAAAAGATGAAAGTGTACTAGTGTCTTAAAGGTAAAATGACAAGGAAATCATCCTAAACGAGTACCATTACATCAGCACAGCCCTGGATCATACAGATGTGTGTGGCCCAATGAGTACTCAACACCTGGAAAGAGAGATATTTTCTGACATTATCGATGATTATTCTAGATATACAATTGTCTATTTGCTCCCAGCAAAGATGAAGTTGCTGAGGAACTAGAAGAAGTACATAGCTGAAGTATCCAACAAATTTGGAAGAATGCCAAAAGAACTACGAGCTGACAATGGAACTGAATACACAAGTGGTAAGACACAAGATATATTAAAAAGAAATGAATCTGTTCCAGAGCACCCCTACCTAAACCCAGAACAGAATGGTATAGCAGAGAGAAAGAACCGAAACTCTTTGTGAAAGTGGAAGAAGTCTGCTGTTTGATGCTGAGCTACCAACGACTTATTGGGAGAAGCAATAATGGACCGCTTGCTATCTTCAAAAACAGATTACCAGGAAAGGAAAGCTACAAAGAAAACTCCATATGAGTATGGAATAATAGGAAGCCAGAACTCGAAAGCACATAAGAATATTTGGAAGTAAAGCATTGTGCATGGTTCTAAGGAAAAAGGTACAAATGGGAAGCTCATGCCAAGGAGGAATCCTGGTAGGCTACAGTGAACTCAAAAAGGATACAGAATCCTGCACCCAGAGACCAACAAGGTGACAATCAGCAGAGAATAGTGATAGATGAGAAACTCTGTATCACTCAAATTTCATGAAGTTACTCCAATAATTCCACTTGAGCCACAGTCAACAAATTCAGAAAAAACATGAAAAAGCACTGAAGTGTGGATCGGCTCTCAAGCTACTGAAGAGAGACTGTAATACCAGCTGTGGGTTTTCTAAACCAAGTATGACTCTGATGGTAAAGTGCATAGATTTAAGGCAAATTAGTTGCAAAAGGTTACTTGCAAAAATATGGAGAAGATTAGATGCTACAACATTTAGAGTGTTAATGTCGTGTACAGCTGTGCAACAACATGAAAGTAAGACATTTAGACATTAAGACAGTTTCTAAATGGTGACATTGCTGAAGAAATGAGTTTGTGGCGTGCGCCATGGTTGTCGACATCTGTGCTGCAGGGTAGCTGTTCATAGAATATTAAAGTCTCCTATGATGAGTCGGAATATCACAAGATAGAGTAGTATGCCTTACCCTTCTCACTGCCTATCCCAGGTCTGGAGCAGTAAAGAGAAATACAAGCCCTCATAGCACAGTTGCAGCGGGGGAGGCAGTGTCATCCTGCTGCATCCACTTTTCAGTGATGGCGGCCTCAACTCTTATTGGACACAGAACGGGCATTCCAGAGGGCACAGAGATATACAGAGAGGTACAGAGAACATGAGAGGAGAAAAGTGGTGAAGGAAGGATCTAAAGCTGATGTGAATGGAGGATGCTGATGAGATAGATGGAACGAAAGGAGAAAGAACATCATGATACACTGCATTAAGAGGTTGAGAGAAATGCTAGATAGTGAAAGTGGGGATTGTTTTTATTTCTTTGCACGCTTACCTTTCTCTAGGCTTCTAATTGCCAGATGGTATGCTTTGAGCATGCTTTATGGACAAGCATCCCGTCTTATGCATTTCTGAGAAAACATGCCATGCTGCATACACTGTACGCTGTGATATTCTCAAGTGCAGTGCACATCAGGTATCTAAAATGGAGGGGTTTAAGTCCAACTACAAAATCATATGAAAAAATGTAATCCAAGCTCACCCATATGCAGTTTAAGGATATTAATAGATACACGGCCCAATATTCATGTAAAGGGTTTTGGCTGACATAGAAGCCTTTAAATATAAACACAAACATGACATAAGGGTTTCATGGTTTACATAGTACTATTGATTCCACAGATGTACACAGTATACAGTCTATACATTACATGCATTAATACACGATAACAAACTCTGGTGTGTGGATACATACGGAAGCTCATCTAGTGGATGACAAGTGATCCTCGGGGAGTGGGGAAATCCAGTGATGCACAAGGATAGGGCTTGAAAAGGAAAGTAATATAGAACATGAGTAACCTTACCACAGGCCGAGAAGGTATGTGTATATTCTGTATACTGGCGCCTAGGAAAGGTACGGCGTGCTCCAAGGAAGCTGGCGCATGTTGAGCGGTATAAGTATGACAAAATTTAAAGTCAGCCACCACTGAAGGTGCGTGATGGGTTATCGGGGTCGTCTGGTGACCAGGGACGGGAGGATGTCACTGCACGTGGGGAAAGCATTGCAGCAGTAGTAGTAATAGGAGTACTAGGCTTTGTAAGGGTGGATAGTAGTAATCAGGGGAATACTGAGAAAGGGATCATGTAATGACAGTATAAATGGAGTATGAAGATAATGCAGAGAGGGAGGGGAAATAATAGAGGGAATGGAAGAAAACAATGGGAAAAGATAGGATACAGGGTACAGGGGAAAGTAGGAAATGAAGGAGAATAGGAAAAAGCTGAAAATAAAAAAGAAAATATATGAAAATATGAAAAGATGCGATGATGGAAATGAAAATAAAATAAAAGATTGGAAAAAAAAAATAATGAAAAATGAGAAATAATAAAAAATAAAGAGACAGAACGAAAAAAAAGATGGAATTGACTGGGAGGGCAATGTATTATCTTACCACCCCCCGAGGGTATCTGGGAATAAGAACAATGCACCAGACATGAGAAAACAATAAACCACAAACATCATAATTATAGAGAATGGAGTCCAGATACGGAAGGATAAGAAGCTTGTCGTATAATAACCTCGATTAAGTCCATGAGGTTCCATGCTCTGTAGATTATGGATCTTATGGTTCTCTTTTCTTGAGGAGTTTAACTGATTACTGCCTCTTCTTGGTTGTGGAATGTGTTCAATTATTGATATCGTAATTAAGATAGGTGTGATTGTACTTGTGGAAATGGTACAGGACTGGTAGTAGCAAGTTGTTAGTTCGAATAGCCAGAATAAGACGCAGACTATAAGTATATAGTATTCAGTGCCAGCCGCTGTAGTATATAGCCAGCAAGCCGCTTTAGTATTATCCTGCCAGCCCCTGTAGTACATCATTGCCAGCCCCTGTAGTATATAGCCTGCCTGCCCCCTGTAGTATATAGCCTGCCAGCCCTGGAGTATGAAGCCTGCCAGGCCCTGGAGGATATAGCCTGCCTGCCCCCGTGTTGTATTTAGCCTGCCAGCCCCTGGAGTATAAGCCTGCCAGGCCCGGGGAGGATATAGCCTGCCAGCCCCTGTAGTATATAACCGGCCAGCCCCGTAGTATTAGCCTTTCAGCCCTGTAGTATACAGCCTGCCAGCCCTGTAGTAAATATCCTGCCAGCCCCTGTAGTACATAACCTACCAGCCCCTGTAGTATATAGCCGGCCAGGCCCTGTAGTATATAGCCTGCCCAGCCCCTGTAGTATAGCCTGCCAGCCCCTGTAGTATACAGCCAGCCCCATGTAGTACTCACCGATTCTTCACTGATCCCAGCTAGCTATAGTTCTGAATTTCTCAGCCCCTGTAGTATATAGCCTGCCAGCCCTGTAGTATTATCTGCCAGCCCCTGTAGTATATAAGCCTGCCCAGCCCCTGTAGTATGTAGCCTGCCAGCCACCTGTAGTATATCACCTGCCCCACTGTAGTATACAGCGTGCCAGCCCCCCCTGTAGTATTATAGCTTGCGAGCCACCTGTAGTATATAGCCTTCCATCCCCTGTAGTATACAGCCGCCAGCCCCCCTGTACTATATAGCCTGCCAGCACCCTGTAGTATAATAGCCTGTCAGCCCCTGTAGTATATAGCCGGCCAGCCCCTGAAGTATATAGCCAGCCAGCTCCTGTAGTTTATAAGCCTGCCAGACACCTGTAGTATGCTGCCGCCCCTGAAGTATACAGCCTGCCAGCCCCCTTGAGTATATAGCCCGCCGCCATCTGAGTATATAGCCAGCCACGTGGTATACAGCTGCCAGCCCCCCGTACTATATAGCCTGCCAGCCCCCTGTAGTATATAGCTGCCAGCCCCCTGTAGTATATAGCCGGCCAGCAACTGAAGTATATAGTCTGCCAGCCCCTGTAGTATATAGCCTGCCAGCCCCCCCCTGTAGTATATATCCTGCCGCCCCATAGTATATACCAGCCAGCCCCTGTAGTATATAGCCTGCCAGCCCCTGTAGTATATAGCCCGCCAGCCCCATATATATAGCCAGCTTCCCCCCGTAGTAAAAAAATATTAACAATGTACTCCCATAGGTCCTCTTTTTAATTTGGATTTATTCGGGTCCTTCGATCCTCTTCAGGTCTTCTGCCTTTCTTCTTCTCTTCGGTCGGAAGCTTGTTGAAATGAACTAGCAAGTCCACAGGGATGAATTCTCATTAAACAGACAGGTCGGCAACATCAGAGAGTAGTAGACCACACATCTTATGCGTTCGAGTCCTTGCGACTCTAATCAAGACACTGATACAAAAGCATGTAAGGCTAATAAACGCCCAAAAGTGGGAGGAGAGGAATAAAAAAAAACACATCATTTCCTCTTTTACTATTATAACCTATTCAGATACTAAAATTAAAACACATAGTATACTAAAATCAATCGTTTCTGACATTTATGCCATGTGGTACAACACTGTTCAATACTAAAATCCGAAACTTTCCTATTCAAAAGACATCAGGGGTCATTTACTAGGGCACGATTCGAGTTTTAAGGGTTAACCAAATTTTCAGTTTTGCAATGATTTTCCCTGTATTGCCCCGGGATTTTAGCACACGCAATCGGATTGTGGCGCATCTGCACGGCATGCACGCAACGGAAAAGGGGGCGTGGCCGAACGATAACCCGATGGTTCAGAGAAACCGCCGCATTTAAAAAAAAAAGTGTCGCTGGACTGCGCGTTACCTGCACTCGGTCTGGCTTGGTGAAGATCAGTGCATTCCGAGGAACTTAGCGCTAGCAGCGACACTGGTGGACATCGGGCGCAACCTTAGGAGTCGCGGAAGACCCGAATCCTCCACAGAGAACACGCCGCTGGATCGCGAATGGACGGGTAAGTAAATCTGCCCCATCTCTTTTTGTCTCCACCTCTTGGTGGGAAAGACACCCCTTTCAATGCCGGAAAATTTAACCCCAGTTTCCCCATGGTGAATGGTACGGCGATGATGTGTGGCACTGAAGACGTTTTTTTATTTGCAATTGTAATATACTTACGCGTGTGGATCTACTACTCTCTGATGTTGCCGACCTGTCTGTTATGGTTTTATGAGGAAGAAATAAAGAAAAGTTTAATGAGAATTCATCCCTGTGATTGCTGGTTCATTTCAACAAGCTTCTCCTATTGTTTGTGTGCTGCCCACATGTCAGCCTTCTGGAACCGTGCACGCCAGGTGAGCTGACTGAATGAACAAGTTTCTTTTCTCCTCTTCGGGTCGTTCGTCTCTCTTCAGGTTTTTGCGTTCGGCCGGCACACACAATGACGTCAGCCGCTTGCCGATCTCATTGTTTGTGAGCGCGCCATCGCGAGGGAACCCAAAGAGAGTAGTAGAACGACCCGGAAAGGCCTTAAGGATCCAAAGAGGCACCGCAGTATCTGAAGCAGAAGGGAACCTACGGGGGGTCATCTGAAAGGTAAATAAGGCGTTAATTTTTTAATAGACTCAAGTATAAGCCGAGAGTAGGGCTTTTCAGCACAAATTTGCTGAATTATACCGAGTATACACGGTATATGTTTCCCATTAAGATTTATGTATGTGTCCTCACTCTGATTAAGAAGTGTCATTTGTTATTAGAGATGAGCGAACATACTCGTCCGAGCTTGCTGCTGTGGTTGGGCATTAGCGTACTCGAAACTGCTCGTTGCTCGGACGAATACTTTGCCCGCTCGAGAAAATGGCATCTCCTGCCGTTGTGAATTTTGGCGGCCAGAAAACAGGCCAATCACAAGCCAGGAGACTCTGCATCCACCCAGCATGACGTGGTACCCTACACGTCGATAGCAGTGGTGGTGGCCAGATCAGGTGACCCTGGAATAGACTAGCCCGCCCTGCGCTGCTCGGATCATTCGTGTCTGGATGCCGCTAGGGAGAGAGCTGCTGTGGTCAGGGATAGCGGTAGGGTGTTATAGCTTATGTTAGGCAGGAGTGATCTCCAAGAACCCAACAGCCCTTCTTAGGGCTACAATAACGTTATATTTTTTTTTTATTTTGCTTGTGGCTGGGCTTGCTGGCACTAGTAGTGCTGCAGCTAGTACCATATTGTGAGGAATTTGCAGGGGGACTTGCTACCGTTGTGTTTAGCTCTTAGTGACACACATATCCACCTCAAACACCGAAGTGGGAAAATTTATTAGGGGTTTGATTAGAATTAGCAGAGTCCTGCTGATTTTTTTTTTACCTTTATTTCTTTTCATAGCTCCAAACTCATCTTGCAAAAGCATGTGCTTTCAGTGTAGGCTACAAAAGCCATAGGAGAACCCCAACGGCTTACTTAGGCCTACAATAGCGTTATATTTTCCTTTTTTTTTGTTTGCTTGTGGCTGGGCTTGCTGGCATTAGTAGTGCAGCTAGTACCATATTGTGAGGAATTTGCTGGGAGACTTGCGACCATTGTGTTTAGCTCTTAGTGACACGCATATCCACCTCAAACACCGAAGTGGGACAATTTATTAGGGGTTTGATTAGAATTAGGCAGAGTCTGCTGATTTATTTTTTTTACCTTTATTTCTTTTTATAACTCAAAGTCATCAGGCACAGCACAAAATCCAGTTGTGTGCTGTCATTTTAGGTTAGAAACTAGCCATAGCAATAGGATAGCATCATTTTGTTTTAAAAAAAAAATAAATAAAAAAAAATAAACACACAAAAAAAAAAATTTAAAGTTTACACTTTAATTTGGAAAATGTTTAACCCGAGGGCTAGGGGTAGAGGACGAGGGCGTGGACGTGGGCGTCCAACTACTGCGGGGTCAGAAGCCGTGGTCCTGGGCGGGGTGAGACACTGATGAGGGAGCAGGGGAACGCCGCAGAGCTACACTCCCTAGGTTCATCATGTCTCAAGTTACTGGGACTCATGGTAGAGCACTGTTGAGGCCAGAACAGTGCAAAGAGGTGATGTTGTGGATTGCGGACAATGCTTCTAGCCATTTGTCCACCAGTCAGTCTTCCACGCAGTCCACCCATGTCACCGAAATCAGCACTCCTCCAGCTCCTCCACCTCAGCCTCCTTCCCCCCAGTCTGCCCCCTCCCAGCAAAATTTGGCATTTGAGCCGGCATACTCTGAGGAACTGTTTTCTGGACCCTTCCCACAGTCACAAACCACTTGTCCGGTTGCTGCTGAGCTATTTTCCGATGCCCAGGTTTTCCACCGGTCACAGTCTGTGGGTGATGATGACATTATTGACGTAGTGGAAGAAGTGTGTAAAGATGTGTCGGACGATGAGGAGACACGGTTGTCAGACAGTGGTGAAGTTGTTGTCAGGGCAGGAAGTCCGAGGGGGGAGCAGACTGAGGGATCGGAGGATGATGAGATGACAGACCCAAGCTGGGTTGATAGGCCAGGTGAACACAGTGCTTCTGAGACGGAGGCGAGTCCTATAGCAGAACAGGTTGGAAGAGGCAGTGGTGGGGCCAGATGGAAAGGCAGGGCCAGAGCTGGTGCATCAGCGCCAAATGTTTCCCATAGTCAAGCTCCCGTGGCGAGGGCTAGATTTTCAGAAGTCTGGAGATTCTTTAAATAAACACCGGATGACCGACGGACTGTAGTGTGCAACCTGTGCCAAACCAGGATCAGCAGGGGTTCCACAACTACTAGCTTAACGACCACCAGTATGCGCAGGCATATGAATGCTAAACACCCCACTCAATGGCACCAAGCCCATTCACCTCCGGCCGGGCACACCACTGCTCCTTCCCCTGTGTCATCTGCTATTCAGCCTCCTACCCAGGACCCCGGCCCAAACACCTCCCGTGCGAAAACCCCATCTTTGCCTCCACGATCCTCCACAGCATCCACCAGCGTTCAGCTCTCCATACCCCAGACGCTGGAGTGCAAAAGGAAGTATAGCGCAACCCACCCACACGCCCAAGCCCTCAATGTCCACATCTCCAAGTTGCTTAGCCTGGAGATGCTGCCCTACAGGCTGGTAGAGACCAAGGCCTTTCGAAAACCTCATGGCGGCTGCCGCCCCTCGGTATCCGGTCCCCAGCCGCCACTACTTTTCCCGATGTGCCGTCCCAGCCCTGCACAAGCATGTGTCAGAGAACATCATCCGTGCCCTGACCAACGCCGTTTCTGACAAGGTCCACCTGACCACGGACACGTGGACGAGTGCAGCCGGGCAGGGCCACTATATATCGCCGAACCTGAAGCCAGGCATGGTTGTGTGTGACAACGGCCGTAACCTGGTGGCGGCTCTGCAACTCGGCAGACTGACACATGTGCCATGCCTGGCCCATGTGTTAAATCTCATAGTTCAGCGTTTCCTCAAGACATACCCCAATCTGTCTGATTTGCTCACGAAGGTGCGCCGCATCTGTGCGCATTTCAAGTCCAGCACAGATGCTGCCATTCTCAGGGCAGCGAAGCGCCGCCTCCAACTGCCCGCTCACCGACTGTTGTGCGACGTGCCCACGAGGTGGAATTCAACACTGACCATGTTATCCAGAGTTTACCAGCAGCGCCGAGCGATTGTAGACTGCCAGATGTCAACTTCCACCAGAACTGGTAGTCAGGTCAGTCAGCTTCCTCAAGTCTACAATGAGGAGTGGACGTGGATGTCTGATATCTGTCAGGTGCTGAGTAACTTCCTCCTCCGAATTACCATCCGTGGCCATGGCGCCATCAGTCGGTAGCTCTAGGCACAGCAGCAGTGCCGTCGCTAAGCGACAGCAGGCGGTGCTCAAACTGCTGAGCCTAGGCGATAAAAGGCACACCGCCCAAGAGCTATTACAGGGCATTCCACATCAAACTTGTTAACTTTGTCGCCACCCTGCTGTGTAATCCACAAAATATACTGGCAAACTTTTATCATTTACCGATATTATTTCAGCGCTTCTTGCGCATCTGTTTACATTCCCCTCACCCGCCATATCCCAAACTTATAAGAACGATACTACACTTGATCTTATACAAAAGGTTCTTAGAAGTGCTGTTTGGGGAGTAGCCTAGAGACAGGGGCTTGGATTGGCGAAAGCTCGCCTGGCAGCGGAGCGCCAGCTCCATGCAAAGATCCAACTAACATAGTTTTAACTGCAGCACCTTTAATCTACTACATCTCTCCTAGATCTCTCCTAGATCACTCCTAGATCTCTCCTAGATCTCTCCTAGATGTCTTCTGTCTCCTCTCTGAATCTCAGACTCGGCTCAGAATGTTCTCCAGATCATAATTTCTGCTGCTGCGAGAATCCAGTAACATAGGGTGTGAGATGTAAGATCCGGGGAGGTTCCAGCAGATGAAATTCTGAATCTGGAGAGAAAAGAGGGTCCAACTTAAAGTGATGATGCATTAACCCCTTGCTGACCAGGCCCCTTTTTATTTTTGCATTTCCAATTTTCACTCCTCACTTTCACAAATCTATAACTTTTTTATTTTCCCCATGTACAGAGCTGTGCGAGGGCTTGTTTTCTGCGTAACAAATTGCCCTTAAAAAATATATATTTTGGTGTCAATTTGGTTTCAATTTTTTGCGACCTCATTGCTATCATTGCCTCATTATGATCACTTTCTGTTGAATTTTTTTACATGTTTTTCAAAATGGCAAAAAGGAGGCATTTTTGACTTTGGACGCTATTTTCTGTTATGGGGTTTAAAGTCAGGAATTATATTATATCATTTTTATAGGTCTTAGATATTGCCGCGTCCCAAAATGCAACATGTTTCTGAGTTTTACTGTTTATATTTATATCAGTTCTAGGGAAAGGGGGGGGGGTCTGAATTTTTAGGTTTTTGTAGCTCCTTCCTTACATGCACGCCACTCATTATAACGAGAAAGTGTTGGCAGATCTGGTCGATAATGATTGGAACCTCAGCTGACGTGTTTGGTTTGACAGAGCTAATGGCCAATATATCCCTATATACTACTCTAACCCTGCCCCCTTCCCAGAATATTCTGCTTCACCCACCTCATTGGCATCATTGGCCCAGATGACCCTACGATCACTCCGTTACAACTGCAATGACAATTACATACCGCCAGCTATGGCACCGCTGCTACATTGACTCTTCAAGGGGATGCCCCATGGGTCACTACCGAATGCTAGCCGTGCCATAGTGAAGTAGCTGGCGAGTGGGCCTACCCGATTATTCAGCCTTTTAGTAACACAGTAATGGGATTTACAAGTAAACACCTTACATATTGGGGCAGATTTACTTACCCGGTCCATTCGCGATCCAGCGGCACGTTCTCTGCGGAGGATTCGTTTTCTGCCGGGATTCACTAAGGTAGTTCCTCCGACGTCTGCTGAGCTTAATTTCTTCGGAATGCACTGAATTTCCCCCTTCCTATCGTGGGTGCAGGTAAGCTCATATCAAGCAAACTTTTTTTTTAAAAAATGGGGCGGTTTTTCCAAATCCGTCGGGTTTTCGTATGGCCAGGCCCCCCGATTTCCAACGCGTGCATGCCGGTGCCGATGCGCCACAATGCGATCACGTGCGCCAAAATCCTGGGGCAATTCAGGGAAAATCGCAGCAAATCGGAAATTTTCAGATAACCCGTTGGAAAAACGTGATTCGGGCCCTTAGTAAATGACCCCCATTATGTCCCCAGCGTGCGCAATCTTTGGGTTTGAGGACATTAAAGATTGTTAAACCACTTCAGGACTCTCTTGGCCTCAAGGCCCCATTTTGCCAATCTGCCCTGTGTCACTATACAGGTGGTCCCCTACTTAAGAACACTTGACTTACATACGACCCCTAGTTACAAACGGACCTCTGAATATTTATTGTACTTTAGTCGTAGGCTACAATGATCAGCTATAACAGTTATCAAATGTGTCTGTAATGAAGATTTAGTGTTACTCCTGATTCTTATGACAACCCAACATTTTTAAAATCCAATTGTCACAGAGACCAAAAAAGTTCTGTCTGGGATTACAATGATAAAATATACAGTTCCGACTTACATACAAACTCAACTTAAGAACAAACCTACAGACCCGATCTTGTATGTAACCCGGGGACTGCCTGTAAGTGGTTGTGACGTATCCGGGGGATTTTGAGATTGTTTTCTCGTCACACATTGTATTTCAAATAGTTTAAAAAATTTGGATGAAATCTTTTGCATTTAGTTATGATAAAAAAGGAAATTTGGCAAAAATTTCGAAAGAGTCTACATTGTCAAAGTTCTAAATTCTCTACTTTTGAAGCAGATAGATTAATTCATGAAATTCGTTCCCTAAATGTTTGCTTTATGTTGTCATAGTTTTTTTTTTTTAAGAATCCGCAAATTGTACTAGAATGTTATGAGGTTTAGAATTTTGGTGCCATTCCACAATTACCTAAATACCTCATTTATATGATTTTTTTTTTCCCCAACTTTACTGAAAAAAACTAATGTAGAGATAATCCTGATAATCACCTGCTTTTCAGAGGCATAACTTTTTATTTTTTCATATGAGAAATCTGCATATTTTTTGCAAGAAGAGTTTTTTGAGCTTTTTAGTGGTAGTATTTTGGAGCACAGACATTTTTCTTATCACTTTTTAGAACATGTTTTTAAGGGTATTGATGAATTATCTTTTTCTGGACATTTTTCAAGCATTTTTTACAGCGTTCCCCAATTGGGTCCAATAACCATTCTGTTTCATATGGGGCTTATATTTTATGTATTTTCATTTTAATGTTCTAACTTACATGCTTCACCTTGGTGTGTAAGGGGTTAATACTCATGATCGGAGACAGCGCCCATCAGGGGTCTTAGAGCAGGGTGTCAGCTGTGATATACAGCTGACACCTGCTGCTTCTGGTGCCGGCTCCCTTCGTGAGAGCTGGACGTAATTGCACATCCCGGTGCGGGAAGTATCTTCCCACAATGGTGGTGGTCAGTGTGCATGAGGTCTGGGGGTTTTAGGGCTGGTGGTGGTCGGTGTGCAGGAGGTCTGAGGGTTTTAGGGCTGGTGGTGGTCAGAGTGCAGGAGGTCTGAGGGTTTTAGGGCTGGTGGTGGTCAGAGTGCAGGAGGTCTGAGGGTTTTAGGGCTGGTGGTGGTTGGTGTGCAGGAGGTCTGAGGGTTTTAAGGCTGGTGGTGTTCGGTGTGCAGGAGGTCTGGGGGTTTTAGGGCTGGTGGTGGTCAGTGTGCAGGAGGTCAGGGGGTTTTAGGGCTGGTGGTGGTCAGTGTGCAGGAGGTCTGAGGGTTTTAGGACTGGTGGTGGTTGGTGTGCATGAGGTCTGGGGGTTTTAGGGCTGGTGGTGGTCAGTGTGTAGGAGGTCTGGGGGGTTTCAGGGCTGGTGGTGGTCAGTGTGCAGGAGGTCTGGGTGTTTTAGGGCTGGTGGTGGTCGGTGTGCAGGATGTCTGGGGGTTTTAGGGCTGGTGGTGGTCGGTGTTTCCTGAGAATTATAATTGTAAATGGATTTTTTTAGTTTGTCTGATAACACTGGTGATGTGAGGATGGTACACAGAGGCTTGAGGTTATGGCTATGGTAAGGGCTTAGATGGTGGTACGGTTTTGAACATGATATTATATAACCATATATAATGCTGCTAGCCAATCCCTGTATGGGCTAGACAGCTCCCATGATTCCTAAGGCTTGCCTTTCCCGTTATATACACGGCTCCAGGAATTGGTATCTGACTCTTCTACTGCAAACCTCACTTACTTCTTGTTAAAGGAAACCTACCACTTGTAGTGGCAGGTTTCCGATGGCAATATCGGGCACCAGCTCAGGGTGAGCTGGTGCCGGAGCTGATTTTAGTTAGTGTTTTAAACCGCGGTATCGCGGTTTAAAACACTTTCCCCGCCTGAACCATACCGTGAATGCACCTCCTGCCTGACCATCACCGTGTAGATAGCACCTGCCGACCATCACCTGTGTAGATAGCCACCCGCCTGACCATCACCGTGTAGATAGCACCCGCCTGACCATCACCATGTGAATGCACCCGCCTGACCATCACCATGTAGATAGCACCGCCTGACCATCACCATGTAGATAGACACCCGCCTGACCATCACCATGTAGATAGCACCCGCCTGACCATCACCATTAGATAGCTCCCGTCTGACCATCACATGTAGATAGCACCCGCCTGATCATCACCATGTAGATAGCACTCACCTGACCATCACCGTGTAGATAGCACCCGCCTGACCATCACCGTGTAGATCACACCGCCTGACCCATTCACCCATGTAGATAGCACCCGCCTGACCATCACCATGTAGATAGCACCCCTCCTGACATCACCTGTAGATAGGCAACCTCGCCTGACCATCACCATGTAGATAGCACCCCCCCCGACCATCACCATTGTAGATAGCACCCCTGACCATCACCATGTAGATAGCACCCGCCTGACCATCACCATGTGATAGCACCCGCCTGACCATCACCATGTAGAGTATCACCCGCCTGACATCACCATGTAGATAGCACCCGCCTGACCATCACCATGTAGATAGCACCCGCCTGACCATCACCATGTAGATAGCACCCGCCGTCACCATGTAGATACACCACCCCCTGCCATCCCATGTAGATAGCACCCGCCTGACATCACCATGTAGATAGCACCCGCCTGACCATCACCATGTAGATAGCACCCGCCTGACCATCACCATGTAGATAGCACCCGCCTGACCATCACCATGTAGATAGCACCCGCCTGACCATCACCATGTAGATAGCACCCGCCTGACCATCACCATGTAGATAGATACACCCTCCTGACCATACCATGAGATCACCCGCCTGTCCTCACCATGTAATCAGCACTCCGACATCTGATAGCACCCGCCTACATCACCATGTAGATAGCACCCGCCTGACCATCACCATGTAGATAGCACCCGCCTGACCATCACCATGTAGATAGCACCCCCCCCGACCATCACCATGTAGATAGCACCCACCTGACCATCACCATGTAGATAGCACCCCCGCCTGACCATCCCATGTAATGCACCCGCCCCTGACCATCAACATGTAAAGCACCACCGCCTTGACCATCACCATGTAGATAGCACCCAGCTGACCATCACCATGTAGAGCACCCCCTGACCATCACTGTGTAGATAGCACACACCCGCCTGCCATCACCATGTACATAGCACCCCGTCCATCACCATCTAGATGACACCCGCCTGACTCTCACCTGTTAGCACCCCACTCCCATCACCATGTAGATAGCACCCGCCTGACCATCACCGTGTAGATAGCACCCGCCTGACCATCACCGTGACCCCTGATGACCTAAGAAGAGGAGATCACCAAACCTCACTAACTTCTTGTTGTTTCTCTTGTAGGTGCGAGAGATCTGGATAAACGTTGTAAGAATAGAGGAGGGATTTGCCTGCAGTCGTGTAATGAAGCTGACCGGTGGCAGAGTGGCTCCTGCAGCAATGGCGTCTGCTGCTTACCATGGTTGACATAGCAGATAGGACGACATCTTCACCCTCTAATGTCACTCTCCCAGTCATGAGCCATGTGACTTGTCAATAAACAGAGACATCAATCATTTATTTCATTGTATTTTATTTTTTTGTCTCAAGGGTTTCATTAAGACCAAACAACAATGTGTGAGCCGGTGCTTATGTTGGTTGTAGGGTCCCTGTCAGGAATAGGTTTATGTAGGTTCATGATTAGGGGGATATCACTTGTATTGTATTGTATTTCTTCCTCCCTTTATTGTGTTTTTATCTTTTATAACTAAAAACAAATAACCCAATAATATAATATAATAACTCAAATATGTAAGAAAAAAGGGTGTGGGTTGTGGTGGGGTAATACACTATGCTCTGTGTACTTACCTGGGTATACAGTGTGTGGCCATAAGTACCTGACACTGAGTATTGGGTTCATGTGTCACCTGCAGCTACTGCAAAAAGGGCCATGAGATCAAGAACACAGAAAGATATCCTCAAGAGTCACTGTGCTCCCATCTATAGGTCACTGTGCCCTTGCCTCACAGAGTCACTGTCCTCTATCCCACGAGTCATTGTTAGCTCCCATCTATAAGAGTCACTGTGCTCCTATCCTCAAGAGTCACTGTGCTCCTATCCACAAGAGTCACTGTGCACCATCCACAAGATCACTGTGCATCATCCATAGAGCAGCTGTGCTTCTATCTATAAAGTCCTTGTGCTCCATCCTAAAAGTCCACTGTGCTCCACGTATATAGAGTCCACTGTGCTCCCCATCAGTAAGAGTCACCTGGTTCTCCCATCAATAAGAGTCACTGTGCCTCAATCTATGATTCCACTGTTGCTCCCATCTATAGAGTCCAACTGTGCTCCCATCCATAAGGTCCACTGTGCTGCTAATCCACAAGAGGCACTGTGCTCCCAATCCTCAAGGTCAACTGTGCTCCATCCACAAGAGTCACTGTGGTCTCCATCCATAATAGTCCACTGTTCTCCCATCTATAAGGTCACTGTTCTCCACTTCAATAGATCACTTGTTCTCCCATCTATAGATTAGTCCTGTGTGCTCCCATCCCAAAGTTCAACTGTGCACCTATCCACAGAGTCACTGGCATCATCCATAAGAAGTCACGTTGCTCCCATCCAGATCACTGTGTTTTCCATCTATAAGATCCTGTGCTCCCATCTATAAGAGTCAACTGTGCTTCCATCTATAGAGTCACTGTGCTCCCATCAATAAAGTCCACCTGTGGCTCGCCATCCAAAGAGTCACTGTGCTCCCATCTATAAAGTCACTATGTGCTCCCATCCATAATAGTCACTGTGCTCCCATCCATAAGATCACTGTGCTCTCCATCTATAAGAGTAACTGTGTCTCCCCACCATAAATTCACTGTGCTCTCAACCTAAGAGTACTGTGCTCCCATCAATAAGAGTCATGTCATCCCATCCATAAGATTCACTTTGCTCCGCATCTATAAGAGTCATGTGCTCCCATCTATAAGATCACGTGCTCCTATCCATAAGAGTCACTGTGCTCCCATCCATAAGAGCCGCTGTGCACCTATTCACAAGTGTCACTGTGCTCACATCAATAAGAGTCACTGTGCTCCCATCTATCAGCTCCATGTGCTCCCATCCACAAGAGTCACTGTGCACCTATCCACAAGAGTCACTGTGCATCATCCATAAGAGTCACTGTGCTCCCATCCACAAGAGTCACTGTGTTCCCATCTATAAGAGTCACTGTGCTCCCATCTATAAGAGTCACTGTGCTTCCATCTATAAGAGTCACTGTGCTCCCATCATAAGAGTCACGGTCTCCCATCCAAAGAGTCCCTGTGCTCTCCATCTATATAGATCACTGTGCTCCCATCCATAAGAGTCCTTGGCTCCCATCCATAAGAATCACGGTGCTCCCTCTTAAGAGTAACTGTGGCTCCCTCCTAAGAGTCCTGTGCTCCAATCCATAAGAGTCACACTTGTTGCTCCCCCTCAATAAGAGTCACGTGCTCCCACCATAAGATTCACTTTGCTCCCATCTATAAGAGTACTGTGCTCCCATCTATAAGAGTCACTGTGCTCCTATCCATAGATTCACTGTGCTCGCATCCATAGAATCCGCTGTGCACCTATTCACAAGTGTCCTGTGCTCACATTTATAAGAGTCACTGTGTTCTCTATAAGAGTACTGTGGCTCCCACCATAAGAGTCACTAACTGTGCTCCCATCATAAGAGTCACGGTGCTCCCATCCATAAGAGTCACTGTGCATCATCTATAAGAGTCACTGTGCTCCCATCCATAAGATCCACTGTGCTCCTATCCACAAAGTCACTGTTCTTCCCATGCCATAAGATCAACTGTGCTCCCATCTATAAAGTCACTGTGTCCATCAATAATAGTCACGTGCTCCCATCTATAAGAGTCACTGTGGCCCCATCCACAAGAATCTTACTGTGCACCTATCCACCCAGAGTCCTTGCATCATCCATAAGAGTCACTGTGCTTCCCATCCACGAGGCACTGTGTTCCCATCTATAAGAGTCACTGTGTCCCCATCTTATAGATGTCACTGTGCTTCCATGTATACAGAGTCACTGTGCTCCATCATAAGAGTCACTGTGCTCCCCTCCAAAGAGTCCTGTGGCTCCATCTATAAAGAGTCACTGTGCTCCCATCCATAAGATTCACGGTGCTCCATCCATAGAGTCACTGTGCTCCCATCATATAAGAATAAGTAACGTGCTCCCCCATCCATAAGACATTCACGGTGCTCCCATCACAATAAGAGTCACTGTGCTCCCATCCATAAATTCACTTTGCTCCCCTCTAAAGAGGTCCTTTTGCTCCCTACCCACTATAAAGTCACTGTGGCTCCTATCCCATAGACAGTCACTGTGCTCCCATCCATAAGAGCCGCGTGGCACCTTTCACAACAAGTTCCCACTGTCCAATTTATAAGAGTACTGTGTATCATTCTATAAGAGTCACTGTGCTCCCATCCTAAAGTCACTGTGTCCAATCTATAAAGAGTCAACATGTTTTTCCCACCTAATATGTTACTGTGGCTCCCCATCATAAGAGTCACGTGCCTTCCATCCTATAAGAAGTCATCTGTGCATCATCTATAACTCCGCTCACTGTGCTCGCCAGTCCTAAGAAGTCACTGTATGCATCATACCTATACGAGTCTGTGCTCCCATCCCTAAGATCACTGTGCTCCCTCAATCAGAGTCATCACCGTGTCCCATCTATAATAGTCATTTCTATGCTCACCATCCATAAGATCACTGTGCTCCCGGGGGCGTCTGGGCTTGACTTCCGGAATGACCCGGACGCATTGAGGCAGAGTCTGCTTTACCCGAAGAGCTTTATCAGCCTAATCCTGCCGATAATAACCCGCAAACATCCTTGGTCCTCGGTCAACGTCCTTCCTACTCCATCCGGCAGGTCGAGTACCATTTAACAAAAGCCCGAATGTTCCGCGCTTGCTGAAGGCTCAGGGGTTTGCCAGATCAGGGCCCCATAAATGGCCCGCGGCACCATCATGTGCGCAGTGGAACAAACAGCCTCGGAGTCTGATGATGCAGCTGCTCCGTAAGGACGCGTCAGTGAACCTACGCTTAAAGAAGCTTCCTATACACCTCCCACTGTATCGTTGACCACAGGGAGGTGCTATCTACATGGTGATGGTCAGGCGGGTGCTATCTACATGGTGGTGGTCAGGCGGGTGCTATCTATAAAGTGATGGTCAGGCGGGCGCTATCTATAGAGTGATGGTCAGGCGGGTGCTATCTATAAAGTGATGGTCAGGCGGGTGCTATCTACACGGTGATGGTCAGGCGGGTGCAATCTATATAGTGATGGTCAGGCGGGTGCTATCTACATGGTGATGGTCAGGTGGGTGCTATCTACATGGTGTTGGGCTCTAGTTGACTCTGGTACGGGGTCTTCTCCTGATACCAGTGTGTGGTCCCATCTACATGTCTTACACTCATTACTATCTCTATACAATGTGCTATCAGGAGACCTTATTACCTTCACTGATTGGACCCTAGAAGTGTCACCCAGAAGCCACCGGAAGAAACCAAACCCTCTAGATCTGAAGATATACAGATTTTTTACGGGTGGCCCTGCAACCTATGTTCAGGATCGCAGGCCTCCCTGCTTTCTCCTCATGTCCCTGTTGGGACCTTGGCTCCGTTGCTGACTTTGCTTCTTTGCTGCCAGCCCTGACCTTCTGCTACGTCCTCAACTCTGATCCAGTGCTGCTTGTCCTGACCTTCTGCCTGACTACGACACCGTTCCTGCCTTCTGATTCTGTACCTCGCCTTGGCCACCACTGCGGGCAAAGTCGTGCCTGTGGAGCGGCCTGGTGTATATATATATATATATATATATATATATATATATATATATAGTGTATTTGTTCCTCCTGAGAGCTTCAGCTTTTCCCTGTTCTCCATGCTGCCCTCTGCTTATATATATACAGCTGACACCTTTTTCACTGCTCCAGCCCTTCCTCATGGCGTCTCCCACTGTGTCTCTCTCTTTACTGTCCATCTTACTGACTGGAAGATAGAAGAGTTTGCATACAGTACAGAAGTAACTAGCAGGACTGCTGAATCACTTGATTAAAATTCTGTGATTATTCACAAGGTGAAAGCACATGGAAATCTTACATTAAACAGCTGCTAACCCTAACCAATCATGAATTCTTCCCTTTCCTGGTATTGAACACTGTACTGTCTCGAATCTCTACCCTGATCCTGTACACTCATATTTCTGGAACCTTAAGCCTGTCCTTAGTGAGGACACTGCACGACCAGTCCCCCAGGCTGCAATCATTTTAAGATGCGGGCTAAAGGGACTTACCTCGGTTATGTCCATGGACCACCACAGAAAACATGATAAGAACCAGGAGAAGAACTGGAGATCCGGAGAACATTCTGAGCTGAGTCTGAGCTGTGGAGAGGAGGTGAGAGAGGTCCTATCACTGTCCTGTCAGCTGTCACTGCAGATCTGGATCAGGTTTGGGTGTGCCAGGTGTATAAAGCCTGAGCCAGCGTCATGTCTCCTCCTCTGTGTGACTGGAGAATAGAGAATGATGTAACTGCAGACTGAAGTTTTGGGAGTAAATGTTTAGCCACATTGGTGAAGACTAGAGATGGGCGAATTTGTTAAAATTCGTTTCGTCCCAATTCGCCGAATCTTTCGAAACAATTTGATTCGACCCAAATCGAGTCAAAACGAATCACGTTAAAAAACAGGCATTTCCTGGCTGCAGAGAGCCTGTAGGGTGTTGTAGAACGTTGTGCCAGGCTTATATATGCATAGGGAGCGTGGTTTGGGCTTCCAACAATGCTGTGTTTTAGTATGACACGCACATGACAGCCGCCGCTCTTAGAATCGCTTCACTCTTCACTTCAATGTGCACTTACAGAGGCCAACTTCCCCAAATAAGCGAAGCGGGAACGCAGCCTGACAAGGTAATGTCTGTGCCAGCTCGAAAGGACCGAGCTGAGGGCCAAGATCCCACTATAACATCACAGAGTGCACTCCTTATACACTGACATCAGATGATTCCATAGATTACGACAGATAATCCATCAGTATTGCTAAAGCCAAAAACAACCAGCAGTTGATCCAGAATAGAGATGAGCAGCAAATGGGATACTTGCATGTCCTCTGTGTTCTGTATCCACTCCTGCTTTTGGCTATCAATCCTGAAGCTTTTCATCCTTCTGACAAATAAAATGAAGGGGAAAACCAAACATAGTGGCAACGTCATAGAGCGGTGGAGGGTGAAAACAGCATTATGGAAATCACATGGTGATCCAGGGAGACAGCGGTCAGTTGGCAGCAGCATGAGTAGCCGCAGAGTGGCACAATGACAAATTATGGAGGTGGCGGAAACATGGTAGGCCACAAAGTGGCACAATGATAAGAATGTG
The DNA here is from genome assembly GCA_019512145.1 of Engystomops pustulosus. NCBI lineage: Eukaryota > Metazoa > Chordata > Amphibia > Anura > Leptodactylidae > Engystomops > Engystomops pustulosus. The sequence goes on along the minus strand of WNYA01000169.1, from coordinate 222,035 downwards.
GAGGTGGTGGCAGCAGAAGCAGCAGCAGGAGCCAATAGGGGGCAGCAACAGGGATAGCCACAGGGTGGCACAATGATTTAGTGTGGAGGTGGCATTAGCAGCAGGATCCCACAGGTGGCAGTAAAAGTGGTGGCGGCAGCAGAAGCAGCAGCAGGAGCCAACAGGGGTCAGCAACAGGGATAGCCACAGGGTGGCACAATTATATAGTGTGGAGGTGGCATCAGCAGCAGCAGCAGCAACAGGAGGCCACAAAGTGGCACAATGATAAGAGTGTGGAGGTGGCGACAGAAGAAGCTGCAGCAGGAGTCCACAGGTGTCAGCCGCATGGTGGCAGCAGTAGCAGCAGCAGCAGCAGGAGCCCGCAGAGTGGCACAATGATATAGTGTGAAGGTGGCATCAGTAGCAGCAGCAGCAGGAGCCCACAGAGTGGCACAATGATATAGTGTGTTGGTGGCTTCAGAAGCAGCAGGAGCGTCAGAGTGGCACAATGATATAGTGTGTTGGTGGCATCAAAAGCAGCAGCAGCAGAAGCACGAAGAGTGGCACAATCGTATAGTGTGTTGGTGGCATCAGTAGCAGCAGCAGGAGCCCGCAGAGTGGCACAATCATATAGTGTGTTGGTGGCATCAGTAGCAGCAGCAGGAGCCCGCAGAGTGGCACAATCATATAAGTGGTTGATGGCGATCGAGTAGCAGCAGCAGGAGCCCGCAGAGTGGCACAATCATATAGTGTGAAGGTGGCATCAGAAGCAGCAGGCGCCCGCAGAGTGGCATAATGATATAGTGTGAAGGCGGCATCAGTAGCAGCAGGAGACTGCAGAGTGGCACCATAATATAGTGTGGAGGTCGCAGACAATTCCAGTCCCTGGTAAAGATGGTAGGAGGCAGATGGTGCAACTAGCAGCAGATGTGTGGCATCAGGCGGGTGGCTGCATCAGAACAGTAGCTGAGGCAGGTAGTTACAACCCCGACTCATTTCTCAACGTTTGGAGGAGGCGTCATGGCTGATCTAATCTGATGCATAAGGGATTGGTGAGTTGAAATCCTGGCCAATCCAAGCCTGATTCATCTTGACAAAGGTCAGTCTCTCCACATTACGGGTGGACAAGCGGGTTCTCCTGGGGGTAATGATGGCCCCCGCCGCACTGAACACCCGTTCTGATGCCACACTACTGGCCGCTTCTCTATTGGACAGCTTCTCTATTGCAAACTCCGCAAGTTGCGGCCACGCATCAAGTTTGGCTGCCCAGTAGTCCATGGGATCCTCTACCTCAGGTGGTAAAGTGCTGTCCAAGGAGGCCCCCACCTGCTGGTGCAGGGTCAGCTTCATGTCCTGCTGCTGCTGGTGGCGGCTACCCTCCTCACTAGGTGGGTGAAGGAAATTGCTCATTAAGTAATCCAGACTTAAGCGACTGTTGATGGAACTACTACTGCTCCTTCCCCCCCAGTTCCCCACAGCAGCTGTGGTAGTAGTACATGAGCAATGACTGCCAGAAATCCCCCGGTCAGACCTGAGAGAGGATGGACAATGGCGCACATAGGCAGCATCCAACTGTGTGCTCAGTATTTCTCTATAGTATGCCAGTTGTTCCTTCCTCTCAGCAGCAGGAAAAAAGTCACCCATTTTGGACCGGTAGCGAGGGTCCAAGAGGGTGGAGAGCCAAAAGTCATCCCTATGCCGGATGTTGACTATTCGGCTGTCACTAGTTAGGCAAAGCAGCATGCTGCGGGCCATCTGCGCAAGTGACTCTGAGGGACTCCCGGCCTCCATCTCCACTGTATACTGCCACGGTGCTTATGGGTCATCTGCCTCGTCTTCTACCTCCTCCAGATGCTCCTGCTCCTCCTCTACTGTCACCTGAGTAGAAAAACACTAATTTCACCAGACTCTGCTTGTGCTCCAATGTCCTCCTCCTCCTCCAGTTCAGCCCCCACCAGACTCATGTGGCCATGAGATGTAGTTTCCACTTCTCCAGTGTCCAACAGGTGGAAACATCGCATATCAGACTATGTTGGGGGAGGCCGTTCTGGCGCTGCAACTCGAGGAGGGTGTGCTTGGCTTTGTAAGAATGGCTGAAGTGCGTGCACAGTGTCCTGGCCATTGTTAGAATGTCTTGCAGATGGGTGTAAGACTTCAGGAACTTGTTGACTACCAAATTGAATACGTGCGCCATGCAGGGCACATGGACCATCCCTCCTTTGTGCAGCGCGGACACCATGTTCCTCCCATTGTCTGTCACCATGGTTCCGTTTTTTAGTTGTCGCAGAGAAAGCCACACATTGATTTCTTCTTGCATGACGCGGAGCAGTTCCTCCCCTGTGTGACATTGTTCGCCCAGGCAAACCAGGTGTAGAACTGCGTGACACCGCTGTGTCCTGTACATGTGGTATGATGGAGCAGCACTTGTGGAGGCTGAGGTGGTGGTGGAGAAGGAGGAGGAGGCGGCGGACACTGGCGCAGGAGCAGCAGTTTGACAACGTGGAGGAGAAAGCGTCGTCTCTTGTTGAAGTTGTTGGTGTGGCTGGGCGGGAAGCACATTCACCCAGTGGGCCGTAAAGGACATGTACTGGCCCTGATCATAGTTACAGCTCCACACGTCCACGCTGCAGTGCACCTTGGAAGAAACTGATAAGCTCAAGGACTGGCCCACCTTCTGTTCTACATATTGGTGAAGGGCTGGCACAGCCTTTTTGGAAAGAAAATTGCGGCTTGGAACTATCCACCTCGGATCGGCACAAGCCATTAGTTCTCTGAAGGGTGCAGAGTCCACGGCTTGGAAAGGGAGAGACTGCAGTACCAACAACTTCGACAAGAGCACGGTCAGCTTCTGCACCTTAGGATGGCTGGACGCATAGAGTTGTCTTTTTGTAATCGCCTAGCTCAACAACTGCGTAGCAAGACAAACAGCTCCCTTCGGAAGGTGCTGGAGCCTTGACTTGCTGAAACAGCATGTGTGCCACTAGGTGCTGCTGCTGTTGCTGTGTCTGCAGGATGGACCGCATCTGACACCCGTTTCTCCGAGGCCATTGGATGGTGATACTGCATATGTTGGCACAGGGCCGTGATGCCAAGGTTAGCTCCCTGGCCACGCTTCACTTTCTGCCCGCAGATACGACATATACCCACGCTCGGCTCCTCTGGTGTCTTTACAAAAAACTGCCACACCACTGAGGTGGTAATTTTACCGCCAACACTCTGCACTGAGCGACTACTACCGCCGCTGCCTCGCTGAACCCCTGAGCCACTGCTTATTTTGGCCTGCGAATCGGGATTTGTACCCCGTGGACGTTTGGCTCCCATCCTCGCACTGCTGCCACCCTGCTGACTCACAGCCACAGTAGCGACTTGCTGCCTGCTCCGCAAGCTGACACTCTCTTCGCCCAACGATGATGAATCCCCTGCTACACCCGGCTCCCAAGTGCGATCGGCTACATCATCGTCAATTTGCGTTTCCCGGTCACTTCTACTCTCCTCACCGGTGTCAGTATGCACAGCCCGACTACTGCAGGAAGCAGCGGATGTCTGCCCCACCTCTTCACTGCCAAGCAGCTGCTGACTGTCCTCAAACACTTTGTCCTCGCTGAATAGTGGCGCGGAGCCCAGACCACCTAGTAGATCTCTGGCTGCGGGAAAGGAACAGGACAGAGGCTGGTTGAGGACAGGTGAGGGCCGCTGACCTGATCCTGGGCCATGCCAACTAATTGTTTTATCAGAGGAACCTACAGACTCTTGGCTGGGATTGTCAGATGTTATATTTGAGGAATTGGATGACCTAGTCAACCATTCAACAACCTTTGGGTTGTTGATCAACACACTGCCACTGGATGACAACAGCAGTTCTGGCCTCACAGAGTCATCCCTGCTGCGACATCCCCTTACTGTGCTGCCACCTCTGCCTGCTCCACCTGCCACCTTTCTGTCTGACACGTTCTGTTTGACACGTAAATCTGGCTGTAAACTAGAGCCACAATAAGGTATGGCAATGTGCGTTACACTGATAACCCACAACTGACAGTGTAATTTCAGCGCAAATCACTGTATAAACTACGTGGATTTCACACGTAAATCTGGCTGTAAAGTAGAGCCCCCAAATGGTATTACAATGTGCATTTTACTGAAGCCCCACAACTGACAGCTCACTACTGCAGATGCATGAAAGTCAAACAGATTTCTTCCTATTCGATTTTGTCACTAAATAGAACTGCTATTTGGGGTATACAGATCCCCCTTAGACAGCGTCGGACTGGCCCGCCGGAGAACCGGAGAATCCTCCGGAGGGCCCCGACTAGGAGGTCACGTGGTAGGTAGGGCTGCTCACTGCTCGCAGCATGTGGAAAGTCTCCTTCCAATGGGGCCGCTGAGCGAACATCAGGTAGTGAGAGAATCACATGGTACCACAGCTCTGCTGCTGCGTGTGGATACTGCTACCACCTCCCTGTGCTGAGGAGGAAAAGAAGACAACAATCTAAGGAGTGAAGTAGCTTTGGAGCAGGCTGCAGCTTTTATTTATATATTGCATGCAAGTAAGCTGGGGCTTGGCTATTATGAAGGTATGTAAAGGGTTAATGGAGGCTCAGAAGCTGCAGGTCAGGACTCGTTATTAGGCTCATAGGGGAAGTGTACAGGTTACAGTCTGCAGCAGCACCTCATTATCCACAGACACATTCACCGACTCTTAGCTGCTGCTCATGTCACTACGACACCGCAGGAGGTCTCTCCCAGGCTTCTATAGACCAGGAAGTGGCTGATAGACGGGACAGAGGGGGAGGGAGGACAGTGTGCAGGCAAAATGTCTGGCCTGGGTAATGACTGTGTCTCCAGCTGCTTTAATGTTCCCCTCTTTTGCTATTGTCTTGCCTAAAATGTAAGTGTGCAGCTAAAGCAATCAATGTAAAGTGTGTATATTGTGTATAATGGATGTGTTCATGTGTATACTATGTCTTCACTATGTGTTCAGGTGTATACTGCGTTTTTCTATGTTTACATGTCTACACTGTGTGTTCTGCATATGTGTTTATGTGTATATTGTGAATTTATGCATGTATGTGGACATGGATATGCATATAAATAAAGCATATGCCACTATATATTTATTTATATTAATGTACACCATATATATATATATAGCAATACACATTCTATATTCATGCTATTTCATAATCATTAACATCCGCTTATATGTCTGAAAAAATGACAGTAATGAATGCTATAAATTAAAAAATCATCATGTTATTGGTTAATATAATGATTACGGCAGTGTGGCAGAGTATAACCTTTGCGTTGCGTCACACATTGTATTTTTATTCTGTTTTTAAAAGCAACTGGAAGGGGCTTGCCCAAAACACATATGTCTATCCACTGAAAGCCATGTGTTCTGAAATGTACATTTTTACATGCAAAAACGTGTGGTGCTCACCTTAGAACACATGCGTTTCAGTGGAAATTCATGTGTTGTGGGTAAGCCCCTCCCCATTGTGTTGGAGGTGTGTGTTAAAACACAACGCAACAATTTCCTTAATTTGGCGCATTTATGCGGCACTTAGTGGTTCTGAGTCCCTATTGTACAGATCTGAGAATATTATCAGACACCATTTCTCATCTCATCAAGACTCATTTGAGCAAGATTTTTTTTTACATTTTTTTTAAATATCTGTAACTTTTAGTGCCTGCATTTGCATCACAATGAGACTTTTTTTTGTGTAAAAATGAAGCCCCGAACGTTCTCTCAAATTTTTTGAATCTATTAACAAGCAAGGATGACCTAGCACAGCCTAGTCAAATTACACCACTGCCGACACACCATAAACATGAATGTACAAACCACGGGCAAAAACCGGTGTGTCACACGGCAAAGTACAAGAAATAAACAATCTTTATTGGATTACCACATATGAAATACAAGACAAACTCACAATTAAAATCAATTAAAACGTACAAAGTACATACAAAAATGCCACGTTGGTTACACAGGTAAGTATATACCAACCACCCCCCTCACACATTGAATGTAATATTCCTGAGGATAACTAATAAACACCCGGCTGTGTGCTAGCTAGTCCCATCAGTGGACCAAAGAATAAATCAAGTTAAAGTGCATAATATGCAAAGGTAACTGCGTTCTGCATGAGGCCTAAATACATTACGCTGCACATGGAACTGGTGATGTTCCAATAGGTGAGGTTGCTGAGTGAGGTCTCGGAATGAGGTGGGGGGGGGGGGGAAGATGTTAGCCCATTTCCTTAGACCTATTATTGCACGCCTGTTTGTGCCACTGGCACAGTGATATTGTTTACTATGGATTTGAAATCTCGTGAGTCTCTATGGTCCAGTCAGGGAGGATCGGTTTTTGACCTTGATTCTAACCTGTGGATGGTGACTTCAAATCGATTTCTAAAGCACTCATAGAGGAACATAAGACTCTAACCAGAGTCTATTGGAATATTAGGAGTCTGGAGGAATACCTACGGCTCAACATGGCCCCCCGCGGCCTTAGAATACAAATTTTTCCATCCTGGGAACCGGATGAGGAATTTAAGACTATATGGGAAAAGGGTTTGTTGCAGTGCTCCAGTATATTAATACACTTGCTAATCACTCATGACAAAGCAATACTGGCACGCACGAGGGATAAAATTAAGGAATTAGAAAACAAACTCACAACGTTTGACAAAACAACGTTAGTATCACCCTTTCAGGCACAACTACAGGAAATGATAGAGAGGATGGAAAAAGATACTCTCCAAGAGAAAAAAGACAGGATGCGTAGGGACAAGTTGGACTTTGAGAGAGATAGGGCATATAAATGGACACACAAGGAGAACCGGAGATTTATCAGTGGTAAAGTGACCACCACTGATAGACCAATCGAACAGTCCTCTGGTGAAGATTTTTTAGCCACAGACTCAAGCGAAGGAGACACAAGATCAGAAGGGGCAAGCAGAGATCCAATAAATCAAAAGAAAAGAACCCGTCGGTATGGGGGGCCATCCCCCTCATACAAACGGGACAAACGGAGGAACAGGAATTTCTAACTAATCCCACAAGTAACAGTCCCTCTAATAAGAACGACTTACAGATCATCAACCTCTCAAACTATACACTCTCTCCTGCTGAACAGAGTGTCCTAAGTAAGGGACTAACATTCTCACCTATGCATCAATTGGACAAATTTGATTTAATCAAAGATATCTTTCTGTTTTGTCGACAGCTAGCATTTAAGGTACTCTACCAGCAACCTTCCCTCTTGGATGAAATACCAGAAACTGACCGCCAGACCTTCCGGGATTTATTGGACCTCCTACGAGAAAACGAGTCACCTACAAATACAGGTAGGCGATCTTGCCCCTTACGCCTTCCATCTCAGGCCACCCCCAACCTTGCACTTGTACCTGCTATACAGCTTTTTTTATAATAGCATGTTTCAAGACATCAATGCACTCTCAACCAACCATCACAGTGGGGAGAACCTGACCAGGGAAGAGAGACTTGCTTTAAGATCTCTGAAATCCAACTCTGAAATTCTCATTAAGGAGGCGGATAAGGGGGGGAATATCGTACTTTGGCCTATAGACCAATATCTAACTGAGGCGAATCGACAATTGATGAATACTTAATACTATCAGATATTACCCTCCAACCCCATGACGGTCTTTCAGAACAAACTCAGGCGACTTCTGGACTCTGCTTTTCAGTATGGCATTATTTCCAAGAAAGAATATGACTTCTTGATGCCTTTGCATCCAAAAATACCTACTTTCTACATGCTCCCCAAGGTCCATAAGTCCCTAACATGTCCACCTGGACGACCTATTGTTTCTGGAATAGGGGGCCTGTGTGAGGGAGCATGTAGTTACGTCGATTTCTTTTTACAGACCCTGGTGCTGGCATTACCATCGTATATACGGGACTCCACGGATCTCATCCAGAAAATCCAACATACACAGACGTCGATGAGCACGTGGTTAGTAACACTTGATGTTGAGTCTCTGTATACTAATATAGCACATAAGGATGGAATTGCAGCAGTAGCATATTTTTTGGATAAGACCAGTACAGGGGATCGAAGACATGACTCCTTCATTCTCGACCTATTGGAGTTTGTTTTGAGACATAATTTTTTCATTTTTGATCAGAAATTTTACAAACAGGTATCTGGGACAGCGATGGGTGCACGGTGTGCGCCCTCCTATGCTAACCTCTTTTTGGGGTGGTGGGAGGGCGAACACGTGTACCCATCTAACAAATTCCAGAGATATGTAAGGAGCTGGCAAAGATTCATCGATGACATTTTGTTGTTATGGGATGGACCTTTGGATCTTTGTCAGGAGTTTATTTCGGAATTAAACACCAACCCCTGGAATATAATACTGACAGCCAACTTTTCGCAGGTATCAGTCGATTTCTTGGACCTAAAGATTACTAAGAGCAATGGAGGATTGACAACAGATCTGTTCCGGAAGAAGACCTCGACAAACAGTCTGCTCCACCACAATAGTTTTCATCCACAGCACTTGAGAACCGGCATACCTGTGGGACAGATTATACGTGTCAAAAGAAACTGCTCTCTACAAAGTGATTTCCGAAGAAATGCACGAGAATTGACAGAAAGATTCCTCAATAGGGGCTACCCGAAGAAAACTATCTCCAAAGCTTATATTCGCGCCCGAGACACTGAAAGGGATGATCTATTGACTCAAAAAAGGAAAACAGCAGAGTTTCGCTTAGGGGTGGTCACAACCTACAACAATCAGTGGTCTAACATTCGGACGATATTGTCCAAAAATTGGAACATCCTTCGAGCCGAACCTCGCGTACGATCTTTAATTTCAGAGAGACCGACACTTATAGCCAGACGAGCAAAAAATCTCAAGGACAATCTGTCCAACAGTCACTTTGTTCGACCAACCCGGTCCTTGGGACGAGGTACTAAGCTCACTGGTTCTTACCCTTGTGGAAACTGCTCGGTTTGCCCTTTGATGTTGGCTACTCAAAAATTCACACACCCTATCTCTTCACAGACCTTTACCTTATAGAATTATGTGAACTGCAGGACCAGGAATGTTATCTATGCGCTTATATGCCCATGTCGAAAAATCTATATAGGGCAGACTACGCAAGAACTTAGGAAACGGATACAGCAGCACCTTTCCAGTATTACCAACGCGGGATCACATTTCTGTCAAGATAAGGTACTTTCAACCGTAGCGGCACACTTCCGCAATTTCCATGCGGGTAAAACAAGGGGTCTCCAAGTGGTGGGCTTGGATTGGGTGCCCACAACTATTCGGGGAGGAGATATAACCCCTGAGTTACTCAGACGGGAAGCACGGTGGATATGTAAACTCAACACACGTGCCCCTGACGGCATCAATGAGGACCTCTTGTTTACAGGTTTTTACAGGAACAGATGAACCGAATATGGGTTGCCGGAGTGCTCCTGAAGCTCGGGGGATTCTTTTGAAGATCCTACTTCTCCTCCTATATCGCTACAGTGGGTAAGTCTTTTACTTTGTATCCACGTTTCTGGGCCACCATATCTAATTTTATGACACTTATCGAGGTGATTCACCCCGTTTATTCTATTTATCCTTCATTTCTAACTTGGTATCACACTCTATATAGCACATAGGTGGGATCTTACCTCACCTTTTTCTGGGCTTAGCCCCCTATATTCTTCGGACTCTTATAGCCCCTTCACACCTTGCCTGGGATCTGTTTATTGTCCCCTTACCTCACGCACTTTTTTTGTTATTCCCACAACACTAAGCTTTGTTGCTTGTCTTCTAATTTTTGTTGCTTACTTCCCTTCTATATCCACCTACTTACCCAGTGAATCATACCCCATTGCAACATGTGTTGTAGCCGCTACACGGGACCATGACGAATTCTTGTTACTCACCAACGTACAACTGTCCTGACGTCTTGTGAGATATGTATCACCTTCTACATTTGCTCCAACTGAATCCTCCTCTGTACTTCGCTCCAAATGATTACATTGCCCATTTTTCTTGGACTCCTTGGACTTTTCCTCTGGACTCTCTCTATATTTCCAACCGGTCCAACCCGGACTGATGGATCTGGAGTACTCAATTTGTATACCAAACTTATTTCTTATTAATACATTGTGAGATTACCATACTAATTATCATTGTGATATGTTATACAACTACACTAAATTGACAGGACTAATTCACTGTGTATAACTAGTTTTTATCTATTGTTTGTATCTTCATTGCCTCAAAACTCTGTGCATAGAGGCCAGCTCCCTTCCCTTTTGTATGCTTACCACCTGCCTCCCTTCGGGTGTCCCTATCGGCGCAATACTACTGAGTATATATGGTACATAACTTGCTTCTTTATCTATATAATAGGTTTTTCTTGGTTATAGCATTGACTTTATTGCACTAGCACTTTATATTCAGCACCTTGTATTGCAGTACCTACTATCGACTTCATTTTTTAACAACTTTATCTCTTCGAGCGTGATGATATTTCCGCAGTAATTCTCCTTATCTCGTTGGAGACTAATCTTTATTCTTATGATTTGCTTATGCTCAATAACTACCTCATTTTATGTTGGTCACTAAATAACTTGTCACTTGATAATTCGCCGTTTACAATGATTTATTTTTCACAATTATATTTTTAAAACGAGCCATATTGTTGGCGTCATGCACTTTCTATGCATGTATTGTCGACTTTTATATATTTATTTGACATTAAATACATGTATCTTTACTGTTACTCATAATAATCACTTGATTTATTTATTCTTGTTTAGTTTCCCTGTGGAAATTTCGTCTTTACTTTCTCCACCAGGATTTTATCTCGTTCGCCGTATATGCACACAAGCGCTTTTAGGAAATCTTTATTTACCGGCACCGAACATTTGTCCTTTACAGCAGCTTTATAAAAAATTTCTTTCTGTATTCCTCTATATATATACATTTTTATGTTCATGGCAACTAGGTCTCTTAGAGGGGTACTCTCATACTCAATACTATGTCGCCTACTCATTCATGGTCCGATATGTACTCGACTTGCAACTTTGGCTGATCGCCCGTATATATATTTTTTCATCTGTTGAATGGCAATCTATGTGGAAAATAATGCTGCACAACTATATAGCCTGCTATAGGAGTAATTATATATTATCCGATGCACTGATAACTTGGAACTATATTTACCTATATCCTTCTATAGTTTTTTCATCTGTTGAATCATAATTCACGTGAAAACGATGTCAAACACCTATGACAGGAGTAATCATGCATTGTGCTGTCCATTTATAACTTGGAACGATACTTACCTATATCCACATCTTTTATCTCGCTGTCATACAGCACCTTAGGATACGATTGCAGGCGCCTTTTCTTACACCGGTAAACTTAGATGTTTACACTGATTGCTTGGCAACCAGATATCGTCGTACTTGTTTGGACACTTCCGCGTGCGACACTTCCGGCGCACGCACCGCGCTGATTATGGTTGGACTCAGGTGCACCCGGAGGCAGGTAGGATGGAGGCATATAAGGGAGTTTGGCACTCTAGGGGGCACTTCTACCCCTGAGGAAGTCTCCTAGCAGGAGACGAAACGCGTTCCGAGACCTCACTCAGCAACCTCACCTATTGGAACATTACCTGTTCCATGTGCAGCGTAATGTATTTAGGCCTCATGCAGAACGCAGTTACCTTTGCATATTATGCACTTTAACTTTACTTATTCTTTGGTCCACTGATGGGACTAGCTAGCACACAGCCGGGTGTTTATTAGTTATCCTCAGGAATATTACATTCAATGTGTGAGGGGGGTGGTTGGTATATACTTACCTGTGTAACCAACGTGGCATTTTTGTATGTACTTTGTACGTTTTAATTGATTTTAATTGTGAGTTTGTCTTGTATTTCATATGTGGTAATCCAATAAAGATTGTTTATTTCTTGTACTTTGCCGTGTGACACACCGGTTTTTGCTCGTGGTTTGTAAATTTTTTGAATCTTGTTCCATTATTAGTCTCAAATGATATTTACTTTGTTGGGTAAAAATTAGAGACAAATTTGGCGCAAAAATTAGGCGCTAATGAATTGGACATGCGACAATTACAAAGCACATTTACTAAGGCAGCACTAGATCCATCATAGATCACAAGCCAAAAAATATAACAAACCAGGCACAAAAATAGGCGAAGCTGAGACCCCCTATGATTAATGTCCCCCTGTGAGTGCGGTCACACGTTGCAGTTAAAACTGCATCGCAATCAGCTTTGAGGTGGTGTTAGGTGCAGTTTTGTTAATTTACCAGGTGAAAGACATGAACTGAATGGGTGAATTTGATTTTGAAGAGGAAACCAGCTCCACAAATATCATTCACTCGATAAATTACCAAATCTGCACCTAAAACCAACGCAAAGGATGCGTTCACACGTTGCAGTTAAAACTGCATCCCAATCAGCATTGAGGTGGTTTTAGGTGAAGTTTTGTCAATTGAACAGGTGAAAGACATTTGTGGAGTAGGTTTCCCCTTCAAAATCAAATTCACCCGTTCAGTTCAAGTCTTTCACCTGTTCAATTGACAAAACTGCTCCTAAAACCACCTCAATACTAATTATGAAGCAGTTTTAACTGCAACGTGTGAACGCACCCTGTATCTTGCACCCGGGATTTGCTGCATTAACTAAATTTCTCTGGATCCTAAATTTGCTGAAAAAATAATTCACAGTTGTATTCTATTATCAAGCATATACCGTATATACTCGTGTATAAGCCGAGTTTTTCAGCACAAAAATTGTGCTGAAAAACCTCCCCTCGGCTTATACACAAGTCAATAAAACACAAAAAACTTCCATACTCACTCTCCGGAGGCCCGATGGTCCGCGTTGCTCCCGATGTTCGGCGGCTCCTCTTCTGTCTCCCCGCGGCTGGTCTTCGGTCTTCTCTCTTCTCTGTATCAGCGGCGACAAAGCCACGTGATATTGTGCTCCAGCCGGCAGATCGCGTGGACGCGTATACCTAAGGGTGCTGGCAGGCTGTATACTTAAGGGGGCTGGCAGGCTGTATACTTCAGGGGGGCTGGCAGCCTGTATACTTCAGGGGGGCTGGCAGGCTGTATACTTCAGGGGGGCTGGCAGGCTGTATACTTCAGCGGGGCTGGCTGGCTATGTGCTACTGGGGGCTGGATGGCTATATACTGGGAGGCTGAGACCAATGCATTTTCCACCCTCGGCTTATACTCGAGTCAAAATGGTGGTAAAATTAGGGTCCTCGGCTTATACTCGGGTCGGCTTATACTCGAGTATATACGGTATATGATATTTGTAGAAATCCATCTGGCGCCCCTGCGCTGCTCTGACAGAGTGCACCACTTTTTTTGGTGCACCTTTAACAAAAAACTGACACAGGGGCTTAAATAAGGGTTCATTCACATGGCCGCCTGCGGGGACGTACATGCAGCCGCAAATTTACGGCCGCATGTACGTCCCCATAGACGGCAATAGCGGCACGGCCGGGCCGCACACCACAAAAAGATAGAGCATGCTCTATCTGTCGGAGAGTGTGCGGCCGTGCGCCGTTATTCTCTATTGTGAACAAACCCTAAATCTGGGTTAGAGACCAAAAGTTTTGATTAATCTGGCGCAAACTGCACATAGTACACACTGCACTAGTTTTGATTAATGTGATGGAATGTTAAACAGTTTTAGGAGCCAGAGTATTGCACTACAGTGAAAATGTTATTTTTAAAAGGTATTATGAAATAACAAAGCTATAAATGGGCCAAATTAGTTTTTTGGCTAACTAAATCTGTGTAGTTGCATTTGCCCAAAGAATAAAGGGGACCACACACTGAAAGCATGAAAAAACAAAGCTGTTAGAAAATTCTTTCTATATAGTTGAAAGGTGGGCCCCAAAAAATTATTTTCTCTGGTGGGCCCAAGACCCTCCAGTCCGACACTGCCCTTAGAGAACAGCAAGGGATTGCAGCAGCTGGACGCTACAACATGAAGCGTGAAGTGCTGAGATAGAAAATGGCTGGTTTTATAGGGCTGTGTGACATCACATAAGCCTGCCGGTCACTGATTGGCTTACAGGTCTGCAGATGTCATCGGGGGTGTTCCTTTCTCCTTCCCAGAGTTCTCTGCCCCATGTAACACGTTGTTCTCGCGCCCATTTAGCAGAAACATGAGGGGAAAAAAACCAACTTCTTTCCCGTGAATCAGCATAAACTTCAGCTTCGTGGCGAATCGAATTTTTCCTGAAATTTTAACCGAATTTAGAATCATTAGAATCGATTCGCCCATCTCTAGTGAAGACCTTGAGCACCATCATTGGGTTATATACATAAATAGGGGGGTATTTATCAGGGCTTTTGGTTCACGTCCAAGGCCAGCAGTTTAGAAAAGCTCCTGTTCGGGACCTGGACTGGTCGGTGCAGTGGAAGAGTCCCGGGCCATCTGGAGCAGCAGGGGAGCCTTAGGTCTGTCCAGGGTGTTTTGTGTCTCCGGTAATAATAATAAGAAGAATCCCTCATATAGCGCCATCATATTCTGTAGCGCTTAGGAAATCATAGGGGGCGCACAGTATACAAAAAAAGTAAAAATAACATTACAGATCATGACATTCATATGGAACAAATGGAGTGAGGGCCCTGATCACAAGAGCTTATAGTCTGAGGGAAAATGGGGCCACACAAGAGGTAGAAAGCTCATATAATGCTCCAGCCATTCTTCATAAAGGGAATAGAACATGTTGGAATAATAATACTGTATGCAACAACTACTTCTGTATGTATTACATGTGCAACATCCCCCACCGGGGCCTAGCCTTTGAGGTGAGGCCTGGAGACAGCCTGGGCCCGCAGTACCTGAGTGGCTGGCGGTTGCGGCCTAAGCACGCTTGTGTCACGGTGCTTGGTATGGGGAACCGGAGGGCTGTCCTACAGCCTGGCAGGTCTCCAGCAGGGTGGTGTTGGCAAGAAATGATGAGGGAGAGGCTGCTATAGCGGATCTCCCTGGGGCAACCCCTTAATGTCCCGAGTGTGAGTCTCTGTGTGGTGGACAGGGTGCCGGTGATGAAGGCAGCCGTATTAGCAGGGACCAGACGGAGACAGAAGTTGAAGAAAACAACTTACAGTTCTTTATTTGAACCGGCAGGAACCGCAGCAACGTGCCTTTAACAGGTAGATGGAGTGCTGAGATGTGAGTTGGAGGGAGCCTCAGGAGATAGTTCACCAGCCTGGATGTAGAGGGCAGGCTGGGAGGCAGCTGTGTCCTGGTAGGAAGCTTCAGCTTGTCCTGTAGGGCTTCAGGTATCACCTTTAAAGGTAAGATGATACCCCTTTTCCTCACTACACTAACTCTAGTCTGATACTCCACTCTTCAGAGGCAGGGGCTAGGCTCTTCCTGCTCTGGTATGGGTTAGACAGAGATTTTTCACTCACTCACTGATCTCTAAGTCTACAAGATCTTCTCCTCTTCTGGGAGAGACTTCTCTCAGAGTTCCCCAGAACATTCCTGGCCAGGGGGTTTTGTTACCTCCCTTTGGTCAGGTGGTGGCTGCTCCTCCAATCACATCTCAGCTTACAGAGGACAGGATATAACACAGATCATTGGACAATAGCATCTTGCATCATACAAAATACTTAACCTCTGCCTTGCCAGGCAGGATTCACCACTGCAATATCCCCTATGTCCTATCAGGACCATGTAGTGTGATGTGGGTACATGCAGGTGGGACGTATTCGCAAACACTCCCTCGCCATTGCATCGGCGAGGGTGTTGCACATGTATGAGCCTTTGTCTTTTTTTTTTTTTTTTATTACTTAAAGTTTGGCTGTCAAGGAAATAAAAAAAAAAAAAAAAAACCTCTTTGAGACAGGAAGAGACAGCACAGACATCTTTCCATGCTTGCTGCAGATGGACTGATAGCAGTACAGACATGTTATACTGTATGCTGAGAAATTCTGTGAGTTCTGTTCATAAATAAAGTTCCTTTTTACTATTCCACTACTGGAGAATGATCTGCAGAATCTGCTGCTAACAGGTTCTGGGCCCAGTATCCAAGTATTCCAGTATCACAGTACAATAGTAAAGTGTGAACAGTAAGAAGATAAAGGAGAAAGATAAGATGGCAGCCAGCAGCAATCCTGTGAAGTTCTCTGTGCCAAGCCTGACAAACCAGAACTAGCAATCCTGGAAAGTCAAGGTGAAGATGCTTCTAATAAGAGAAGGTACGTGGAAATCTACACAGGAGCCCAAGCCTGATCCTCCATCAGATGAATGGATAGAGAAGGATCAGAAAGCACAGAGCACTCTCTCCCTCAGTATAGATGATGACCAGATTGTACACATATGCAAATGTAACACTGCAAAAGACATGTGGGAGGAGCTACAGAAAGTGCATGAAAGAACAAATCTCAGCAATAAGCTTTATCTAATGAGGAAACTGTATCAGTCTACGTTAAGCAAGGGCCAGAATATGCAGGACTACATCAGAGACACCCTAGAAATAGTGGAGCGCCTGCGCGGTATAGGAGAAGACATAAAAGACTTCCATGTTGCTGCACTGTTACTCAGCGGTCTCCCAGAAAGCTATGACACGCTGGTCACCGCACTGGATGCACGGCCACATGATGAGCTCACATTAGAGTATGTTAAAGGTAAACTTGTGGATGAGTACAAGAGAAAAACAGAGAGTGCAAGCAGCAGAGATGTGTCCAGCGCAGGATCTGCATTACAGACTCAGGACCATGCAACACATAAGAGTCATATAAAGGAAACACGTGAATGTTTCGTATGCAAGAAACCCGGTCACTTAAAGGCAAACTGCAGAGTCTGGAAAGCAAAAATGAATCCGCTTAAAGGAAAAGGGAATAATCAGAAGGCCAGAAGTGCTATTAAAGAAGAAAAGGACACTGTGTGTGTTGAATCAGCATTTAATACAAGTACAGGCAGATCAGCGAGGCGTGTATGGTGTATAGACTCTGGTGCTACAAGTCTTATGACAAATAACAGAAGTTTCTTTTCTAAGCTAAACCAAAGTAGATCAGAAAAAGTAATCCTAGCCAATGGTCAGTATATAACTTCAGAAGGAATAGGAGATGGCTGCCTCCACTCCCAAGGCTCTCCAACAGAAACCAGAAAGATCCAAGTAAAGGATGTTCTCTATGTTCCAAGTCTTGAAAGCAACTTGTTATCAGTGAAGAAACTCACAAGAGAAGGGAATGTAGTTACTTTTAAGGATGACAACTGCATCATCACAAGAGAGGGTCATACTCTAGCAGAAGGAAAAATCAAAGATGAACTGCACCAGTTACAACACCAAGAGGCTGTGTATGCTGTCAAACAAGAACAACATGAGAATTGCATCCATGTGTGGCACAGGCGTCTTGGGCACAGAGACCCGGAAGCAATAAGAAAGCTAGTTCAGGAAGAGCTTGCTAAGGGCGTTACAATTGACCAATGCAGTCAAAAGATGAAATGTACTAGTTGTCTTAAAGGTAAAATGACAAGGAAATCATTTCCTAAACAGAGTACCATTACATCAGCACAGCCACTGGATTCATACAGATGTGTGTGGCCCAATGAGTACTCAAACACCTGGAAAGAAGAGATATTTTCTGACATTTATCGATGATTATTCTAGATATACAATTGTCTATTTGCTTCACAGCAAAGATGAAGTTGCTGAGAAACTAGAAGAATACATAGCTGAAGTATCCAACAAATTTGGAAGAATGCCAAAGATACTACGAGCTGACAATGGAACTGAATACACAAGTGGTAAGACACAAGCTATATTAAAAAGAAATGGAATCGTGTTCCAGAGCACCATACCATACCACCCAGAACAGAATGGTATAGCAGAGAGAAAGAACCGAACTCTTTGTGAAAGTGGAAGAAGTCTGCTGTTTGATGCTGAGCTACCAACGACTTATTGGGGAGAAGCAATAATGACCGCTTGCTATCTTCAAAACAGATTACCAGGGAAAGCTACAAAGAAAACTCCATATGAGCTATGGAATAATAGGAAGCCAGAACTAAAGCACATAAGAATATTTGGAAGTAAAGCATTTGTGCATGTTTCTAAGGAAAAGCGTACAAAGTGGGAAGCTCATGCAAAGGAAGGAATCCTGGTAGGCTACAGTGAAACTCAAAAAGGATACAGAATCCTGCACCCAGAGACCAACAAGGTGACAATCAGCAGAGATATAGTGATAGATGAGAACTCTGTATCACTCAAATTTCATGAAGTTACTCCAATAATTCCACTTGAGCCACAGTCACAAATTCAAGAAAACAATGAAAAAGACACTGAAGTGTGGATCGGCTCTCAAGCTACTGAAGAGAAGACTGTAATACCAGCTGTGGGTTTTCTAAACCAAGTATGACTCTGATGGTAAAGTGCATAGATTTAAGGCAAGATTAGTTGCAAAAGGTTACTTGCAAAAATATGGAGAAGATTATGATGCTACAACATTTAGAGTGTTAATGTCTGTAGCAGCTGTGCAAAACATGAAAGTAAGACATTTAGACATTAAGACAGCTTTTCTAAATGGTGACATTGCTGAAGGAAATGAGTTTGTGGCGTGCGCCATGGTTGTCGACATCTGTGCTGCAGGGTAGCTGTTCATAGGAATATTAAAGTCTCCTATGATGAGTGTCGGAATATCACAAGATAGAGTAGTATGCCTTACCCTTCTCACTGCCTATTCCCAGGTCTGGAGCAGTAAGAGAAATACAAGCCCTCATAGCACAGTGCAGCGGGGGAGGCAGTGTCATCCTGCTGCATCCACTTTTCAGTGATGGCCACAGGTCGAAAGACTTGATCGTGAATGAACTCAAACTTATTGGACACAGAACGGGCATTCCAGAGGGCACAGAGATATACAGAGAGGTACAGAGAACATGAGAGGAGAAAAGTGGTGAAGGAAGGATCTAAGAGCTGATGTGAATGGAGGATGCTGATGAGATAGATGGACGAAAGGAGAAAAGAACATCATTAGTACACTGTCATTAAAGAGGTTGAGAGAAATGCTAGATAGTGAAAGTGGGGATTTGTTTTTATTTCTTTGCACGCTTACCTTTCTCTTAGGCTTTCTAATTGCCAGATGGTTAAGGCTTTGAGCATGCTTTATGGACAAGCATCCCGTCTTATGCATTCTCTGAGAAAACATGCCATGCTGCATACACTGTACGCTGTGATATATTCTCAAGTATCAGTGCACATCAGGTATCTAAAATGGAGGGGTGCTTAAGTCCAACTACAAAATCATATGAAAAAATGTAATCCAAGCTCACCCATATGCAGTTTAAGGATATTAATAGGATACACGGCCAATATTCATGTAAAGGGTTTTGGCTGACATAGAAGCCTTTAAATATAAACACAAACATGACATAAGGGTTTCATGGTTTACATAGTACTATTGATTCCACAGATGTACACAGTATACAGTCTATACATTACATGCATTAATACACCGATAACAACTCTGGTGTGTGGATACATAGTACGGAAGCTCCATCTAGTGGATGACAAGTGATCCTCGGGGAGTGGGGAAATCCAGTGATGACACAAGGATAGGGCTGAAAAGGAAAGTAATATAGAACATGAGTAACCTTACCACAGGCCGAGAAGGTAATGTGTATATTCTGTATACTGGCGCCTAGGAAAGGTACGGCAGTGCTCCAAGGAAGCTGGCGCATGTTGAGCGGTATAAGTATGACAAAATTTAAAGTCAGCCACCACTGAAGGTGCGTGATGCGGTTATCGGGGTCGTCTGGTGACCAGGGACGGGAGGATGTCACTGCACGTGGGGAAAGCATTGCAGCGAGTAGTAATAGGAGTACTAGGCTTTGTAAGGGTGGGATAGTAGTAATCAGGGGGAATACTGAGAAAGGGATCATGTAATGACAGTATAAATGGATTATAGAAGTAATGCGAGAGAGGGAGGGGAAATAATAGAGGGAATGGAAGAAAACACATGGGAAAAGATAGGATACAGGGTATGGGGAAAGTAGGAAATGAAGGAGAATAGGAAAAAGCTGAAAAATAAAAAAATGAAAAATATATGAAAATATGAAAAAGATGCGATGATGGAAATGAAAATAAAATAAAAGATTGGAAAAATAATGAAAAATGAGAAATAATAAAAAATAAAGAGACAGAACGAAAAAAAAGATGGAATTGACTGGGAGGGCAATGTATTATCTTACCACCCCCCGAGGGTATCTGGGAATAAGAACAATGCACCAGATCATGAGAAAACAATAAACCACAAACATCATAATTATAGAGAATGGAGTCCAGATACGTGAAGGATAAGAAGCTTGTCGTATAATAACCTCGATTAAGTCCATGAGGTTCCATGCTCTGTAGATTATGGATCTTATAGGGTTCTCTTTTCTTGAGGAGTTTAATCTGATTACTGCCTCTTCTTGGTTGTGGAATGTGTTCAATTACTTGATATCGTAATTAAGATAGGATGTGATTGTACTTGTGGAAATGGTACAGGACTGGTAGTAGCAAGTTGTTAGTTCGAATAGCAGAATAAGACCATGAACGTTATAAGTATATAGTATTCAGCCTGCCAGCCGCTGTAGTATATAGCCAGCAAGCCGCTTTAGTATATATCCTGCCAGCCCCTGTAGTACATCATTTGCCAGCCCCTGTAGTATATAGCCTGCCTGCCCCCTGTAGTATATAGCCTGCCAGCCCCTGGAGTATGAAGCCTGCCAGGCCCTGGAGGATATAGCCTGCCTGCCCCCTGTTGTATTTAGCCTGCCAGCCCCTGGAGTATAAAGCCTGCCAGGCCCTGGAGGATATAGCCTGCCAGCCCCTGTAGTATATAACCGGCCAGCCCCTGTAGTATATAGCCTTTCAGCCCCTGTAGTATACAGCCTGCCAGCCCCTGTAGTATATATCCTGCCAGCCCCTGTAGTACATAACCTACCAGCCCCTGTAGTATATAGCCGGCCAGTCCCTGTAGTATATAGCCTGCCCAGCCCCTGTAGTATATAGCCTGCCAGCCCCTGTAGTATACAGCCAGCCCCATGTAGTATATATCCTTCCAGCCCCTGTAGTATATAGCCTGCCAGCCCCTGTAGTATATATCCTGCCAGCCCCTGTAGTATATAGCCTGCCCAGCCCCTGTAGTATGTAGCCTGCCAGCCACCTGTAGTATATCACCTGCCAGCCACTGTAGTATACAGCGTGCCAGCCCCCCTGTAGTATATAGCTTGCCAGCCACCTGTAGTATATAGCCTTCCATCCCCTGTAGTATACAGCCTGCCAGCCCCCCTGTACTATATAGCCTGCCAGCACCCTGTAGTATATAGCCTGTCAGCCCCCTGTAGTATATAGCCGGCCAGCCCCTGAAGTATATAGCCAGCCAGCTCCTGTAGTTTATAGCCTGCCAGACACCTGTAGTATATCGCCTGCCAGCCCCTGAAGTATACAGCCTGCCAGCCCCCTTGTAGTATATAGCCAGCCAGCCATCTGTAGTATATAGCCAGCCCCTGTGGTATACAGCCTGCCAGCCCCCCTGTACTATATAGCCTGCCAGCCCCCTGTAGTATATAGCCTGCCAGCCCCCTGTAGTATATAGCCGGCCAGCCACTGAAGTATATAGTCTGCCAGCCCCTGTAGTATATAGCCTGCCAGCCCCCTGTAGTATATATCCTGCCAGCCCCATAGTATATAGCCAGCCAGCCCCTGTAGTATATAGCCTGCCAGCCCCTGTAGTATATAGCCTGCCAGCCCCATAGTATATAGCCAGCCTTCCCCCCTGTAGTAAAAAAAATATTAACAATGTACTCCCATAGGTCCTCTTTTTAATTTGGATCTTATTCGGGTCCTTCGGATCCTCTTCAGGTCCTTCGGCCTTCTTCTGCTCCTCTTCGAGTCGGAAGCTTGTTGAAATGAACTAGCAAGTCCACAGGGATGAATTCTCATTAAAACAGACAGGTCGGCAACATCAGAGAGTAGTAGATCCACACATCTTATGCGTTTCGAGTCCTTGCGACTCTTAATCATAGACACTGATACAAAAGCATGTAAGGCTATATAAACGCCCAAAAGTGGGAGGAGGAATAAAAAAAAACACATCATTTCCTCTTTTACTATTATAACCCTATTCAGATACTAAACATATAAAACACATTAGTATACTAAAATCAAATCGTTTCTGACATTTATGCCATGTGGTACAACACTGTTCAATACTAAAATCCAGAAACCTTCCCTATTCAAAAGACATCAGGGGTCATTTACTAAGGGCACGATTCGAGTTTTTAAGGGTTAACCAAATTTTTCAGTTTTTGCAATGATTTTCCCTGTATTGCCCCGGGATTTTAGCACACGCAATCGGATTGTGGCGCATCTGCACCGGCATGCACGCAACGGAAATCGGGGGCGTGGCCGAACGATAACCCGATGGATTCAGAGAAACCGCCGCATTTAAAAAAAAAAAAAGTGTCGCTGGACTCGCGCTTACCTGCACTCGGTCTGGCTTGGTGAAGATCAGTGCATTCCGAGGAACTTCAGCGCAGCAGCGACACCTGGTGGACATCGGGCGCACTACCTTAGTGAGTCGCCGGAAGACCCGAATCCTCCACAGAGAACACGCCGCTGGATCGCGAATGGACCGGGTAAGTAAATCTGCCCCATCTTCTTTTGTCTCCACCTCTTGGTGGGAAAGACACCCTTTCAATGCCGGAAAATTTTAACCCCAGTTTCCCCATGGTGAATGGTACGGCGATGATGTGTGGCACTGAAGACGTTTTTTTTTATTTGCAATTGTAATATCATTACGCGTGTGGATCTACTACTCTCTGATGTTGCCGACCTGTCTGTTACTGGTTTTATGAGGAAGAAATAAAGAAAAGTTTTAATGAGAATTCATCCCTGTGGATTTGCTGGTTCATTTCAACAAGCTTCTCCTATTGTTTGTGTGCTGCCCACATGTCAGCCTTCTGGAACCGTGCATCGCCAGGTGAGCTGGACTGATTGAACAAGTTTCTTTTCTCCTCTTCGGGTCGTTCGTCTCTCTTCAGGTTTTTGCGTTCGGCCGGCACACACAATGACGTCAGCCGCTTGCCGATCTCATTGTTTGTGAGCCGCCGCCATCGCGAGGGAACCCAAAGAGGAGTAGAACGACCCGGAAAGGACCTTAAGGATCCAAAGAGGCACCGCAGTATCTGAAGCAAGAAGAGGACCTACGGGGGGTCATCTGAAAGGTAAATAAGGCGTTAATTTTTTAATAGACTCAAGTATAAGCCGAGTTAGGGCTTTTCAGCACAAATTTTGCTGAATTATACCGAGTATACACGGTATATGTTTCCCATTAAGATTTATGTATGTGTCCTCACTCTGATTAAGAAGTGTCAGTTGTTATTAGAGATGAGCGAACATACTCGTCCGAGCTTGATGCTGGTTGGAGCATTAGCGTACTCGTAACTGCTCGTTGCTCGGACGAATACTTTGCCCGCTCGAGAAAATGGCATCTCCTGATCCTCCACAGCGTCCACCAATGTCTCATTTCAACTCTCTATACCCCAGACGCTGGAGCACGAGAGGATATGCAGCACATCATCCCCTTATCAAACGAGCTGTGTCAGGCAGAATTTTCAGGTGTTTCACCAGATACATAGTGGAACTCGGCCCATCTGTCGCCGCCATGCTGGAGACCTGAAGTTGCAATCATAGCAGCGCAATATGAATGCCCCATACTGTCGCTCTTAATCATGGAAGTCGTCTCCATGGCTGCCTCCACATGTCGTCCCCTTATCAAAAGAGCTGTGTCAGGCTCATTTTTCGGGTGTTTCACCAGATACGTTATGGAACTTGGTCACTATGTCGCCACCATGCTGTGTTATCGACTAAATATACCGTCAACCTTTTGTTCACATAGGAAATCATTTCAGCGCTTCTTGCTCACCTCCTTTGGTTCCTCTCTGCCACCCATTGGTTGCTTGTGTGGCGCTGACGGTGCCGGTGCTGAGGCAGCCGTTTGAGCAGGGACCAGACGGAGACAGAAGTTTGAAGAGAAAACAAACTTAAGTTCTTTATTTGAACCGGCAGGGAACCACCGCAAGCAACGTCCTTAACAGTTAGAGTGGAGTGCGAGATGTGAGGTTGAAGGGCAGGCAGGCCTGCAAAGGGGAGACGGGGATAAGTTCAACACAGCGCATGGATGTAGAGGGGCAGGGCTGGTGAGGCAGCTGTGGTCCTGGTAGGAAGCTTCAGCTTGTCCTGTAGGGGCTTCATGGTATCACCTTAAAGGTAAGATGATACCCCTTTTCCTCACTACTAAACTTAGTCTACTAGTATGATACTCTCCACTCTTCAGAGGCCAGGGGAGCTAGGCTCTTCCTGCTCTGGTATGGGGTTAGACAGAGATTTTCACTCCCTCACTGATCTCTAGTCTACATCGTTTCTCCTCTTCTGGGAGAGCTTCTCTCAGAGTTCCCCAGAACATCTGTGCACAGGGGGTTTTGATACCTCCTTTGGCAGGTGGTGTGCGTGCTCCCCCAAGTAACACATAGACTAGTTACAAGGGAGGAAAGGATATAACAAGAGATGCAGTTGGACAATGCAAGAACGTATGCATAGACGACGAAAAGGGTACTGAGTGATTCACTCTGCCTTGGCAGGCAGGGATTCACGCACGGTGACAGCAGTATCCCACTATGTCCTATCAGGACCCTGTCTGTGTGGTGTGTGTACATGAGGTGGGACGTATTACGCAAACACTCCCTCCTGCCATTGCAATCGGCGAGGGTGTTGCATACCCCGGGGGCAAATGCAGAGCCGCCCTCGGCGCCGTCGACTATTAGATTTTTGGGGACAAGAGGGGAGGCTAAGGGCACTTCTGGGAAGTGCAGGCGATATGTGAGGGTGGTAGGGACAAACCAAGCCACAGTCCTGGAGACACGGCACCTGGGTTGGTGTAGACATACGGATAAACACACATAAGGTGCTTGGACAGTTGGTCGCTGACGGCCATTAACCGAACTAATTACAGTAGGAAAGGTGTGGTGGTCATATCCGTGTATCCATCCTTGCATCCAGGCCGTATATTTGTATATAAACATTTTCCCGGCGACATTATAGATAAGTAGTGTATATCTGCATTGTGCGATTAGGAATGACGCACACGGATCCTCCTGAGCAATCCTTACCCATAGTATGAGAGATGGCATCCAGGTGCATAAGACTACTCTGTAACACCCCCGGTCCCCGCAGGACCCCCACTGGTTTAGGACACTAACCCGCATGGTGGCAAAACCATGCGGTTTGGGAAAAGGTACGAGACATACAAGTGGTGGCATTTCACACAAAAACGGTCCGACACAGCCACTACGACAACGCTGAAAGCCCTAAGAAAGGGTGTAACTGCCAAAAGTAATGACAGATAGACAGTGTGCCAAACATATGTAAGCTCACACTGGGCTTAGGAGGACTCGCAATGAGAGAGAATAAACAGCATCTTAAACGTTACCAACCGTTACATAGAGGGGTTAGGCTACTCAGCAGGGATGCAGAAGCAGATCATGTCTCTCTTGACCTGGAAGAGGAAAAGGCATATTAATAAACGTGCAACACATAAGGAATCACGAAAAACTCAAGAGGGAAAAGAGCATTAAGTGCACAAATAGTAATAAATACATGCAACTTTTCAGTCAAGGTTGGCAACGAGTCTCTCATAAGATTCCAATAGGAAAGTCCTCTTCCGGGCACAGGCCGTTGATGTGGGAAAAAGGTGCATAAAGTTGCAGGAAGGTTCTCCTCCTATACGGTAGAGGGGACAGTAGTGCCTTTGGGTAGGAATCTTGGCTGTGGCAGAGGAAGAGGGTGAACTATTCATAGCCACAGGGCAGGTGATATAATCTACGAGGAGGAACATGAGGATAGAATATAGGTAAGGGTTAGAAAGATATGGACTCTTAGGAGCAGTGTGGTCAGGAATAAACTCTAATGGTAGGGCGAATACAACCAAAATTAATTGTAACCTAGACTGATACAGGCCAGCCCTTAGGGGTACTCGGCACGCTGGGGTTGCAAGCAAAGACAAGATCACAGCTCAGCAAGGGAAATCCTAGTTACATCAATCTCAGCAGGCGAAATGGCGTTCAGGTGGGCGGTCTGGAAATGAACACCAGGCATGACGAAGTGAGGGGGATGGCGGTGGTACTGCAGGTGCAGCATCATCCTGCACTGACATTCAATGGGGAGACTAGAGCCAGCTTCGCCCGGGGTCAGGCTTTCCAGCCGGGGGTTCATACTGGCCACGGGAACCCAGAATAGGCAGGAGAGAGCAGAGAAGTGAATCAAACAGATAAAACAACTAGTTGGCCTCTGCGACAGGAGCGCCGTGGCTCCCTACTTACACCGGGTATACTTGGAGCTGGGCGGAAGACGGTCTCACACCCCATTGGAGTCGGCAAGGGTAGATGTGGGCCTGATCGGAACACTCCGACAAGGTTCGGTAGCGCGGGATAGTCTTCGTCCCACAGAAGAGCCGCGGGGGACCTGGCAATACTCCCGGACGGGGGAGACGGTGGAGAGACTGGCGCCCGATCATGCCCGGCCCATGGTGCAATGGGACCCTACTCACGAGTACCGTGTGATGGTGTCATTCCGTGGGTCACCGCCGGGGACTCGCAGCCGAGAACACAGAGTGTTTGGAGATTCCGGCCACTCGTCGTCCTTCATAACCAGTCGTCGTAGGGATAGGTATGCTGATCCCATCGGAGTCGGGGGGGGATCGGTATCACACCAGCTCGCCCACCGGTCCTCGGGCCCCTTGCAGGGAGAATTCAATGCACAACTCCGCCTGGCTTCAGGTCTTGTGGCTGGCTCTCCGGCAGATAGGCCTCTGACAGACGGCTGTGTATAAATACTTCCCGTCGGGTTGTGTCCTGGGTGGCGAAGCCATAGCCACGGTGCTATCGAAGAACGGACCATGCCGGTGGTGCGGTTCTTTTCCACCCAGGCTCCAGATCTGTAGAACCGGCCGCTATGTACGTGGGCCCTCTGCGCGCGCGCCGCTTGCTCCGAGACAGCGTCCCGGAGTCGTGGCGGGCCGCCTCACCCGGCCTCGGGGCGTCTGAGTGGCCGGTGACTGGGGCTCCGGTGGCTCCGTGTGCAGGCTTCGCTCTCCGCCTTGTGGTCGGTATAGGGCCGTGAGGATCAGAACCGTTCAGCAGGGCTAGAAGGGCCCGAACAGCAGGGACAGCAGCCTCGTAGCAGTGTGGCAGCTGCGCAGTAGGCCCAGGCGTGGCTCGACAGGAGCGGGGCCTCCCCGTGGTCGCTCCACGTGGGCCCGCGTTACCGGCATGGTAAACGGGAGAGGGACGAGGAACCGCCACGGGGATGTTTGGTACACCGTCAACGTCTGGACATACCTCCTGGTAGACGAAGGCTGCGGTCAGTTCCGATGCCAGCCGTGTCCCAGCAAAGGGCCTCCGACCGGACTGCGCAGAACCACAACCATGGTCTCTAACTACTTCTAAAACTCTGGACGCCCCACAGGGGAAATGGCGTCTTTCGAGAGACCCCACATGGTGTGACCTACACAGTCAAGTCCGCATGAGGTTCTGGCGTTTGTTGAGCGGGGCGGGCGATAAGTCCGCGTCGCGCCATGGAGAGGAGTCCAGTCCTTCCCGCAAACAGCTGTGGCGGCTCAAGTTTTTCCTGCCGCCACAGAGATTCGGGGTCCGCCTTCGCGATGCGTGGGTGGAGTTGGTGTGGTAGTCGGTCTGGGTTTCCCGCCAGTGAAGATTTGGGGGGGGGTTTGGCGGTCTGGAGTACTGTTCTCGCCACTTTTCTGAGGGTAAAATCTTAGGCCCGCAGCCGCGCCGATGTAGCAGAGCTGGTACAGTCTTGCAGGAGATTACCTCCTCGGATGCTGGATCGGTCGCTTCGACAGACGTGGGGCAGCAGGATAACAATCCAGTCCAGAAAACACAGGTAGTCTTGGGCTAAAACCCGGTGTCAAGCAGTTACGGCAGCACAGTCTTTTGTAATAAAGGAATAGTCCTTGAATGCCGGTAATAATGCACAGAAAGATCAATCCCTGTTCGTGACGCAAAACTTCAACATCCCCCACCGGGCCTAGCCTTTGAGGGTGAGGCCTGCAGACAGCCTGGGCCCGCAGTACCTGAGTGGCTGGCGGTTGCGGCCTAAGCACGCTTGTGTCACGGTGCTGGTATGGGGAACCGGGGGGCTGTCCTACAGCCTGGCAGGTCTCCAGCAGGGTGGTGTTGGCAAGAAATGATGAGGGAGAGGCTGCTATAGCGGATCTCCCTGGGGCAACCCCTTAATGTCCGAGGTGAGTCTCTGTGTGGTGGACAGGGTGCCGGTGATGAAGGCAGCCGTATTAGCAGGGACCAGACGGAGACAGAAGTTGAAGAAAACAACTTACAGTTCTTTATTTAACCGGCAGGAACCGCAAGCAACGTGCTTTAACAGGTAGATGGAGTGCTGAGATTGAGTTGGAGGGACCTCAGGAGATAGTGTCACCAGCCTGGATGTAGAGGGCAGGCTGGAGGCAGCTGTGTCCTGGTAGGAAGCTTCAGCTTGTCCTGTATGGCTTCAGGTATCACCGTTAAAGGTAAGATGATACCCCTTTTCCTCACTACACTAACTCTAGTCTGATACTCCACTCTTCAGAGGCAGGGGCTAGGCCTCTTCGTGCTTGCTTGGTAGGGTTAGACAGAGTTTTTCACCTCACTCAGTGATCTCTAAGTCTACAAGATCTTCTCCTCTTCTGGGAGAGACTCTCTCAGAGTTCCTTCCCGCAGACATTCCTGGCCAGGGGGTTTTGTTACCTCCCTTTGGTCAGGTGGTGGTGCTCCTCCAATCACATCTCAGCTTACGAGGACGGATGTAACACAGATCATGGACAATAGCATCTTGATCATACAAAAATACTTAACCTCTGCCTTGCCAGCAGGATTCACCATGCAATTCCCTATGTCCTATCAGACCTGTAGTGTGATGTGGGTACATGCAGGTGGGACGTATTCGCAAACACTCCTCGCCATTGCATCGGCGAGGGTGTTGCACATGTATGAGCCTTTGTCTAGGGATAATTGTCAATGTTAATAAAGTTAGGCTGTCAAAGATAAAAAAAAAAAAAAAAAAAACCTCTCTGAGACAGGAAGAGACAGCACAGACATCTTTCCATGCTTGCTGCAGATGACTGATGCAGTAACAGACATGTTATATCTGTATGCTGAGAAAATTCTGTGAGTTCTGTTCATAAATAAAGTTCCTTTTTACTATTCCACTACTGGAGAATGATCTGCAGAATCTTCTGCTAACAGTGTTCTGGCCCAGTATCCAGTATTCAGGTTCACACAGTACAATAGTAAGTGTGAACAGTAAGAAAAAGAGAAAGATAAGATGGCAGCCAGCAAGCAATCCTGTGAAGTTCTCTGTGCCAAGCCTGACAAACCAGAAACTAGCAATCCTGGAAGTCAAGGTGAAGATGCTTCTAATAAGAGAAGGTACGTGGAAATCTACACAGGAGCCCAAGCCTGATCCTCCATCAGATGAATGGATAGAGAAGGATCAGAAAGCACAGAGCACTATCTCCCTCAGTATAGATGATGACCAGATTGTACACATATGCAAATGTAACACTGCAAAAGACATGTGGGAGGACTACAGAAAGTGCATGAAAGAACAAATCCAGCAATAAGCTTATCTAATGAGGAAACTGTATCAGTCTACGTTAAGCAAGGGCCAGAATATGCAGGACTACATATAGACACCCTAGAAATAGTGGAGCGGTCTGCGCGGTAATAGGAGAAGACAATAAAGACTTCCATGTTGCTGCACTGTTACCAGCGGTGCTTCCAGAAAGCTATGACACGCTTGTCACCTCCACTGGATGCACGGCCAGATAGAGCTCACATTAGAGTTTGTTAAAGGCAAACTTGTGGATGAGTACAAGAGAAAAACAGAAGTGCAAGCGCAGAGATGTGCCCACCGCAGAATCTGCATTACAGACTCAGACTATACAACACATAAGAGTCATATAAAGGAAACACGTGAATGTTTTGTATGCAAGAAACCCGGTCACTTAAAGGCAAACTGCAGAGTCTGGAAAGCAAAAATGAATCCGCTTAAGGAAAAGGGAATAATCAGAAGGCCAGAAGTGCGATTAAAGAAGAAAAGGACACTGTGTGTGTTGAATCAGCATTTAATACAAGTACAGGCAGATCAGCGAGGCGTGTATGGTGTTAGACTCTGGTGCTACAAGTCTTATGACAAATACAGAGTTTCTTTCTAAGCTAAACCAAAGTAAGATCAGAAAAAGTATCCTAGCCAATGGTCAGTATAACTTCAGAAGGAATAGAGATGGCTGCCATCACTCCCAAGGCTCTCCACGAAACCAGAAAGATCCAGTAAAGGATGTTCTCTATGTTCCAAGTCTTAAAGCAAACTTGTATCAGTGAAGAAACTCACAAGAGAAGGGAATGTAGTTACTTTTAAGGATGACAACTGCATCATCACAAGAGAGGGTCTACTCTAGCAGAAAGGAAAAATCAAAGATGAACTGCACCAGTTACAAACACCAAGAGGCTGTGTATGCTGTTCAAACAAGACAACATGAGAATTGCATCCATGTGTGGCACAGCGGCTCTGGGCCACAGAGACCCGGAAGCAATAAGAAGCTAGTTCAGGAAGAGCTTGCTAGGGCGTACAATGACCAATGCAGTCAAAAGATGAATGTACTAGTTGTCTTAAAGGTAAAATGACAAGGAAATCATTTCTAAACAGAGTACCATTACATCAGCACAGCCACTGGATTCATACAGATGTGTGTGGCCCAAGGATACTCAAACACCTGGAAAGAAAGATATTTTCTGACATTTATCGATGATTATTCTAGATATACAATTGTCTATTGCTTCACCAGCAAAGATGAAGTGCTGAGAAAAAAAAAAAAAAGAAGAACTAGCTGAAGTCTCCAACAACATTTGGAAGAATGCCAAATAATTACGAGCTGACCAATGGAACTGAATACACAAGTGGTAAGACACAAGCTATATTAAAAAGAAATGGAATCGTGTTCCAGAGCACCTACCATAACCACCCAGAACAGATGGTATAGCAGAGAGAAAGAACCGAAACTCTTTGTGAAAGTGGAAAAGTCTGCTGTTTGATGCTGAGCTACCAACGACTTATTGGGGAGAAGCAATAATGCACCGCTTGCTATCTTCAAAACAGATTACCAGGGAAAGCTACAAAGACAACTCCATATGAGCTATGGAATAATAGGAAGCCAGAACTAAAGCACATAAGAATATTTGAAGTAAAGCATTTTGCATGTTTCTAAGGAAAAAGCGTACAAAGGGAAGCTCATGCAAGGAAGGAATCCTGGTAGGCTACAGTGAAACTCAAAACGGATACAGAATCCTGCACCCAGAGACCAACAAGGTGACAAACAGCAGAGATATAGTGATAGATGAGAACTCTGTATCATCTCAAATTTCATGAAGTTACTCCAATAATCCACTTGAGCCACAGTCACAAATTCAAGAAAACATGAAAAGACACTGAAGTGTGGATCGCTCTCAAGCTACTGAAGAGAAGACTGTAATACCAGCTGTGGTTTTCTAAACCAAGTATGACTCTGATGGTAAAGTGCATAGATTTAAGGCAAGATTAGTTGCAAAAGGTTACTTGCAAAAATATGGAGAAGATTATATGCTACAACATTTAGAGTGTTAATGTCTGTAGCAGCTGTGCAACAAGAAAGTAAGACATTTGAGACATTAAGACAAGCTTTTCTAAATGGTGACATTGCTGAACTGAAATGAGTTTGTGGCGTGCGCCAGGTTGTCGACATCTGTGCTGCAGGGTAGCTGTTCATAGAATATTAAAGTTCTCCTATGATGAGTGTCGGAATATCACAAGATAGAGTAGTATGCCTTACCCTTCTCACTGCTATTCCAGGTCTGGAGGCAGTAAAGAGAAATACAAGCCCTCATAGCACAGTGCAGCGGGGGGGAGCAGTGTCATCCTGCTGCATCCACTTTTCAGTGATGGCCACAGGTCGAAAGACTTGATCGTGAATACTCAAACCTTAGTGGACACAGAACGGGCATTCCAGAGGGCACAGAGATATACAGAGAGGTACAGAGAACATGAGAGGAGAAAAGTGGTGAAGGAAGGATCTAAAAGCTGATGTGAATGGAGGATGGATGATGGATAGATGGACGAAAGGAGAAAAGAACATCATAGTACACTGTCATTAAGAGGTGAGAGAAATGCAGATTAGTGAAATGGGGATTGTTTTATTTCTTTGCACGCTTACCTTTCTCGTAGGCTTTCTAATTGCCAGATGGTTAAGGCTTTGAGCATGCTTTATGGACAGCATCCCGTCTTATGCATTCTCTGGGAAAACATGCCATGCTGCATACACTGTACGCTGTGATATTTCTCAAGTATCGTGCACATCAGGTATCTAAAATGGAGGGGTGCTAAGTCCAACTACAAAATCATATGAAAAAATGTAATCCAAGCTCACCCATATGCAGTTAAGGATATTAATAGGATACACGGCCAATATTCATGTAAAGGGTTTTGCTGACATAGAAGCCTTTAAATATAAACACAAACATGACATAGGGTTTCATGGTTTACATAGTACTATTGATTCCACAGATGTACCACATATACAGTCTATACATTACATGCATTAATTACACCGATAACAACTCTGGTGTGTGGATACATACGTAGAAGCTCCATCTAGTGGATGACAAGTGATCTCGGGGGAGTGGGGAAATCCAGTGATGACACAAGGATAGGGCTGAAAAAGGAAAGTAATATAGAACATGAGTAACCTTACCACAGGCCGAGAAGGTATGTGTATATTCTGTATAACTGGCGCCTAGGAAAGGTTCGGCAGTGCTCCAAGGAAGCTGGACGGCATGTTGAGCGGTATAAGTATGACAAAATTGAAAGTCAGCCACCACTGAAGGTGCGGTGATGGCGGTTATCGGGGTCGTCTGGTGACCAGGGACGGGAGGATGTCACTGCACGTGGGGAAAGCATTGCAGCGAGTTAGTAATAGGAGTACTAGGCTTTGTAAGGGTGGGATAGTAGTAATCAGGGGAATACTGAGAAAGGGATCATGTAAGACAGTATAAATGGATTTATGAAGTAATGCGAGAGAGGGAGGGGAAATAATAGAGGGATGGAAGAAAACACATGGGAAAGATAGGATACAGGGTATGGGGAAAGTAGGAAATGAAGGAGAATAGGAAAAAGCTGAAAAATAAAAAATGAAAAATATGTAAATATGAAAAGATGCGATGATGGAAATGAAAATAAAATAAAAGATTGGAAAATAATGAAAATGAGAAAATAATAAAAAATAAAGAGACAGAACGAAAAAAAAGATGGAATTGACTGGGAGGGCAATGTATTATCTTACCACCCGCCCGAGGGTATCTGGGAAATAAGAACATGCACCAGATCATGAGAAAACCAATAAACCACAAACATCATAATTATAGAGAATGGAGTCCAGACAGATACGGAAGGATAAGAAGCTTTCGTATAATAACCTCGATTAAGTCCATGAGGTTCCATGCTCTGTAGATTATGGATCTTATAGGGTTCTCTTTCTTGAGGAGTTTAATCTGATTACTGCCTCTTTCTGGTTGTGGAATGTGTTCAATTACTTGATATCGTAATTAGATAGGTATGATTGTACTTGTGAAATGGTACAGGACTGGTAGTAGCAAGTTGTTAGTTCGAATAGCAGAATAAGACCATGACGTTATAAGTATATAGTATTCAGAATGCCAGCCGCTGTAGTATATAGCCAGCAAGCCGCTTTAGTATATATCCTGCCAGCCCCTGTAGTACATCTTGCCAGCCCCTGTAGTATATAGCCTGCCTGCCCCCTGTATATAGAGCCTGCCAGCCCTGGAGTTGAAGCCTGCAGGCCCTGGAGGATATGCCTGCCTGCCCCCTGTTGTATTTAGCCTGCCAGCCCCTGGAGTATAAAGCCTGCCAGGCCCTGGAGGATATAGCCTGCCAGCCCCTGTAGTATATAACCGGCCAGCCCCTGTAGTTATTAGCCTTTCAGCCCATGTAGTATACAGCCTGCCAGCCCCTTTAGTAAATATCCTGCCAGCCCCTGTAGTCATAACCTACCAACCCCTGTAGTATATAGCGGCCAGTGTCCCTGTAGTATATAGCTGCCCAGCCCCTTGTAGGATAAGCCTGCCAGCCCCTGTAGTATACAGCAGCCCCATGTATATATATCCTTTCCAGCCCCTGTAGTATATAGCCTGCCACCCCGTAGTATTATATCCTGCCAGCCCCTCCTGTAGTAATATAGCCTGCCCAGCCCCTGTAGTATGTAGCCTGCCAGCCACCTGTAGTATATCACCTGCCCCCACTGTAGTATACAGCGTGCCAGCCCCCCCTGTAGTATATAGCTTCGCAGCCACCTGTAGTATATAGCCTTCCATCCCCTGTAGTATACAGCCGCCAGCCCCCCTGTACTATATAGCTGCCAGCACCCTGTAGTATATATAGCCTGTCAGCCCCCTGTAGTATTAGCCGGCCAGCCCCTGAAGTATATACCAGCCAGCTCCTGTAGTTTACTCGCCTGCCAGACACCTGTAGTATATCGCTGCCGCCCCTGAAGGTTATACAGCCTGCCAGCCCCATTGTATAGTATAAGCCAGCCAGCCATCTGTAGTATATAGCCAGCCCGGTGGTATCAGCCTGCCAGCCCCCCGTACTATATAGACCTGCCAGCCCCTGTAGTATATAGCCTGCCAGCCCCCTGTAGTATATAGCCGGCCAGCCACTGAAGTATATAGTCTGCCAGCCCCTGTAGTATATAGCCTGCCAGCCCCCTTGTATATATCCTGCCACCCCATAGTATATAGCCAGCCAGCCCCTGTGTATATAGCTGCCAGCCCCTGTAAGTATATAGCCTGCCAGCCCCATAGATATAGCCAGCCTTCCCCCCTGTATAAAAAATATTAACAATGTACTCCCATAGGTCCTCTTTTTATTTGGATTTATTCGGGTCCTTCGGATCCTCTTCAGGTCCTTCGGCCTTTCTTCTGCTCCTCTTCGCGTCGGAAGCTTGTTGAAATGAACTAGCAGTCCACAGGGATGAATTCTCATTAAAACAGACAGGTCGGCAACATCAGAGAGTAGTAGATCCACACATCTATGCGTTTTTCGATCCTTGCGACTCTTAATCAAGACACTGATACAAAAGCATGTAAGGCTATATAAACGCCCAAAAGTGGGAGGAGGAATAAAAAAACCATCATTTCCTCTTTTACTATTATACCCCTATTCAGATACTAAACTTAAAAACACATAGTATACTAAAATCAAATCGTTTCTGACATTTATGCCATGTGGTACAACACTGTTCAATACTAAAATCCAGAACTTTCCCTATTCAAAAGACATCAGGTCATTATCTAGGGCACGATTCGAGTTTTTAAGGGTTAACCAAATTTTCAGTTTTGCAATGATTTCCTGTATTGCCCGGATTTAGCACACGCAATCGGATTGTGGCGCATCTGCACGGCATGCACGCAACGGAAATCGGGGCGTGGCCGACGATAACCCGATGGATTCAGAGAAACCGCCGCATTTAAAAAAAAAAAAAGTGTCGCTGGACTCGCGCTTACCTGCACTCGGTCTGGCTTGGTGAAGATCAGTGCATTCCGGAGAACTTTCAGCGCAGCAGCGACACCTGGTGGACATCGGGCGCACTACCTTAGTGAGTCGCCGGAATAGACCCAATCCTCCACAGAGAACACGCCGCTGGATCGCGAATGGACCGGTAAAGTAAATCTGCCCCATTTCTTTTGTCTCCACCTCTTGGTGGGAAAGCACACCCTTTCAATGCCGGAAAATTTAACCCCAGTTTCCCCATGGTGAATGGTACGGCGATGATGTGTGGCACTGAAGACGTTTTTTTTTTGCAATTGTAATATCATTACGCGTGTGGATCTACTACTCTCTGATGTTGCCGACCTGTCTGTTATATGGTTTTATGAAGGAAGAAATAAAGAAAAGTTTAATGAGAATCATCCCTGTGGATTTGCTGGTTCATTTCAACAAGCTTTCTCCTATTGTTTGGTGCTGCCCACATGTCAGCCTTCTGAACCGTGCATCGCCAGGTGAGCTGGACTGATTGAACAAGTTTCTTTTCTCCTCTTCGGGTCGTTCGTCTCTCTTCAGGTTTTTGCGTTCGGCCGGCACACACAATGACGTCAGCCGCTTGCCGATCTCATTGTTTGTGAGCGCCGCCATCGCGAGGGAACCCAAAGAGAGTAGAACGACCCGAAAGGACTTAAGGATCCAAAGAGGCAACCGCATTATCTGAAGCAAGAAGAGGACTACGGGGGGTCATCTGAAAGGTAAATAAGGCGTTAATTTTTTAATAGACTCAAGTATAAGCCGAGTTAGGGGCTTTTCAGCACAAATTTTGCTGAATTATACCGAGTATACACGGTATATGTTTCCCATTAAGATTTATGTTGGTCTCTCACTCTGATTAAGAAGTGTCAGTTGTATTAGAGATGAGCGAACATACCGTCCGAGCTTGATGCTGGTTTGAGCTTAGCGTACTCGTAAACTGCTCGTTGCTCGGACGAATACTTTGCCCGCTCGAGAAAATGGCATTCCTTCTTTGTGAATTTTTGGCGGCCAGAAAACAGAGCCATCACAAGCCAGGAGACTCTGCACCACCCAGCATGACGTGGTACCCTTACACGTCGATAGCAGTGGTTGGTCTGGCAGATCAGGTGACCCTGGAATAGACTACCCCTGCCTGCGCTGCTGGATATTCTGTGTTGGATGCCCGCTAGGGAGAGAGCTGCTGTGGTCAGGGATAGCGTTAGGGTGTTCTATTAGCTTACTGTTAGGCAGGAGTGATTCTCCAAGAACCCAACAGCCCTTCTTAGGGCTACAATAACGTTATATTTTTTTTTTTATTTGCTTGTGGCTGGGCTTGCTGGCACTAGTAGTGCAGCTAGTACCATATTGTGAGGAATTTGCAGGGGGACTTGCTACCGTTGTGTTTAGCTCTTAGTGACACACACATATCCACCTCAAAACACCGAATGGGAAATTTATTAGGGGTTTGATTAGAATTAGGCAGGTCCTGCTGATTTTTTTTTTACCTTTATTTCTTTTCATAGCTCAATCATCTTGCAAAAGCATGTGCTTTCAGTGTAGGCTACAAACATGCCATAGGAGAACCCCAACGGCTTACTTAGGCCTACAATAGCGTATATTTCCTTTTTTGGTTTGCTTGTGGCTGGGCTTGCTGGCATTAGTAGTGCAGCTAGTACCATATTGTGGGGAATTGCTGGGAGACTTGCTACCGTTGTGTGTTAGCTCTTATGACCACAAAATACCCACTCAACACCGAAGTGGGACAATTTATTTGGGGTTTGATTAGAATTAGGCACAGTCTGCTGATTTTTTTTTTTTTACCTTTATTTCTTTTTATAACTCAAGTCATCAGGCACAGCACAAAACCAGTTGTGTGCTGTCAGTGTAGGTTAGAAACTAGCCATAGCAATAGGATAGCATCGTTTTGTTTAAAAAAAAATTATAAATAAAAAAAATAAACACAAAAAAAAAATTAAAGTTTACACTTTAATTGGAAAAGTTTAACCCGAGGGCAGGGGTAGAGGACGAGGGCGTGGACGTGGGCGTCCAACTACTGCAGGGGTCAGAGCCGTGGTCCTGACACCACCTGCGATGAGGGAGCAGGGAACGCCGCAGAGCTACACTCCCTAGGTTCATCATGTCTCAAGTTACTGGACTCGTGGTATAGAGCAACTGTTGAGGCCAGAAGCAGACAGTGCGAAGAGGTGATGTCGTGGATTGCGGACAATGCTTCTAGCCATTTGTCCACCAGTCAGTCTTCCACGCAGTTCCAACCCATGTCACCGAAATCAGCACTCCTCAGCTCCTCCACCTCAGCCTCCTTCCCCCCAGTCTGCCCCCCTCCAGCAAAATTTGGCATTTGAACGCGGCCATACTCTGAGGAATGTTTCTGGACCCTTCCCACAGTCACAAACCACTTGTCCGGTTGTGCTGAGCTATTCCGATGCCCAGGTTTTCGCCGGTCGCAGTCTGTGTGTGATGATGACATATTTGACGTAGTGAAGAAAGAGTGTGTAAAGAGGTGTCGGACGATGAGGAGACACGGTTGTCAGACAGTGGTGAAGTTGTTGTCAGGGCAGGAAGTCCGAGGGGGGGGGCAGATGAGGGATCGGAGAGATGATTAGGTGACAGACCCAGCTGGGTTGATAGGCGGGTGAACACAGGGCTTCTGAGACGGAGAGCGGTCTATAGAGAACGTTGGAAGAGGCAGTGGGGGTGGGGCCAGCGGAGAGGCGGGCCAGAGCTGGTGCATCAGCCGCCAAATGTGTTCCATAGTCAAGTCCCGTGGCGAGGGCTAGATTTTCAGAAGTCTGGAGGTTCTTAAAAAGAAAACACCGGATCGATACGACGGACTGTGGTGTGCAACCTGTGCCAAACCAGGATCAGCAGGGGTTCCACCACTACTAGCTTAACTACCACGTATGCGCAGGCATATGATGCTAAACACCCCACTCAATGGCACCAAGCCCGTTCACTCCGGCCGGGCACCACCACTGCTCCTTCCCCTGTGTCATCTGCTAGTCACCCCCTGCCCAGACCCCGGCCCAAAACACCTCCCGTGCGAAAACCCCATCTTCGCCTCACGATCCTCCACAGCATCCACCAGCGTCCAGCTCTCATACCCCAGACGCTGGAGCGCAAAAGGAAGTATAGCGCAACCCCCCCACACGCCCAAGCCCTCAACGTCCTCATCTCCAAGTTGCTGCCGGAGATGCTGCCCTATAGGCTGGTAGAGACCGAGGCCTTTTGAAACCTCATGGCGCGGCGGCCCCCCTCGGTATTCGGATCCCCAGCCGACACTACTTTTCCCGATGTGCTGTCCCAGCCTGCACAAGCACGTGTCAGAGAACATCATCCGATGCCCACCAACGCCGTTTCTGACAAGGTCCACCTGACCACGGACCGGGACGAGTGCTGCCGGCAGGGCCACTATATATCGCTGAACGGCACATTGGGTTACTTGGTGGAGGCTGGGGACCGAGTCGACCCTGGGGCTGGTCATATACGCCGACGCCGAGATTGCGGGGGCCTACCTCGGTCCAGGTCTCAAAGGCCTACTATGCCTCCTCCTCCTCCCACCCCTCCTCCACCTCCTCCGAATTACCATCAGTGGGCATGGCGCCATCAGTCGGTAGCTCTTGGCACAGCAGCAGTACCGTCGCTAAGCGACAGCAGGCGGTGCTCAAACTGCTGAGCCTAGGCGATAAAAGGCACACCGCCCAAGAGCTATTACAGGTCATCACGGCACAGACCGATCTGTGGCTGGCAACGCTGAACCTGAAGCCAGGCATGGTTGTGTGTGACAACGGCCATAACCTGGTGGCGGCTCTGCAACTCGGCAGACTGACACATGCGCCATGCCTGGCCCATGTGTTAAAACTCATAGTTCAGTGTTTCCTCAAGACATACCCCAATCTGTCTGATTTGCTCACGAAGGTGCGCCGCATCTGTGCGCATTTCAGGAGGTCCAGCACAGATGCTGCCACTTTCAGGGCAGCGCAGCGCCGCCTCCAACTGCCCGCTCACCGACTGTTGTGTGACGTGCCCACGGGGTGGAATTCAACATTAACCATGTTATCCAGAGTTTACCAGCAGCGCAGAGCGATTGTAGACTGCCAGATGTCAACTTCCACCAGAACTGGTAGTCAGGTCAGTCAGCTTCCTAAAGTCTACAATGAGGAGTGGACGTGGATGTCTGATATCTGTCAGGTGCTGAGTAACTTTGAGGAGTCAACACAGATGGTCAGTGGCGATGCCGCCATCATCAGCCTCACCATCCCGCTGCTTGTCCTGTTGAAAAACTCTCTGGTCAGCATGAAGTCGGAAGCTTTGCGCTCGTCACAAGAGACGGGGGAAGAAGATTCCCTTGTTAATAGCCAAAGCACCCTTAGGTCTGTTTCTCAGCGCATATCGGAGGAGGTGGAGGAGGATGAGGAGGAAGAGGAGGAGAATCTTGGCGAGACAGAAGAGGGGACCATTGTTCAGTCCTTCACTGTTCAGTGTGTATGGGCAGAAGAAGAGGAGTTGGAGGAGTTGGAGGAGGAGGAAATGGACAGTCAGGCCAGTGAGGGGAGTGAATTCTGGCGCATTTGGCAGATTTCAAGCTAGGCTGCCTATCCCGTGACCCTCGCGTTCAAAGAATTTATTCCAGCACCGATTACTGGGTATTCACTCTCCTGGACCCACGGTACAAGCAAAATCTTTTCACTCTCATCCCTGGAGAGGAAAGGAGTGTGAGAATGCATGAATACCAGCAGGCCCTGGTGCACAAGCTGAAACAGTATTTCCCTTCTGACAGCGCTAGCGGCAGAGGGCGTACTTCTGCGGGACAAGTAGCGAGGGAGAGTAGGCGAGCAGGCAGCTTGTCCAGCACTGGCAGGGGTACGCTTTACAAGGCCTTTGCCAGTTTAATGTCACCCCAGCAAGACACTGTCACCTGTCCCCAGTCTCGGCAGAGTAGGGCTGATCCCTACAACTACTGGGTTTGAAAGCTGGACATGTGGCACAAACTGGCGCTGTACGCCTTGGAGATTCTTGCCTGCCCTGCCGCTAGCGTGTTGTCCGAGCGGGTTTTCAGTGCAGCTGGTGGCATCATCACCGATAAGCGTACACGCCTGTCGACTGACAGCGCTGACAGGCTGACGCTTATCAAGATGAATAAAGGCTGGATTTCTCTGGATTTTCATTCTCCACCAGGTGAAAGAAGCTCAACCTGAATAATTTATGCATTCCTCCTCCTCATTGTCCTCCTTCTCCTCCTCTTTGTACACTAAAGCAGAGGAAACTGGCTTTTTTGCCAGGGCCAACTGGCTCTAGCTATAGTACTCTATGTATTTAATTTTTCTGGAGGGCCACCTACCCGGTCCTCTGTTTTAAGCAATTTTTGGGAGTGCCACATACAGGCACTCAATCTATTTAATTTTTCTGGAGGGCCACCTACCTGCTCCTCTGGTTTGAAAACATTTTTGGACTGCCACATACAGGCACTCAATTTATTGAATTTTTCTGGAGGACCACCTACCTGCTCCTCTGGTTTGAAAACTTTTTTGGACTGCCACATACAGGCACTATCCAAATTAAATTGTCTCCATAGCAGCCTCCACATGTCGTCTTTTTAGCTGGCTCCACACGTTGTCTCCATTGCTACCTCCACACGTCATCGTCATAGCTGCCTCCAAAAGTCGTCCATATAGCTGCCTCCATACATGGTCTCCTTATCAAATGAACTGTGTCAGGCAGAATTTTGGGTTGTTTTCATGGCTTCCACATCAAACTTGTTAACTTTATTGCCAACCTGCTGTGTAATCCACAAAATATACTGGCAAACTTTTATCATTTAGCGATATTATTTCAGCGCTTCTTGCGCATCTGTTTACATTCCCCTCACCCGCCATATCCCAAACTTATAAGAACGCTACTACACTTGATCTTATACAAAAGGTTCTTAGAAGTGCAGTTTGGGGAGTAGCCTAGAG
This sequence comes from Engystomops pustulosus, assembly GCA_019512145.1. Classification (NCBI taxonomy): domain Eukaryota; kingdom Metazoa; phylum Chordata; class Amphibia; order Anura; family Leptodactylidae; genus Engystomops; species Engystomops pustulosus. Next base: position 180,375 of record WNYA01000169.1, on the reverse strand, counting down.
ACAGGGGCTTGGATTGGCGAAAGCTCGCCTGGCAGCGGAGCGCCAGCTCCATGCCAATATCCAACTAACATAGTTTTAACTGCAGCACCTTTAATCTACTACTAGTTCACTGCCTCCATACATGGTCCCCTTATCAAACGAGCTGTGTCAGGCAAAATTTTCAGGTGTTTCACCAGATAAATAGTGGAACTCGGCCCATCTGTCGCCGCCATGCTGGAGACCTGAAGTTGCAATCATAGCAGCGCAATATGGATGCCCCATACTGTCGCTCTTAATCATGGAAGTCGTCTCCATGGCTGCCTCCACATGTCGTCCCCTTATCAAAAGAGCTGTGTCAGGCTCACCTCCTTTGGTGAAGCCTGAGTCCATTTAGGGTATGTCGCCATGACACTCTCTAGCCTGCCGCTGCTGCCGCTGCCTCTGCGTGCCGTCCCCTATAGTGTCAGGGTCAATTATTGGATGTTTTAGATGCTATCTAGCCTCATTCTGTCACTCTGTCATGGCCATGCTGTTGCCCATAATTTTGGCATAATGGTGCGATTAAGCAGCCTCAGAGGCATCCATGCATGCTGCCCCTGTTGTTTCCTGTCCATTTCTGTGGTGTTTCCATCCTTTTCTGAGGTTCCCAGGTGTTTGGCCAAGCTTCCCTGTGCAGAGCCTTGGTCCCCTTGAAAAATGCTCGAGTCACCCATTGACTTCAATGGGCCTCGTTATTCGAGACGAGCACTCGAGCATCGGGAAAAGTTCATCTTGAATAACGAGTACCCGAGCATTTTAGTGCTCGCTCATCTCTAGTTGTTATCAATTCTTTTTCTATTTTTTCTTGTATATTGTGGTAATTATCACTTTTTTGCGTATATAATGTCAATTACGAGTAAGAAATTTTATAAATTAAATTATGAAGTTCACCTATTTATCTGTTATGCATATCCATGTATATACAAATAGTAATACTGTTATTTCCTCTTTATAATTTTATTTATTCACATATTTTTATTAGTGTTTTACACTTTTACATTTCATATGTCTTTTAGCTTGATTGTTGTCTTTTGGACCTGATGAAGGGAGCGAATCGCACCGAAACGTGTTATCCTTGTTAACAATAAATATATGTAAGAACTGAGCAGTGTGTTGTGTCAATCTTGGTACTTTCTGCCTTCTCTCTGATATTTCTGTCGCATGAAAGCAGTGCGGCTGCACCAAATTCCGATCACGTGCAATACAATCTCAAATTAAATACCTGTCCCAGCGGCACAAATCCCAAAAACAATGGAAAAACCGACGAAAGTGCGGCCGGGACCCTTAGTAAGGAAGCACCTATAAATTAGTTAGTGAGCCACTTATTCAGTTTTGGGAGGCCGGCAGGTATCGTAATCAGGAGGAAGCCGTTGGTCGTTGCACATTAGAAGTCAATAGCAGAACAATAGGAGAAAAGCTAGATTATAGCCTGGAAGCACAATAATCCTGCAAGGATGTATAGGCAAGGGTTTAAATAGGAAATCAAATCAAGGAAGGGGTGGAGCAAAACCAGGGAAACAGGAACTAGGAACTGGAAGATTAAGAAGTATTTCAAGGATCAGCACTGGAGCTGTCCAGAGAGCTGCATAGCTCAGATGGTAGAGCTGCAGTCTGGGGGAGCAGAGTCCGCTGGTTAATTCCTATCTCGCCATTGTTATTTGATGTAGAGCATGAACCTCTAGCGAGAAAGCTCCTTGATTCAACACTGGGACTGGGCTTCTGGATAGGGGAGAGAGGAGTCCAGATTACTTTTTTATCCGATGACATTTTGAGAAAGCAAAATTCTAAATTATCTCATGATAGAAGTGTAAAAGGGGCTGAACCCTCCAGACATTCAGGATTATAATTTGGCAGTGTTGGGCCAGTAAAATATAGCGGCAATGCTATAATCAATTCTTCTCCGAGACATGTCTTATCCGAGACACGGCTATGCCTTGAAAAAAGATACAGAGAAAATGTAATCTCTCCCACCTGGTGTCTAAACACCCGTCTCTATGGCACCACCCAGAATTCCCGGTGGGTATAGGGATAACTGAGCTGGGCCAGCTGATGCTACTGAACCCAGGCTCCTGACATTGGACAAAAAAACCCACAAAACTTTAGTTTCCAGGAAGTAATTATCTAACCTACAGGTAAAGTCATTTGTGGACAGACACCTATAAATCTTAGAGAAGTGTTAGAAAATACCTTTGGCCGAATGTTACAAGGCCTGGGAATAACTATATTTCGGAGCAGGGGGGAGTCTACAATCCATAGTTGCCATTGACCTATCTCTGGGGCCTGAGACCTCTAGACAACATTTATATGGATTGAATTTGATAAAAAGATGGGTATTAAGACAACGCTGCAAGGACACACACTTTCAGTTACTGCACTCATTTCTATGCATTTATCCCCCCCCCCTAACCCCTTGAGGCCGGAGAGGATAACCAGTTGACCTAAGTGCTCCTGCCAAGGATCTGGCTTGATTTATTCTATACGGACTTCTCCGAGAGTCTTAGTTTATTGTAAAAGCTTAGAAACCTATTTGTAGGTCACATACGGAAACCAGGTTCCATTTACATCAATGACAATGGTATTCCATGCACCAAGTTCAGGGGAACAAGATGATGAGTCCAAAATTACCCAAATATCGCTTTTGGTAGACAAAAGAAGCCTCCATAACCAATGGCTGGAAATTAATCCCCCAACAAGAGGTGAAGCAGCAAGTGTCTCATGAAGCAATAAAAATGGAGAGATAAAAACTAAATCGCTCTTTGGTAAGTGGAGAAAATTTATTGAGAAGTATCTGAGCGGGGTTGGGGGGGGATCAGGGACTTATTGGGGGTCATTTACTAAGGGCCCAAATCGCATTTTTACGGCGGGTTACCCGAATATTTCTGATTTGCACCGATTTTCCCTGAATTGCCCCGTTTTTTTGGCGCATGCAATCGGATTGTGCCGGCGTGCACGCGACGGAAATCGAAGCGCGTGGCCGAACGAAAACCCGACGGATTCGGAAAAACTGCTGCATTTAAAAAAAAAAAAAGTGTCGCTGGACACGCGCTTACTTGCACCCAGCAATGGATCGTGGACTCCGGCGGGCCTCGGCGGACTACAGCGCAGCAGCAACACCCGGTGGACATCGGGGAAACTGCCTTAGTGAATTGCCGGAAGACCCGAATCCACTGCAGAGAATGCGCTGCTGGATCACGAATGGACACGTAATATATACAGTGGACCCTAAAGCTTGGGGTCACTTACCGGCAGATAGATGTGAGGGTAAATAGCAGGAGAGAGAAGAGTCATGAGCTCCACGCGGTAGATAAGACGAGAAGATTCCACCCAAAGGACATGCACTGGATTTGTTGTGACTTTTTTGTTCTAGTTTTGTTGTTCAAGGGATATTTCGTCCAACATGTTTTTCTAGTGTCAAATTTTTGGGGAGAAACTCAAACGTTATACTTGCTCTAGAAGATGCATATCTGTGCTGTTTATTAATGTATTCTAAAAATGTGTCAGGTACTTATGGCCACACATTGTATACTCGGGTAAGTACATAGAGCACAGAGCGTTATCCTTGTCTGTCAGACATTGTAGGAGAAGCTCTGATGCCTCGCTGGTGTTTGCTCTTAATGAGTCCCCAGACCAAACACGATGTCATGTATATAATTGTTTATTGACAAGTCACATGACTCATAGGGTGATAAAACGACGTCTGAGGATGAAGATGTTTTCCTATAAGGATACCCGTATGCAGCATTTTCCACTGTTACAAGGGCCAAAGTTCCCCATATGTTTAGGACACGAGGGCAAGCACCAGCCGGCTTTGTCCTTACATTCTTTCGTCAGATCTCTTGCACCTACAAGAAAATCAACATGAAGTTAGTGAGGTTTGGTGATCTCCTCTTTGTAGGACATCAGGGGTCATGATGACGGTCAGGCGGGTGCTATCTACACGGTGACGGTCAGACGGATGCTAGCTACACGGTGACGGTCAGGCGGGTGCTATCTACACGGTGACGGTCAGATATCATGGTGCCGGATCAGGCGTGGTGCTATCTAAACGGTGACAGGGTCAGGGCTGGTGTATCACACGGTGCGGTCAGCGGGTGCTTTCTACACGGGGTGAAGGTCAGGCGGGTTGCTATCTCACCGGTGACGGCAGGCGGGTGCTATATACACGGTGACGGTCAGGCGTGCTATCTACGGTTGACGGCAGGGGGTGCTATCTAACCGGTGGACAGGGAGGGGGAGAACTGAGTCAGGCGGTTGCTATCTACACGGTGGTGAAGGTCAGGCGGGTGCTATCTACACGTGACCGGTAAGGGCGGGTGCTATTTTTTTCTACACGGTTGACGAGTTCAGGAGGGGTGCTTGCTAGCTACAAGGTTTTGACGGTCAGGCGGGTGCATGGGTGCTATCTACACGGTGACGGCATGCGGGTGCTACACCCGGTTGAACGGTAGGAGGGGTGAAGCTAACAGGGTGACGTTCAGGCGGGTGCTATATACACGGTGACGGTCAGGCGGGTGGTGCTATCTGACCGGGCTGACGGTCAGGCGGGTGCTATCTAAAAGGCCGGTTAGGGGGTGCTATCTACACGCGTTGACGGTCAGGCGGGGTGAGGTTGCTACTACACGGTACGGTCAGGGGGTGATATCGGAACTGGTGACGGCTGATGGTCAGGCGGGTGCTATCTACATGGTGATGGTCAGGCGGGTGCTATCTACACGGTGATGGTCAGGCGGGTGTTATCTACACGGTGATGGTCAGGCGGGTGCTATCTAAACGGTGATGGTTAGGTGGGTGCTATCTACACGGTGATGGTCAGGCGGGTGCTATCTACATGGTGACGGTGAGGCGGGTGCTATCTACATGATGATGGTCAGGCGGGTGCTATCTACATGGTGTTGGGCTCTAGTTGCCTCTGCTACGGGGTCTTCTCCTGATACCAGTGTGTGGTTCCATCTACATGTCCTACACTCATTACTATCTCTATACAATGTGCTATCAGGAGACCTTATTATCTTCACTGATTGGACCCTAGAAGTGTCACCCAGAAGCCACCGGAAGAAACCAAACCCTCTAAATCCCCAGATATAATGGGGAGGGGGCGTCCCCTGGGCTCTGCTGATTGGCTGAGGAGCCGTAGGGGGGAGATGACAAATTAATGACTCATTCCTTTATAACTTGGGTAGAAAATCTGCCTCATTACTAATAAGTATAAGGGAACCTGACAGCAGGACGTGTATATGGTATAAATATACACCCGTAACCTCAGCCTTTCTATAGCCTCCTTACCCTAACTTTAACCATAATCTCATCCCTTACTAGAACCCTAAATGTAGCCTTTACCTCAAGACTCTGTATGACACCCTTACTTTAACCTTCTATTTTTTTGGAACTTGGCTTAGCAGGCATCAAAATTATTCTCGGTCAAACTGGAAATAAACTTTATGTGAGCAGAAAACACTGATCACGACCCAAGACTCCGGCTGTCACTCATCATGGATAATCTGTCCATAGATATATGGATCATGGAAACCTCTTCCTCAAACATAGAACCTTAAAGGAAATCTACCATTTAAAAAAGTAAAAATCATGTAGCGATATACACCTCTGCTCCTCTTAATGTTGATCCCAGCAATGTCCCAGCTAGTCTTGAAACATAGTTAAAAAAGGTCTGCTAATTATGCACGCCCACGCTATGCTGGGAGAGGGAGGTGACGTCACATCTTGTCCCCAAGCTCCAGGTGCTATTATGAAAGACCAAGCAAAGCGGGGAGAGGGAGGTGCAGTATACATCTTGTCCCCAAGCCCGGGCTGCTAATTATGCATGCCCACGCTACACTGGGAGAGGGAGGTGACGTCACATCTTGTCCCCAAGCTCCAGGCTGCTAATTATGCACGCCCACGCAATGCTGGGAGAGGGAGGTGACGTCACATCTTGTCCCCAAGCTCCGGGCTGCTAATTATGCACGCCCCCAGCCCTCGGTCCCCAGCATTGTGGGGGCGGTGCAAAATTAAGCAGGCCCTGAGCTTGGGGACATATGTGATGTCACCGTCCCTCTCCCGCATACAGCTGTCAATTAGCGCCCGGAGCGTGGAGACAAGAATGGCCGGCGCTCCACTCCCTCTCCCGCATTGTGGGGGGGCGGCATATTACAGCCCGGAGTGCTTGGGACAAAATGATGTTCCAGCACCTTCCCTCCATCTCCGGTATGGCATGCACTAATTATCATCCCGAGCTTGGGGAAAGATGTTACGCACTTTCGGTCCCTCGTCCCAGCCTTATTGCGTTGGGTCGTGCATATAGCATCCTGAGTACTTGGGACAAGAATGTTAAGTCCCTCCCTCTCCATCAAGCGTGTGGCATGGCATAATAGCAGCCCGGGCTTGGGGACAAGATGTGACTCACCGTGAGCACCTCCCTCTCCCCAGTTTCTTGTCTGTCATAATAGCACCTGGAGCTTGGGGACAAGATGTGACGTCACCCCCTCGTCCCATTTCGTGTGCATCATAATTATCGAGTCCCGGAGCGGTGGAGACAAGATGTGACTTCCCCACCACCCTCTTCCCGCTTTGGTTGCGTGCATAAGTTAGCATGCCCGGACTTGGGGACAAGATGTATTCACCCGTTCCTCTCGCCAGCATTAGCGTGGGCGTGAAATTATCAGACCTTTTTTCAACTATGTTTCAGACTAGCTGGGACTTGCTGGATCAACCATTAAGAGGAGCAGAGTGTAATCCGCTACACTGATTTTTACTTTTTTAAATGGTAGATTTCCTTAGGTTCTATTTTGAGAAGAGGTTTCCATGATCCATTATCTATGGACAGATTATCGCATGATGAGTGACAGCCGGAGTCTTGGGTTGCATTGTTCTCTCTTTCTGCTCGACATAAAGTTTATTTCCCTTTTGACCGAGAATATTTTGATGCCTGCTACCTCCAAATTCCAAGAAAATAGAAGGTTAACAGTAAGTGGTATAACCATAAAGTCCCTTGAGGTAAGAGCTGACATTTAGGGTTCTAGTAAGGGATTGAGATTATGGTTAAATTAGGTAACGGGGCCTAAGAAAGGCCTGAGGTTACGGGTGTATATTTATACCATATTCACGGTCCTGCTGTCTGTTCCCTTATCTTATGGTAATGAGGCAGTTTTCTACCCAAGTTTAACAGGATGATTCATTAATTTGTCATCTCCCCCCTACAGCGTCTCCTCGCCAATCAGCAGGTCCCAGGGTCCTCCCCTCGGCAGGACCCACATACTGTGGGATTAGAGGTTTGTTTCTTTTCCGGTGTGCGTTCTTGGTGACCTCTAGGGTCGCAATCAGTGAATACTAGGTCTCGCTGATGCAATTGTATGAGAGATAGTAATGAGTTTAGTGACATGTAGATGGAACCCACACGGTAGCAGGAGAACCCGTATCAGAGCAACTAGAGCCCCAACACAGAGTATATAGCACCCGCCTGACCATCATCCATGTAATGCACCCCGCCTCCACCGTCACCATGTAGATACACCCCGCCTGACCATCCACCGTGGTAGATATCCCCCCTAACCATCAACCGTTTAGATACACCCCGCCTGACCATCACCCAGTTTAGTAACACCCCTTGACCCTGACATCACGTGTAGAATAGCACCCGCCTGCCTCATCCAGTAGTCCAACGTCACCCGCCTTACATTTGACCCCTCCTAGCGCCATCTGTATGATGCACCACTCCGGCCTGACCGTATCCCCCGAGTGTAGATAGCCACCCGCCTGACCGTGCACCGTTTATAGCAACGCACCCTGCCTTGACCGTCACCGTTTGATAGCACCCGCCTGAACCGTCACCCAGTGTAGATTACCCCCGCCTACCTTCACCAGTTGATATCACCCGCCTGACCGTCAGCCCGTGTAGTAGCAACCTCCCGCCTGACCGTCAACGCGTTAGATAGCACCCCGGCCTTTGATACCCGCGACGTCACCGGTAGATAGCACCACCCGCCTGACCGTCACCGTGTGAATCGCACCCGCCTGAACGTCACCTGTAGTATCACACCCGCCTCCTTAGACCGTCACCGGGTAGATAGCACCCCGCCCATCCGTTAACCGTCACCGTTAGATAGCACCAGCACCCGCTCTGACCGTCAACCTTGTGCTAGAATAGCACCCTCCTGACTCGTCAACCGTGTAAAATAGCCCCCTGCCTGACCGTCACCGTGTAGATCAGCCACCCGCCGAACCGTCATCAAGGGCCACGTGTAATGCAACCGCACCAGTCTCCCCTCCTGTCACCAGGTATATATAGCACCTCCCTGACCGTCACCGTGATGCACCCCCTGACCGTCACCGTTGTATATAGCACCCGCCCTGCCGTCACCCGGTGAGAATCGCCACCCGTCTCTTACCTTCACTCGTGTAGAAGCACCCGCGACCGTCACCGTGTGATAGCACCAGCCTGACCCTGTCACCGTTAGATAGCACGCCGCCTGATCCGGCAACCATGTAATATGCACCCGCCTGACCGTATCGATGACCCCCTGATGTCCCTACAAGAGTGAATCACCAACCGCCCAACTGTCATGTTGAATTTTCTTGTAGTGCAAAGATCTGACGAAGAGATGTAAGGACAAGCCGCTGTGCTTTCCCTCGGTTCCAAACATATGGGAGACTTTGGCCCTTGTCAACAGTGGAAAATGCTGCAACTACCGGTATCCTTAGAGGAAAACACATCTTCATCCTCATACTCGTTTTATCACCCTATGAGTCCATGGACTTGTGCAATAAACAATTATATACAGACATCGTGTTTGTCTGGGATCATTAAGCAAACACCAGCGAGGCATCATAGCTTCTCCTACCGTGTCTGACAGACAAGATAACGCTCTGTGCTTATTACTGTACCCGAGTATTACAAATGGTGGTGGCCATAGTACCTTACACATTTTAAATACATATAAACAGCACAGATAGCATGCTTCTAGAGCAGTATAACGTTTGAAGTTCTCTCCCCAAAAATTTGACACTAGAACACCATGTTGGACGAAATATCCCTTGAGCACAAAACTCAAGCAAAAACATCACAAACAAATCCAGTGCTGTCCTTGTGGGTGGATCTCTCGTCTTATCTAACCCTACCACACCAACGCGTGGAGCTCATGACTCTTAAATCTATCTCCGCTCCCTGCAATTTACCTCGACATCTATCTGCCGGTAAGTGCTGACCCCAACGTTAGGGTCCACTGTATATATTACGTTGTCCATTCGTTATCCAGCAGCGCATTCTCTGCATGGATTCGGGTCTTCCGCGGCAATTCACTAAGGCAGTTTCCCCGTGTCCCCGGTGTTGCTGCTGCGCTGGTATTCCGCCGAGCCCGCCGAGTCCCACTATCCTTGCTGGTGCAAGTAATCGCGTGTCCACGCGACACTTTTTTTTTTTTTTAAATGCACAGTTTTTTCCTGAATCCGTCGGGTTTCGTTTCGGTCGTTGCCACCGCCTTGCATTTCCGTCTGGCTTGCACGCCGGCACATATCCGATTGCATGCGCCAAAAAAACGGGCATTCAGGGAAAATCGTGCAAATCAAATATTCGGGTAACCCCAGCCGTAAAAGCGATTTGGGTCCCTTAGTAAGCTGACCCCCAATAAGTCCCTGATCCCCCCCCAACCCCGCTCGATACTTCTCAATAGATTTTTTTCCTCTCCACTTACCAAAGAGCGTTTAAGTTTTTATCTCCTCTCATTCTCTTGATTGCTTGTTCATGAGACACTTGGCTGCTTCACATCCTCTTTTTTTAGGTGATTAATTTTCCCGCCTTGGTTATGGAGGGTGCTTCTTTTGTCTACCAACACTTATTTGGGTAATTTTGGACTCATCATCTTGTTCCCCTGAACTTGGTGCATGGAAGACCATTGTCATTGATGTAAATGAGACCTGGTTTTCCGATGTGACCACAAATAGGTTTCTTCTAAGCTTTTACAATACAACTAGACTCTCGAGAATTCCGTATAGAATAAATCAAGCCGATCCTTGCAGGGCACTTAGCGTCAACTGGTTATCGCTCAAGATCCGGCCTCAACGGGGTTAGGGGGGTTGGGGATAAATGCAAGAAATGATGCAGTGAACGAAAGTGTGTGTCCTTCGCAGGCAGCGTTGTCTTACATACCCATTTTTTATCAAATTCAATCCAATATAAATGTTGTCTAGAGGTCTCAGGCCCCCAAGATAGGTCAATGGCCCAACCCCTATGGATTGTAGACTCCCCCTGCTTCCGAAATCTAGTTATTCCCATGCCTGTAACATTCGCCTAAAGGTATTTCTAACACTTCTCTAAGATTTAAGGTGTCTTGTAGCCCACAAAATGATTTACCTGTAGGTTAGATGATACTTCCTGAAACTAAAGTTTTGTGGGTTTTTTTGTCCATGTCAGGAGCCTGGGTCAGTCGCATCAGCTTGGCCCAGCTCATTTATTCAAACCCTATCCACCGTGGAATTCTGGGTGTGGTGCCATAGAGAACGGGTGTTTTAGAACACCAGGAGGTTGGGAGAGATTACATTTCGCTGTATCTTTTTTCAACAGGCATACGCCGTGTCCTCGGATAGACATTCTCGGAGAACATTGATTATAGGCATTGCCGCTATATTTTTACTGGCCCAACCTGCCAAATTATAATCCTTGAAGTCCTGGAGGGTGTTCACCCTTTTACACTTCTATCATGAGATAAATTTTAGAAGTTTTGCTTTCTCAAATTGTCATCGGAATAAAAGTAATCTGGACTCCTCTCTCCCGTCTCCCCTATCCAGACCCAGTCCCATTGTGTTGAATCAAGGAGCTTTCTCGCTAGAGGTTCATGCCTACTCACATACAATGGCGAATATGAATTAAACCAGTCGGACTCTGCTCCCCCGACTGCAAGCTCTACGCAATCTAGCTAATGCAGCTCTCCTGGACAGCTCCGTGCTGATCCTTATAATTACTTCTAATCCTTCCAGTTCCTAGTTTTCCTGTTTCCTGTTGTATTTGCTCCACCCCTTCCTTGATTTGATTTTCCTATTTAAACCCTTGCCTAAATCCTTGCAGGATTATGTGCTTCCAGGCTAAATCTAGCTTTTCTCCTATTGTTCTGTATTGACTTCTAATGTGCAACACCACGGCTTCCACTCCTGATTCCATACCCTGCCGGCCTCCCCAAAATGAAACTGAATATGGTCACTGAACTATGATAGTGCTTTCCCTTACTAGGTCCCGGCCGCCACTTTCGTCGGTTTTTTCCATTGTTTTGGGATTTGTTGCCGCGGGGACGTGTATTTAATTTGAGATTGTAATTGACGTGATCGGAATTGGTGAGCTCCGCCATTTCATGCAGACAGAAATATCATGAGCAGAAGGGGCAGAAGTACCAAGATTGACACAACACACTGCTCAGTTTCTTATACATATGTTATTGTTAACAAAGGATAACACGTTTCGGCGATCGCTTCCCTTCACATGTTCCACAGACAACAATCAGCTAAAAGACATATGAATGTAAAAAGTTGTAAACACTATAAAATTGTGAATACTAAAAATTTAAAGTAGGAAAATAACAGTATTACATTTGTTATACCTGGCATATGCATAACAGATAAATAGGTGAACTTCATAATTTAATTTATTAACAATTTCTTACTCTATTGGAACATTATATACGCAAAAAGTTATTACCACATACCAGAAAAATAAAAGATTTGAATAACAACTAGAGATAGCGCGCCTAAAATCTCGGTACTCGTTATTCAGATAAACTTTTCCCGATGCTCGAGTGCTCGTCTCGAATAACAGGCCCATTGAAGCAAATGGTGACTCGAGCATTTTTCAGGGGCCAAGCTCTGCACGGGAGCTTTGGCCAACACCTGGGAACCTCAGAAAAGGATGGAAACACCACAGAAATGGACAAGGAAACAACAGGTGGCAATGCATGGATGGCCTCTGAGTGCTGCTTTATTATCGCACCCATTATGCCAAATTATGGGCAACAGCATGGCCATGACAGAGTGACAGAAAGAGTGTATAGATGCATCTAAAACATCCTATAATTGACCCTTACCTATAGGGGACGGCACGCAGCAGCAACGCAGCAGCGGCAGCTAGAGATGTCCATGGCGTACATACCCTACATGGACTCAGAGGCTTCAACCAACGGGATGGCATAGAGGAACCAAAGGAGTGAGCAAAAGCGCTGAATGATTTCCCTATGTGAGACAAAAGGTTGACGGTATATTTCGTCGAAACCACAGCATGGTTGCGACATAGTGACCAAGTTCCCACTAACGTATCCTGGTGAACACCACCGAAAAATAGCCGACAACAGCTCTTTTTGATAAGGGACGACATGTGGAGCAGCCATAGACGACTTCCTGATTAAGAAGCGACGTATGGGGGCATCCATATTGCGCTGGCTATATTGCAACTTCAGTCTCCCACATGGCGGCGACAGATTGTTGGCCGAGTTCCACTATTTATCGGGAAACACCTGAAAATTTTGCCTGCACAGCTCGTTTGATAAGGGGGACGTGTATGAGGGCATTGAACTAGTAGTAGATTAAAGGTGCTGCAGTGAAAACTTGTTAGTTGGATCTTGAGATGGAGCCTGGCGCTCGCTGCCAGGCGAGCTTTCGCAATCCCATCCCTGTCTCTAGGCTACTCCCGCAAACACGCACTTCTAAGAACCTTTTGTATAGATCAAGTTAGTATCTTTCTTATAAGTTTGGTTAGGGGGCCCCCCGGGTGAGGGGACTATGTAAACGATAGCGCAAGAAGCGCTTGAATAATATCGTAAATGATAAAAGTTTGCCAGTATTTTGGTGGGATTACACACAGGGTGGCAACAAAAGTTACAATTTGATGTGGAAGCCATAAAACCTCACGCCAAAATTCTGCCTGACACGCTCGTTTGAATAAGGGGACATGACACCATGTATGAGGCGATGAACTAGTAGTAGATTAAGGTGCGCAGTTTAAAACTATGGTTTAGTTGGATATTGGCATGGAGCTGGCGCTCCGCTGCAAAGGCGAGCTGTTCGCCATCCAAGCCCCTGTCTTCAGTGCTACTCCCCCAAACGCACTTCTAAGAACCTTTTGTTAGATCAAGTGTCAGTAGCGTTTCTTATACGTTTGGGCTATGCGGGTGAGGGAATGTAACAGATGCGCACAGAAGCGCTGAAATAATATCGCTAAATGAAACAGTTTGCAGTATATTTTGTGGATTACACAGCCGGTTGGCAATAAAGTTTAACAGTTTGATGTGGAAGCCATAAAAACACCAAATTCTGCCTACCAGTTCATTGATAAGGAGCCAATGTATGGAGGCAGCTATATGACGACTTTTGGAGGCGCTATGACGATGACGTGTGGAGTTAGTCAATGGAGACAAACGTGGTGGACCAGCTAAAAAGAACGACATGTGGGGCTGCTATGGAACAATTAATTTGGATAGTGCCTGTAAATGGGCAGTCCACCAAAAAGTTTCTCACCGAGGAGCAGGTAGGATGGTCCTCCAAAAATTCAATAAATTGAGTGCCCTGTAAATGTGGCAGTCAATGATTTTTGCAAACCGAGGACAGGTACGGTGTGGCCCTCCAGAAAAATTAAATGATTGAGTGCCTGTATGTGGTACTCTCCAATTCTTAAAACGAGGAACCGGGTGGTGGCCCTCCAAAATTAATACATAGAGTAGCTATGCGTAGAGCCAGTTGGTCCCTGGCAAAAAGCAGTCCTCTGCTTTAGTGTACAAAGAGGAGGAGAAGAGGACAATGAGGAGGAGGATGCATAAATTAAAAATTTCCCAGGTGAGCTTCTTTCAACCTGGTGGAGAATGAAATCCAGAGAAATCCAGCCCTTTATTCATCTTGATAGCGTCAGCCTGTCCGCGCTGTCACGTCCCAGGCGTGTACGCTTATCGTGATGATGCCAGCCACGCTGCACTGAAACCCGCTCGGACAACACTGCTAGCGCAGGGCATGCAAGAACTCGCAAGGTACCGCCAGTTTTGTTGCCACATGTCCCGCTTCTAAACCCCGTAGTTGTGGGATCAGCCTATCTGCCGAGACTGGGGACGGTGACAGTGTCTTGCTGGGGGACATTAAACTGGCAAGGCCTTGTAAAGCGTACCCCCGCAGTGCGGACAGCTGTCCTGCTCGCCTACCTCCCTCCTCGCTACTTTGTCCGCAAGAGTACGCCCTCATGCCGCTAGCGCTGTCAGAAGGGAAATACTGTTTCCGCTTGTGCACCAGGGCCTTTCTGGTATTCATGCATTCTCACCTCCTTTCCTCTCCATGGGAGAAGAGTGAAAAGATTTTGCTTGTACCGTGGTCCAGGTAGATGTGAATACCCCAGTAATCCGTGCTGGAATAATTCTTTGAACGCTAGGGTCCCGTGGATAGGCAGCCTAGCTTGACATCTGCCAAATGCGCCAGAATTCACGCCCTCACTGGCCTGAACTGTCATGTCCTTCTCCTCCCACTCCTCCAACTCCTCTTCTTCTGCCCATACACCACTGACATGAGGACTGAACACATTGTCCCCTCTTCTGTCCTCGCCAAGATGTCTCTCTCCCTCCTCGCCATCCTCCTCCACACTCCTGCCGTATGCGCTGAGAAACAGACCTAAGGGTGCTTTGGTATTACAAGGTGGAACTTTTCCCCCCGTCTCTTGTGACGAGCGCAAAGCTTCCGACTCATGCCTGACCAGAGAGTTTTCAACAGGACAAGCATCGATGGTGAGGCTGATGATGGCGGGCATCGCCACTGACGCATCTGTGTTGACTCCTCAAGTTACTCATGCACTGACAGATATCAGACATCCAGCGGCACCCTCCTCATTGTAGACTTTGACAGCTTGACTGACCTGCTACCATTCTGGTGGAAGTTGACATCTGGCAGTCTAACATCGCTCTGCGCTGCTGGTAAACTCTGGATAACATGGTTATTGTTGAATTCCACCCCGTGGGCAACGTCCAACAGCGTGTGAGCGGTGCAGTTTGGGAGGCGCGCCTGCGCTGCCCTGAAAGTGGCAGCATCTTTGGGACCTCCTGAATGCTACATATGCGGCGCATTCACCTTCGTGATGCAAATCAGACCAGAGTTGGGGTATGTCTTGAGGAAAACACTGACTATGAGTTTTAAACACATGGGCCAATCATGCGCATTGTCATTCTGGTTCTGCCGAGTGCAGAGGCGCACCAGTGTTTGGCCGTTGTCAACAAAGCACAACCATGCCTGCTTCAGGTTCCAGCGTTCAGCCATCAACAGCTCGGTCTCGGTGCCGTGTGACCTGTAAAAGCCTTTTCTTGGGCGGTGTGCCTCTTTATCGCCAGCCTCACATCATGTTGAGCAACCGCCTGCTGTCGCTTAGGCGACGGTACTTGCTGTCTGTGCCAAAGCTTACCGACTGATGGCGCCATGCCCACTGAATTGGTAATTCGAGGAGGTGGAGGAGGGGTGGGAGTGAGGAGGAGGCATAGGTAGCTTTGAACCTGGACGACGGTAGGCCCCCGCAATCCTTCGCTCGCGGCAGTAATATGACCAGCACCAGGGTCAGACTCGGTCCCCATCCTCCACCAATTACACCATGTGCCGTTCAGCCGATATATAAGTGGCCCTGCCGGCAGCACGCGCCACGTGTTCGTGGTCAGGTGACCTTGTCAGAAACGGCGTTGGTCCGGGCACGGATGATGTCTTGACACGTGCTTGTGCATGGCTGGACGCACATCGGGAAAGTAGTGTCGCTGGGGAAACCGAATACCGAGGGTCGTACCGCCGCGCCATGAGGTTTCAAAAGGCCTCGTTCTCTACCAGCCTTAGGGCCGCATGCCCAGGGCTAATGCAACTTGGAGATGAGGCTTGAGGGCTTGGGCGCGTGTGGGTGGGTTGCGCTATACTTCCTTTTGCGGCTTCCAGCGTCGTGGGGTATGGAGAGCTGGACGCTGTTGATGCTGTGAGAGTATGTGTGAGGCGAAGATGGGTTTTCGCAGGCACGGGAGGTTGTTTTGGGCCGGGGTCCTGGGCAGGGGCTGACTAGCAGATGACACAGGGGAAGAGCAGTGGTGTGCCCCCGGCCGGAGTAAGGGCGTTGGTCCATGAGGTGGGGTGTTTAGCATTCATATGCCTGCGCATACTGGTGAGTTTTAGCTAGAGTGGTGGAACCCCTGCTGATCCTGTTTTGGCAAGGTTTCACACCACGATCCGTCGGTCATCCGGTGTTTATTCTTTAAGAACCTCCAGACTTCTGAAATCTACCCTCGCGCACGGGACTTGACTATGGAACATTGGGCTGATCACCAGCTCTGCCCCCTCTCCGTCGGCCCCACACTCACTTGCTCTTCCAACCTGTTCTCTATAGGACCGCCTCCGTCTCAGTAAGCACTGTGTTTCACCCAGGCCTATCACCCAGCTTGGTCTGTCACCCTCATCCCATCCTCCGATCCCCTCAATGTCTGCTCCCCTCCCTCGGACTTCCTGCCCTGCACACTTCACCACTGTCTGACAACCCGTGTCTCCTCATCGTCCGACACCTCTTTACAAACTTCACTGTCTTCACTACGTCAATAATGTCATCATCACCCCCGACTTGCGACCGGCGAGAAACCTGGGTCACTCGGAACATAGCTCAGCACAACCGGACACAGTGGTTTGTGACTGTGTGGAAGGGTCCATGAAACATTCCCTCAAGTATGCCGTGTTCAATGCCAACTTTTGCTGGTAGGGGGCAGACTGGGGGGAAGGAGGCTGAGGTTTGAAGGAGCTGAGGAGTGCGTGATTTCGTGTGACATGGTGGAACTGCGTGAAGACTGACTGTGTGACAATGGCTAGCAGCATTGTCCGCAATCCCCGACATCACCTCTTCGCACTGTTTCTGTTGCTCTGAGCAACTTGCTCAAAACCACGAGTCCAGTAACTTAGACATGAATGACCTAGGGAGTGTAGCTCTGCTGGCGTGCCTCCCTGCCCCACATCAGCTGTTGGTGTCAAGGACACACGGCCGTGAACCCCTGCCAGTAAGTTGGACGCCTCACGTCCACCGCCTCGTCCTCTACCCCATCGCCCTCGGGTTCAACTTTTCCAAATTAAAGTGTAAACTTTAATTTTTTTTTTTTTGTTTTATTTTTTTTTATTTAATAAATTTTTTTTAAACAAAGATGCTATCCTATTGCTTATGGCTAGTTTCTAACGCTACCTAGACGCACACAACTGGATTTTGTGCTGTGCCTGATGACTTTGAGTTATAAAAAGAAATAAAGGTAAAAAAACAAAAATCGCAGACGTGCCTAATTCTAATCAAACCCAAATAAATTGTCCCCTTTCGGTGGTTGAGGTGATTTTGTGTCACAAGATCTAAACACAACCGTAGCAAAGTCCCCAGCAAATTCCCCACAATATGGTACTAGCGCACTATCTAATGCCAGCAAGCCAGCCACAAAGCAAACCAAAAAAGAAAATATACGCTAATTGTGGCCTAAGTAAGCCGTTGGGGTTTTCTCCTATGGCTATTTGTGTAGCCTACATCACTGAAAGCACACTGCTTTGCAAGTGATTTGGACTATGAAACGAATAAAGGTAAAAAAAACAATCACAGACACTCCTGCCTAATTCTAATCAAACCCCTAATAAATTTCCACTTCGGTGTTTTTGAGGTGGATATGTGTGTCACTAAGAGCTAAACACAAGGTAGCAAGTCCCCCCTGCAAATTCCTCACAATATGGTCTAGCTGCACATACTAGTGCCAGCCAAATGGCCAGCCACAAGCAAACAAAAAAAAAAAATAACGTATGTAAGCCCTAAGAGGGCTGTTTGGGTTTTCTTGGAGAATCACCTCCTGCCTACAGTAACTATAGAACACCCTACCGCATCCCTGACCAGCAGCAGCTCCCTCCCTAGCGGCATCCCACACCCTAGATGATCCAGCAGCGCGGGCAGGGCTAGTCCATTCCAGGGTCCCTGATCTGTCCAGCCACCACTGCTATCGACGTGTAAGGGTACCACGTCATGCTGGGTGGATGTCAGGAGTCCTCCTGGCTTGTGATTGTCCTTTTTCTGGCCGCCCCCCCAAAAAAATTCACAAACGAACGGAGATGCCATTTTCTCGAGCGGGCAAAGTATTCGTCCCGAGCAACGAGCAAGTTTACGATACGCTAATGTCAACCAGATAAGCACAGCGACTCGGACGAGTATGTTCGCTCATCTCTAATACTAGACACTTCTTAATCAGAGTGAAGGACCATACATAAATCTTAATGGGAAACATATACCGTGTATACTCGGTATAATTCGCAAATTTTGTGCTGAAAAGTAACACTCAATAACCGGCTTATACTTGAGTCTATTAAAAATTACGCCTTATTTACCTTTCAGATGACCCCCCGTATGTCCGTCTTCGTGCTTCAAACTGGGTTGCCTCTTTGTGATCCTTAAGGTCCTTCCCGGTCGTTCTACTGCTTCCCTCTTTGGGTTCCCTCTGCGAATGGCGCGTGCTCATCAAACAATGAGCTCGGCAAGCGGCTGACGTCATTGTGTGTGCCGGCGAACGCAAAAACCTTGAAGAAGACGAACGACCCGAAGAGGAGAAAAAACTTGTTCACTTCAGTCATCTCACCTGGCTGCACAGGTTCCAGAAGGCTGACATGTGGGCACACACAAACAATAGGAGTAAGCTTGTTAAATGGAACTCACAAATCCACAGGGATGATTCTCATAAAACTTTCTTATTTCTTTCTTCCTTCACTAAAACCATATACAGACAGGTCGGCAACATCAAGAGTAGTAGATCCACACGCGTAATATATACAATTGCAAATAAAAAAACGTCTTCAGTGCCACACATCATCGCCGTACCATTCACCATGGGGAACTGGGGTTACAATTTTTCCGGATTGAAAGGGGTGTCATTTCCCCCCAAAGGTGAGACAAAAGATGGGCAGATTTAACTCCACCCGTCGCATTCGCGACTCCAGCGGCGGTTCTCTGTGGAGGATTCGGGTCTTTTTCCGTGCGACTCCTAAGGTCTGCGCCCGATGTCCCACCAGGCGCGCTACCACATGAAGTTCCTCGAATGCACTGATCTTCCACCAGCCATACCGAGTGCAGGTAACGCAGGATCCACGACACTTTTTGTTTTTATAATGCGGCGGTTTTCTCTGAAGTCCATCGGTACGGTCGGCCACGCCCCCCTGTTTCCGTTCGTGCTGCCGTGGCAGATGCGCCACAATCCTTGCGTGTGCTAGAAATCGGGGCAATACAGGAATCATTGCAAAAACTGCAAATTTGGTTTACCCTTAAAACCTCGAATCGTGCCCTATCACTGACCCGCTCGGATGTCTTTTGAATAGGAAAGTTTCTGATTTATTATTGAACAGTGTTGTACCACATGGCATAAAGTCAGTAAACGATTTGATTTTAGTATACACAGGTGTTTTTTTTCTAGTATCTGAATAGGGGGTATAATAGTAAAAGAGGAAATGATGGTGTTTTTTTTTATTCCCTCCTCCCACTTTTGGGCGTTTATCTCAGCCTTACATGCTTTTTGTATAGTTCTTGATTAAGAGTCGCAAGGATCGAAAACGCATAAGATGTGTGGTCTAACTACTCTCTGATGTTGCCGACCTGTCTGTTTTAATGAGAATTCATCCTGTGGACTGCTAGTTCATTTCACAACTTCCGTAACGCGAAGAGATCGAAGAAAGGCCGAAGGACCTGAAGAGGATCCGAAGGACCGAATAAATCCAAATTAAAAGAGGACCTTGGGAGTACATTTGTTTAATTTTTTTTACTACAGGGGGAATGGCTGTATATAGTATGGGGCTGGCGAGGCTATATACTGACGGGGCTGGCAGGCTATATACTAACGGTGGCTTGGCTGGCTATATACTATGGGGCTGCAGGATATATACTACAGGGGCTGGCAGGCTATATACTACAGGGCTGGCAGACTATATACTTCAGTTGGCTGGCCCACGGGCTGCGTAATACTACAGGGGGCTGGCATGCTATTATACTCAGGCGGGGCATGGCAGGACTTATAGTACGAGGGGCTGGCAGCTGATATACACGATGGCTGGCTTTCAGATGGCGGTGCTATACTTTACAAGGGGCATGGCAGGCTGTACTACTTCAGGGGCGGGCAAGCATATACTACATGTGTCTGGGCAGGCTATAACTACCAGAGCTGGCTGGCTTATATATTCAGGGCTGGGTCCGGCTATATACTACAGGGGTCTAGGCTGAAGTATAACTCAGGGTGCTGCAGTCTATATAGTACAGGGGGGCTGGCCTGCTGTATACTACAGGGGATGGAAGGCTATATACTACGTGGCTTGAAGCTATAGATACTACAGGGGGGGCTGGCACGCTTGTATACTACAGCGGGCGGCAGGTGATATGCACTACAGGTGGCTGCCGGCTACATACTACTAAGGGGCTGGGCTATTCGGGCTTGAGATTTACTACAGGGTCTGGCAGAGTAATACTACAGGGGCTGGCAAGGCTATATATACATGGGCTCTTATCAAGGGGCTGAAGGATAATATACTCTGAGATTGACGGGGTTGGAAAGGATAAACAGGGGCAAAATTAGGGAAGGGAGGTATAGAGGAAGTGAATCATGGAGAGAGATATTTAAAAGGTGTAGATCGGGCGGAAAGGGAGCGGAATGTGAGAAGGGAAGAGAGGGGAAAGAGGAAGAGGAAGAAGGTGGAAAGGAGACAGGGTTGCTTACGGTAGTAAGTGGGGAAACGAAAGGAATGAGACGATGAAGGAGGGGAATTAGTGATGAAGGCGGGGGCTGGCTGTATACTACAGGGGCTGGCAGGCTATTCCTACAAGGGGCTGGGCAGCTATATACTACAGGGCCTGGCCGGCTATATACTACAGGGGCTTGGTGGTTATGTAACTACAGGGGCTGGCAGGATATTTACTAACAGGGCTGGCAGGCCTTGTATATACATGGGCTGAAAGGCTAGAATACTACCGGGGCTGGCCGGTTTATACTACAGGGGCTGGCAGGCTATATCCTCCCGGGCCTGGCAGTGCTTATATCCAGGGGGCTGGCAGGCTAAATACATACAACCGGGGGCAAGGCAGGCTTATATCCTCCATGGGCCTGGCATGGCTTCATACTCCAGGGCTGGCTGGCTACATACTACATGGGGCAGGCAGGCTATATACTACAGAGGCTGGCAATATGTACTACAGGGGCTGCAGGATAATTAACTAAAGCGGCTTTGCTGGCTATATACTACAACAGCGGCTGCATTCTGAATACTATATACTTATAAACACGTCTCGTCTTATTCGGCTATTCGAACCTAACAACTTGCTACTACCAGTCCCTGTACCATTTCCACAAGTACAATCACACCTATCTACTTACGATATCATAATTGAACACTCCACAACCAGAAAGGAGGCAGTAATCAGATTAAACTCCTCAGAAAGAGACCCATATAAGATCATAATCTACAGAGCATGGAACCTCATGGACTTAATCGAGGTTATTATACGAAGCTCTTATCCTCCGTCTGGACTCCATTCTCTATAATTATGATGGTTTGTGGTTTTTATTGTTTTCTCTGCTCTGGTGCATTGTTCTTATTCCCAGATACCCTCTGGGGGGTGGTAAGATAATACATTGCCCTCACCAGTCAATTCCCCACCATCTTTTTTTTTCGTTCGGCTCTTTATTTTTTATTATTTCCTCATTTTTCATTTATTTTTTTTTTTTTCGCAATCTTTTATTTTATTTTCATTTCCATCATCGCAATCGCCCTTTTCATATTTTTCATATATTTTCTTTTTTAATTTTTCAGCTTTTTCCTTTCTCCTTCATTTCCTCCTACTTTCCCCTTACCCGTATCCTATCTTTTCCCATTGTTTTCTTCCATTTCCCTCTATTATTTCCCCTCCCTCTCTCGCATTTCTTCCATAAACTCCATTTATACTGTCTTACATGATCCCTTTCCTCAGTATTCCCCTGATTACTACTATCCCACCCTTACAAAGCCTAGTACTCCTATTACTACTACTCGCTGCAATGCTTTCCCCACGTGCAGTGCATCCTCCCCGTCCCTTGTCCCAGACGACCCCGATACGCATCACGCACCCTTCAGTGGTGGCTGACTTTAAATTTTGTCATACTTATACCGCTCAACATGCGTCCAGCTTCCTTGGAGCACTGCCGTAACCTTTCCTAGGCGCCAGTTATACAAGAATATACACATACCTTCTCGGCCTGTGTAAGGTTCTCATGTTCTATTCTATATTACTTTCTTTTCATCAGCAAGCCCTATCCTGTGCATCACTGGATTTCCCCACTCCCCCGAGATCACTTGTTCATCCACTAGATTGAGCTTCCCGGCCTATGTATCCACACACCAGAGTTTGTTATCGTGTAATTAATGCATGTAATGTTAGACTGTATACTGGTGTACATCTGTGGAATCAATAGTACTATGTAACCAATTGAAACCCTATGTCATGTTTGTGTTGATATTTAAAGGCTTCTATTCAGCCAAAAACCCTTTACATGAATAGGGGCCCGTGTATCCTATTATATCCTTAACTGCATATGGGTGAGCTTGGATTACACATTTTTTCATATGATTTTGTTAGTTGGACCTTAAACCCCTCCATTTTGATACCTGATGTGCACTGACTTGAGAATATCACAGCGTAACAGTGTATGCGCATGGCATGATTTTCCCAGATAATGCATAAGAACGGGATGCTTGTCCATAAGCATGCTCAAAGCATTACCTCTGCAATTAGAAGCCTACGAGAAAGGTAGCGTGCAAAGAATAAAACATATCCCCCACTTTCATTTCACTATCTAGCATTCTCTCAACCTCTTTCATGACAGTGTATCGATGATGTCTTTCTCCTTTCGTTCCATCTATCCACTCATCACATCCCTCCCTCTCCTCCATTCACATCAGTCTTTTTAGATCCTTTCCTTCAAACCACTTTTCTCCTCTCATGTTGCTCTGTACCATCTCTGTCTATCTCTCGCTGTCCCCCTCTGGAGCCCTTCTGTTTCCAATAATTGAGTTCATTCACGATCAAGTCTTCGACCGGTGGCCATCACTGAAAAGTGGATGCAGCAGGATGAACTGCCCGTCCCCCCCCCCGCTGCACTGGTGCTATGAGGGCTTGTATTTTCTCTTTACGCCTCCAGACCTGGATAATGCAGTGAGAAGGGTAAGGCATACTACTCTATCTTTGTGATATTCCGACTCATCATAGAGAACTTTAATATTCTATGAACGCTACCCTGTGCAGCACAGTGTCGACAACCCTGGCGCACGCCACAAACTCATTTCCTTCAGCAATGTCCCATTTAGAACCTGTCTTAATGTCTAAATGTCTTACTTTCATGTTGTTGCACAGCTTCACGACATAACCTCTAAATGTTGTAGCATCTAATCTTCTCCATATTTTTGCAAGTAACCTTTTGGGCAACTAATATTGCCTTAATCTATGCACTTTACCATCAAGTCATACTTGTTTAGAAACCCCACAGCTGGTATTTACCCGTCGTCTCTTCAAGTAGCTTGAGAGCCGATCCACACTTCAGTGCTATTTTTTTTTTTTTTTTTTCACATGTTTTTTCTTGAATTTGTTGACTGGGCTTCAAGTGGATTATTGGAGTAACTTCATGAAAATTTGAGTGATACAGAGTTTTCTCATCTATCACTATTCCCTCTGCTGATTTGTCACCCCTTGTTGGTCTCTGGGTGCAGGATCTGTTCCTTTTTGTAGTTCACTGTAGCCTACCATGGATCCGTCCTTGGCAGAGCTTCCCAATTTGTACACTTTTTCCTTAGACCATGCACATGCTTTACTTCCAAATATTCTTATGTGCTTTCGAGTTCTGGCTTCCTATTTTCCATATCTCATATGGAGTTTTCTTTGTAGCTTTCAGCTTTCCTGGTAATCTGTTTTTGAAGATAGCAAGCGGTCCCATTATTGCTTCTCTCCCAATAAGTCGTTGGTAGCTCAGTCATCAAACACAGACTTCTTCCACTTTCACAAAGAGTTTCCGGTTCTTTCCTCTCTGCTATACCATTCATGTTCTGGGTTTAAGGTAGGGGTGCTCTGGAACACGATTCCATTCTTTTTATATATCTTGTGTCTTACCACTTGTGTATTCAGTTCCATTGGTCACATCGTAAGTTCTTTTGGCATTCTCCAATTTGTTGGATACTTCAGCTATGTCTTCTTCTAGTTTCCTCAGCAACTTCATCTTTGCTGGGAAGCAATAGACAATTGTATATCTAGAATAATCATCGATAAATGTCAGAAAATATCTCTCTTTCCAGGTGTTTGAGTACTCATTGGGGGGCCACACACATCTTATGATCCAGGGGCTGTGCTGATGTTAATGGTTACTCTGTTTAGGACTGATTTCGCTTAGGTCATTTTACCTTTAAGACAACTAGTACCTTTCATCTTTTGACTTGCATGGTTCCAATTGTACGCCCTAGCAAGCTCTTTCCTGAACCTAGCTTTCGTATTGCTTTCCGGGTCCTCTGTGGCCCAGACGCTGTGCCACACATGGATTGCAATTCTCATGTGTTCTTGTTTGAACAGCATACCAGCCTCTTGGTGTTTGTAACTGGTGCAGTCATCTTTTGATTTTTCCCTTTCTGCTAAGAGTATGCCCTCTCTTGTGATGATGCAGTTGTCATCCTT
The DNA here is from genome assembly GCA_019512145.1 of Engystomops pustulosus. Taxonomy (NCBI): domain Eukaryota; kingdom Metazoa; phylum Chordata; class Amphibia; order Anura; family Leptodactylidae; genus Engystomops; species Engystomops pustulosus. The sequence continues at coordinate 155,666 of WNYA01000169.1, read as the reverse complement.
AAAAGTAACACTACATTGCCCTCTCTCTTGTGAGTTTCTTCACTGATAAAAGTTTGCTTCAGACTTGGAACATGAGAAATCCTTTAACTTTGGATCTTCTGGTTCTGTTGAGAAGCCTTGGGAAGTGGAGCCATCTCTATTCCTCTGAAGTTATATACTGAACCATTGGCTAGGATGACTTTTTCTGATCTTACTTTGGTTTAGCTTAGAATAGACTCTGTATTTGTCCTAAGACTTGTAGCACCAGAGTTTCCTATACACCAATACACGCCTCGCTGATCGTGCCCTGTACTTGTATTTAAATGCTGCTATCAAAAACACACACAGTGTCCTGTTTCTTCTTTATAGCGCACTTCTGGCCCTTCTGATGTAAAATTCCCTTTTCCTTAACGGATTCATTTTGCTTCGCAACTCTTCTGGCAGTTTGCCTTTAAGTGACCGGGTTTCTTGCATACAACATTCCCACGTGTTTCCTTATATGACGACTCTTATGTGTGTAAGTCCGAGTCTGTAAATGCGATCTGCGGTGGGCACATCTTGCTGCTTGCACTCTCTTTTTCTCTTGTACTCATCCACAAGTTTGGCCTTTAACAAACTCTAATGTGAGCTCCTCATCTGGCCGTGCATCCAGTGAGGTGACAAGCGTGTCATAGCTTTCTGGAAGCACCGCTGGTAACAGTGCAGCAACATGGAGTTTTATGTCTTCTCCTATACCGCGCAGACGCTCCACTATTCTAGGGTGTCTATTATGTAGTCCTGCCCATAATTCTGGCCCTTGCTTAACGTAGACTGATACAGTTTCCTCATTGATAAGCTTATTGCTGAATTTGTTCTTTCATGCACTTTCTGTAGCTTCCTCCACATGTCTTTTTTGCATGTGTTACATTTGCATATGTGTACAATCTGGTCATCATCTATACTGAGGAATAGTGCTCTGTGCTTTTCTGCTCCTTCTCTATCCATTCATCGGATGGAGGAAAAAAAAAAAAAAATCGGCTTGGGCTCCTGTTGGTAGATTTCCACGTACCTTCTCTTATTAGAAGCATCTTCCCTGCTTTACAGGATTTGCTAGTTATTTTCTGGTTTGTTCCGGCTTGGCACAGAGAAACTTCACAGGATTGCTTCTGGCCTGCCATCTTATCTTTCTCCTTTACTTCTTCTGTTCACACTTTACTATTTGTTACGGTGATACTGGAATACTTGGATACTGGGTCCCAGCACCTGTTAGCAGCAGATGATTCGGCAGATCATTCTCCAGGAGTGGAATATAAAAGGAACTTTATTTATGAACAGAAACCGAATTTTTCTCAGCATACAGTATAACATGTCTTACTGCATCAAGTCCTCTGCAGCACGCATGGAAAAGATGTCTGTGCTGTCTCTTCCTGTCTCAGAGAGGTTGTTTTTTTTTTTTTTTTTTTTATTTCTGTGACAGCCTCAACTTTATTAACATTGACAATACCCGTAGACAAGGCCATACATGTGCAACAAACCCTCGCCGATGCACTGCGAGGAGTGTTTGCGAAAACGTCCTCACCTGCTGTACCACATCACACTACATGGTCCTGATAGGACTAGGGGAATATTGCAGTGGTGAATCCTCTGGCAAGGCAGAGGTTAAGTATTTTTGTATGATCAAGATTCCTATTGTCGCATGATCTGTGTTACATCCTGTCCTCTGTAAGCTGAGATGTGATTGGAGGAGAGCCACCCCTGACCAAAGGGAGGTCACAAACCACCTCCCCTGGCCAGGAATGTTCTGGGGAACGGCTGAGAGAAGTCTCTCCCAGAAGAGGGAGAAGATCTTGTAGACTTAGAGATCATTGAGTGAGTGAAAAATCTCTTTCCTAACCAATAGCAAGCAGGAAGAGGCCTAGCCCCCTGCCTCTGAAGAGTGGAGTACAACCTAGAGTTAGTGGTAAGTGAGGAAAAGGGGTATCATCTTACCTTTAAAGGTTGATCCTGAAGCCCAACGACAAGCTGAAGCTTCCTACCAGACACAGCTGCCCCCAGCCTGCCTCTAACAATCCAGCGCTGGTGCACACATCTCCTGAGGCCTCTCCCCCAACTCACATCTCAGCAATCCATCTACCTGTTAAAGCACGTTGCTGCGGTCCCTCCTGCCGGTTCAACATAAAGAACTGTAAGTTGTTTTCCTCTTTCTTTCTTCAACTTCTTGTCTCGTCTGGTCCCCTGCTAATACGGCTGCTTCATCACCGGCCCCTGTCCTACACACAGAGACTTCACCCTCGGACATTACGGGGTTGCCCCCATGGGAGAATCCGCTATAGCAGCCTCTCCCTCACATTTCTTTGCCATCTTACCACCTGCTGGAGACCTGCCAGGCTTAGGACAGCCGCCGTTTCCCCTACCAAGCACCGTGACACAAGCGTGCTTAGGGGCCGCAACCGCCAGCCCTCAGGTACTGCGGGCCCAGGCTGGTCTCGCAGGCCTCACCCTCAAAGGCTAGGCCCCTCACATCTTGTCCCCAAGCTCCGGGCTGCTAATTATGCACGCCCCCGCAATGCTGGGAGAGGGAGGTGACGTCACATCTTGTCCTCCGGGCTGCTAATCATGCACGCCCTCGCTATGCTGGGAGAGGGAGGTGACGTCACATCTTGTCTTGCGCTAATGGTGGATCTTTCCTGATTTTGATCCATATGATCCTTATATGATAATAGTAAAAGCTGGACCCCTCCTTCTCTCCTGATCCTGAGCTCTCCTACTCTAGAACCTCTGCTGATGTTAAGGAGTAACCGTCATTTAAACCAAGCTTTCAGATGTTGTAGGACGAGCAATTTCAAGCCTTTCTGTAATTGGATTAGTTACCCAAATCTTGCTCCTCTATACAGCAGCCTCCCCCTGCTATCAGCCTCTGTCAGTGAGCCCTCACATGGCCGGAGCATTGCTTTCTCTGTACTCTATGTGGTAAAGACGGACTGTACATTTACATGTTTGCCCTTCTCTGCAGCTGCCACTCCTCATGCTGCTCCCCGCACTTATTCCTGTCCTGGAGCTTTACCTAATAATGGAGCCCCCACACCCTTATCTCTCCCTGTAGACCCTCAGGGTGCAGTCACACGTCGCGTTTAACGCATGTGTTTAAAAAACGCATTGCAACAGATGAAGACCTAATTAAACAGATGTTAACAAAACGCTACTGTTAACACATTATTAACACACATGTTCACATCACAACAAGTGTTCACATCACGTTAACGCATGTTTTTGTTAACACATGCGTTAACAGCTGTTTAATTCGGCAAATCATCTTTTCAGCTGTTGCAATGCGTTTTTAAACGCATGCGTTAAAAGGGGCGTATGACCGCACCCTCAGATTTACCTACATCACCGTCACCTCACACCAAGGCTACAGGAAATGCCAGAGAAGAGAGGGAGGGATAATGTGCTGTGCCCGCTACACGTCACCAAGCCGCCCCGTGGGCTGTAGTACAGAATCGGCAGATGGATACAGTAGCTAGAAACATAGATACAGAAAATAGATCCATATATTAAATGGTTCCTTCATAGTAGACTCATCTCTCAGATCACTACCTGTTGCTACCAACATCAGGTCTACCAACAAGCCATCCGAAAAACCCTCCGCAGATCGGCCTCTTCTGCCTCCCACCATCCTTCAAATGTTTGAAAACATCGGCTTCAAGATACAAAGAACTAGAGATGAGCGAACGACTAAAATGCTCGTGTACTCGTTTTTCTAGACGAACTTTTCCCGATGCTCGGTGCTCGTCTCGAATAACGAACCCCATTTAAGTCAATGGGAGACTCGAGCTTTTGCAAGGGACCAAGGACTCTGCACACGGAATCGTGGGCCAAACACCGGGAACCCCCTCAAAAAGATGGAAACACCACTGAATTGACAGGAACAGGCATGGCCAGAAAAATCATGCATGGATGCCTCTGAGGCTGCGCAATCGCACCATTATCCAAAATTATGGGCAAACACGCATGGCCATACAGAGTGACAGAATGAACTAGATAGCTCTAAAACACCAATAAGTGACCCTGAACTATATGAGACGGCATGCAGAGGCCGCGGCAGCAGCGGCAGGCTAGAGAGTGGCATGGCGACATACCCAACTGGACTCAGGGGGGCGGGGGGGTTTCAACCAATGGGTGGCGAGAGGAACCAAAGGAGGTGAGCGAGAGCGCTCAAATATTCGGCTATACCTGATAAGTTTGCCAGTTATTTGGTGGAGTTACAGCAGTGGCACAAAGTTACATGAGCCAGAACCCCTGACAACCAATTGCGCCGAACCAGCTCCGTTGGATAGGGGACCATGTATGGAGGCAGGAATATAGTAATAAAGGTGCGCAGTTAAATAACTATAGTTTAAGTTGATCTGGCATGAGAGCCTGGCGCTCCTCTGCCCAGGCGAGCTTCGCCAATCCAAGCCCTCTGCATAGGCTCCCCCAACAGCCTTTCTAAGACACTTTTGTAAAGGATCAAGTGTAGTAGCGTCTTATAAGTTTAGAGATGGCGGGTTGAGGGGCAAAATGTAAACAGATGCGCAAGAAAGAGCTTGAAATAATATCCGTAATGGCTAAAAGTTTGCAAAGTACTATTTTGTGGATTACACAGCAGGGTGTGTACAAGAGTTAACAACTTTGATGTGGAATGCCCTGTAATGATCTTGTGGCGGTGTGTGCCTTTATCGCCTAGGCTCAGCAGCTTTAAGCCACCGCCCGCGTGTCCGCTTAGCGACACCATTGTGCTGTCCTAGAGCGTATACCGACTGATGGCGCATGCCCAAGGATGGTAATTCGGAGCGGAAGGAGGGAGGCGACGGAGGTGGGTGGGGGAGGAGAGTATATAGGCATTGACTGGTAGCCCGAGTGTAAGGCCCGCAGTTCTCTGCGTCGGCAGGAATATATGACCAGCCCCAGGTTCAGACTCGGTCCCCACCTGGCAACCAGTTACGTGTATAGCGGCCCTTAAAGTTTGGATCTGCGGGTGAGGGGATGGTAAACAGATGCGCAAGAAGCGCATGATGCGCATGGAGCTGGGGTTCCGCTGCCAGGCGAGCTTCGCAATCAAGCCCTGTCTCTAGGCTACGTCCCCAAACAAGCCATTCTAAGAACCTTTTGTATAAGATCAAGGTAAGTAGCGGTTCTTATCAGTTTTAGATCTGCGGGTGAGGGGAATGGTAAACAGATTGCGCAAGAAAAAAGGCCTGAAATAATAATTCCCAAATGGTAAAGTTTGCCAGTAGATTTGGTGGATCCACATCAGATTGCATGGGTTGGGGCGGACAAAGTTAACAAATTGATGTGAATCCATGAAAACACGCAAATTTCTTGCCGACCACCTCGTTTGATAAGGGACGGATGTATGGAGGCGCTATATGGACACTTTTGGAAGGTATTTGTGTGCAATGAGGGGACAACGTGTGAGTGCTATGGGAGACCCAATTTAAGTTTGATAGGTGTGCCTGTATGTGGGCAGTCCGGAAACATTTTTCAAACCCGATGAGCAGGATAGGTGGACCCTGCAGAAAATAGAATAGATTGAGTGCTGTATGTGGCAGTCCCAAAAATGTTTCACACCAGAGGAGTCAGGTAGGTGGCCCTCAGTAAATGCGGATAGATCTGAGTGCCGTATGTGGCGTCCCAACAATGTTTACAAACCACGGGGAGCAGGTAGGTGGCCCTCCAGTAAATGGAATAGATTGATTGCCTGTATGGGCAGTCAACAATGTTTCAAACTCAGAGGAGCAGGTAGGTGGCCCTCCAGTAAAATGGAATAGATTGAGTGCTCTGTATGTGGCAGTCCTAAAATTCTTAAACCAGAGGACAGTAGCGTGGCCCTCCAGTAACGGAATAGATTGAGTGCCTGTATGTGGCAGTCCCAAAAATTGTTTCAACCAGAGGAGGCAGGTAGGTGGCCCTGAGTAAATGAGATATAGATTGAGTGCTGTATGTGGCAGTCCCAAACAATTTTTAAACAGGACCGGGTAGGTGGCCCTCCAGAAAATGGAATATAGATTGAGTGCCTGTATTGGCCACTCACAAAATCTTGTTTCAAACAGAGGACACGGGAGGTGGCCTCCAGAAAAATTAAATGCATTGAAACGTCTATACAAGAGCCAGTAGGCCCTGTCACAAATATCCCATTTTCCTCTGACTTTACTGTACAAAAGGAGGAGAGGAGGAAAATGAGGAGAGGGGAGAGTGGATCAATATTCAGGTTGACGCTTCCTCACCTGGTGGAGATTGGAAGAATTCTGAGAAATCCGCCTTTATTTATTTTAATAAGCGTCAGCCTGTCCGCGTGTCAGTCCGCAGGCTGTACGCTTATCGGTGATATATGCCATCCAGCTGCACTGAAAACCCGCTCGGAGACAAGACGCTAGCGGCAGGGCATGCAAGAGCCTCCAAGGCCGTACAGCGCCAGGTTCGTGGCCACATGTCAGCTTTGACACCCAGTAGTTGTAAGGAGGTCTGTGTGATCATTTAGGACGATGGTATGGTCACTACTAATCCCTCGACCTCTTTCTGTAAGATCAGCCCCTACTCTGCCGAGACTGACAGTGACAGTGTCTTGCTGGGTGACAAAAACGGGCAAAAGCCTTTTATGCGTACCCTTTCCAGTGCTGGACCAGCTGCCTGCTCGCCTACTCTACTCCCTCGCTACTTGTCCCCACAGCAACTTCACTCTGCTGCCGCTAGAGCTGTCAGAAGGGAAATACTGTTTCACTTGTGCACCGGGCCTGCTGTAATTCATGCATTCTCACCTCCCTTTCCTCTCACAGGTTGAGAGTGGGGAAGATTTTGCTTGTACCGTGGGTCCAAGAAGTGACACCCAGTAATCGGTGCTTGTATAATTCTTTGAAACGCAAGGGTCACGTATAGGCAGCCTAGCATGAAGTCTGCCATATCGCCAGAGTAACCAACTCGTAAGATCCTCCCCTCACTGCCTGACTGTCCATATTCCTCATCCTCCAACTCCTGCCACTCCTCTTTTTGCCCATACCGCTGCACAGATGAAGGACCTCACATGGTCCCCTCTTGTGTCTCGCCAACATTCTCCTCCCTTCCCTCTCATCCTCCTCCCCACCTCCACCTCCTCGATATGCGTGGAAACGAGACCTCAGGGGTGCTTGGCTATCAACAGGAATATTCTTCCCCGTCTCTTGTGACGAGCGCAAAGCTTCCGACTTCTTGTGACCAGAGAGTTTTTCAAACAGGCCCAAGCGCGGATGGTGAGGCTGATGAGGCGGCATCGCCACTGACATTTGTGTTGTTACTCCCAAAGTTATTACTCAGCACCGGACAATATCAGCTCCACGTCTCACGGTTCCTCATGTAGACTTGAGGAAGCTACTGACCTGACTACCAGTCTGGTGGAAGTTGACATGGGCGTTACAATCGCTCTGACGCTTGGTAAAACCTGGATAAACTGGTCCCGGTTGATTCCACCTCGTGGGCACGTCGCAAACAAGTCGGTGAGCGGGCCAGTTGAGGCGGCGCCTGCGCTTCCCTGAAGAGTGTCAGATCTTGGGCTGGACTTCCTGAAATGCCGCACAGATGCGGCGACACCTTCGTGAGCAAATAGACAACTGGGGTAATCTTGAGGAACGCTGCACTATCAGTTTAACACATGGCGCAGGCAGGCCACATGTTGTCAGTCTGCCGATTGACAGAGCCGCCACCCAGTTAACGGCGTGTCACACACAACCATTCCCGCGCTTGAGGTTCAGCGGTGCCAGCCACCGATCGCTCTGACGCCGTGATCCTTGTAAGTGCTTGGGCGGTGTGCCTTTTGTCCGCCTAGGCCAGCAGTGTGAGCACCGCCTGCGGTCGATTAGCGCGGCACTGACTGCTTGCAGAGCTACCGACGATGGCCGCAGTGCCAGCACGGATGGTAGTTCGGAGGAGGAGGTGGAGCATGGGTGGGAGGAGGAGGAGGCATAGTAGCCCTGAAACACCTCGGACGAGTAGCCCCGATCCTCGGCGTCGGCAGTATTGAGCAGCCTCCAGGGCAGACTGCGGTCCGCCTCCCCAGTAACCCAAGTGCCGTCGCTCGATATATAGTGCCTCCCGGCAGCACTCGTCACGTGTCCTGGTCAGGTGGACCTTGTCACGTAACGTGCGCGTGGTCGGGCACGGATGAGGTTTTGTCTGACACGTGCTGGTGCAGGTGCGGACGGCCTCGGGAAAAGTAGTGGCGCTGGGACCGAATACGAGGGGCTGGCGCGCCATGATGGTTGCGAAGGCCTGCGGTTCGTCTATATGCTATCTGGCAGTATCTCCAGGCTAAGCCATCTGGAGATGTGCACATTAGGGCCTTGGTGGCGTGGGCGGGGGTTGCAGCTATATTTGCGTTCCGCTCCAGTTCTGGGTATGGGCAGACTGGAACGCTGGTGGATGCTGTGGAGGTCGTGGAGGGACGCTGGGGGTTTTGTGCCACGGGTCCTGGGCAGGTGGGCTGCTAGCAAGCTGACCAGGGGAAGGCCATGGTGTTGCACGGCGGAGGAACGGGCTTGTTGCCACTGAAGTGGGGCTTAGCATCTATCTGCGCATATGGTGGTAGTTCCAGCTATATGGTGGAACCACTGCTGGCCTGGTTTGGAAATGTGCACACCACAGTCCGTCGCGTCCATCCGGTGTTTCCTTAAGAACTCCACACTTCTGAAGATCTAGCCTCCGCCGCAAAGAGCCCTCACCACGGGAGACTTCACTATTGTACAGTGCGGACACGCTTGCTCCTCAAACGCATCGCAATGGCCGATCCTGGCGTCGCTCCCCGCCTTGTCCGCCATCTCAAAGCCTCACAAATCCAGTCGTGGCCCGCTACCACTGCGACCCTCCCAACCGTTCATGTCGAGGAACTCACTCTCAGTCTCAAAGCACTGTGTGATCACCCGGCCTCTCAACCTGGGTCTGTCACCCATCCATCCTCCATCCATAGTTGCATCCCCCTCGGACTTCTGCCCTGACAACAACGTCCCACTTTCTGGACAACAGTTCCTCTCATCGTCGGACACCTCTTACACTCACGCCACGATCAAGAAGGTCACAATCACCCACCGCCTGTGGACTGGGGAAAACTGGGCCATCGAAATTGTGCTCAGCAGCAACCGGACAATGGTTGGACGGTGGGAAGGGCAGAAAACATTCCTCAGAGTATGCCGGTTTCAATTGGCCAAATTTTCCTGGGAGGGGCAGACTGGGGAAGGAGGCTGAGGTGCAGGACTGGAGGAGTGGGATTTCGGGTGGACAGGGTGGACTGGTGGAACGACTGGAAGGGTGGTGGGACAAATGCTCGAAGCATTGTCAGCCATCGACACAGACATCAACTGTCGCACTGTTTGGCCTCCACAACAGGGGCTCTACCACGAGTCCCATAACTGTCAACAGAACCTAGGGAGTGAGCTCGCGGCGTTCCCCTGCTCCCTCATCAGCAGCGTGGGTGTCTACCCCGCCCGGACCACGCGGACCTTTGACCCCTGCAGTAGTGGATGCAGTCCCCGCCCTCGTTTCCCCCCCTAACCCTGGCGTTAACATTTTTAACATGAGAGTTATAACTTTGTTTTTTTTGTTTACTTTTTCTGTTTTTTTTGTGTTTTTTTGTGTTTTGTGTTTGTTTTTGAGTTTTAAAACCAAACAATCCTATCCTATGGGCTAGGCTATTCGTCATTCAAGGCACATATAGATAGTACCAGTGGAAAAAGACCCGATTCACTGTGATAGGCGCCGCAAACACGTCGACTCAACAAATGCTCAGAGAATCGCACTAGAACGGCCCACCGAGTCTCGAATCAGATAATCCACCTACTGAATTGGCCTTCAGAGCTGCTTGGTATCTCCTATGGCTATTGGCCTCGCTAGCCATATCAAGCGAAGCACACAGACTATGCCAGAAATGAGCACACCGGTCCGAGTGCCGAAACACGCAGATCCACACCTCCAATACAATGCCTGCACTGTGGAGCGCCGTGTTGTTGCTAGGCATTATGTGCGTCTCAAAGCAGACACACTTGCGTGCGAGACCGTTCTCACTAATAGAGCCTCCTCATTGCACTTGCTGCTGGACGTGCGCCTGCGAGACACAGCGTGCGTCCACAAGCCGCAGAGGCACAGCGCCAACTACCACACCACTACCCAATCCAAATATATAGACGCTACTGTAGGCTCCAGAAGCTTTGTATTCTCCTGATGGCTCTTTCTAGCCAATATCCAACGGCACGCACACTACTATGCCCCGAGATAGGGACACCGCGTTCTTGCCTATAAATCACCCCTCTGAATTTTGCCACTTCGGCCTGTTAATGATCTGTGCGCCACTAAGCGCCAGAACCCGCGTCGCCACAGTCTCATAACAAATTGCAGAATTGGCAAGTACAATGCCACTGGAACAACTACGCCACCAGGCAGATCAACCAGAATCAAACTATATAGGAACGCTCTGTCGGCTTCCTAGCAGCTTGTTTGTATTCTCCTGGCATCCTTTTCGCCAGTATCAAAGAAGCCCACCACTATCCAGTGAGCTGCACTGAGTTAATTGCCTACTAGCATCAGCCACGCCCTACCTAAATTTTGCCATCGGCCTTTGCTATGGCATCTGTGCGCCACTAAGCGCGAACACAGCGGTCGCAGTTCCCACTACAAATGCTCGATTGGCACGTAAACTCACGCGAAACTAACGCCCCAGCAGATCAACCAGAACTCAATATACTATCCGCGCTACTGTAGGCTTCAAGAAGCTGTTTGTCTTCTCCTATGGCTATTTTCTAGCCATAGTAACAAGGAAGCACAACCTACTAGCCAATCAGAGTGACACTGCGTTATTGCCTAATAAAATCCAACCCTACTGAATTTCCGCATGCGGCTGTGATATGATATGTGGGCCACTAAGAGCTAAACACAACGGTAGCAATACTCCCTGCTATCACTCACAAAATGGAAAAATGCCAATAAGTAAAATAAAAAAGTAGAAGGTATTTGAGCCCTAAGAAGGGCTGTGGGTTCTTTAGAATGACCTCCTGCCTAACAGTAGGTAATAGAACAACCATCGCTTTCCCTGACCAGCAGCAGCTCTCCCTAGACGGCATCCAGAACACAGTATGATCCGAGCAGCGAGACCAGCGGTAGTCTATCCCAGGGTCACCGATCCTGGCCAGCCACCCTGCTTCGACGTGTTGAGTGGTACCACGTCAGGCGTTCTGGTGGAGGCAGAGTCCCTGGCTTTGTGATTGGCGCTGTTTCTGGCACGTCAAAAGCAAAACGGCGGGAGCTGCCATGTTCTCGAGCGGGCGAGTTGCGCCGAGTAACGAGCAGTTTCGAGTACCCTAATGCTCGACCGGGCCATCCACTCGGACAGCCAGTCGTGCGCTTTCATCTCCTAAAAGTACCCCCAAACGCAAGTCCAGAACTTCTACATAACCGTGTATAAGATCCATCCACAGGGGGTAAAGCCTCGACAGACCTCGCCATACACTGTACATGGCGGAGATGTCTGATGTAAGGAGACACAACCACAAGAGGTCAAAAGCCAAACGCCTGAACAGCTGATAGGACAAAGAGGGCAAATCCCTGCGGAAGGTCCTGTAACGAGAAACACAGAGACGCAAACAATGGCCGCCTGAGGGAAGCCTACAACAGCATCCAACATCAATACAAGTCCATAGTACGGAAAAAGGAATACCACCACATCTCCACCGAGCTCACCCAGCTCCAAGATGTCCTCCAGGACAACTCATCCGCGGAACTATGGCATCACACGGGCAGTGAGAGGAAGGAAAGCAACCTCCATATCCAGAATAGCAACATCTGGTACCAGTACTTTAAGGATCTCTATCCCAACAGAGGAACAAAACGAAGAGCAAGATCACCTGAAAATCCACCAATCAGGAAGCTTCAAGCCATCCAGGTGCTCAGAGACAAGGTCTGCAGAAGCTACCATGCAATCAGGAGGTGATTCTGTATGCCTTCTGTATGGCAGCGAGGTCTGGGGCCCGCAAACACACCCGGACTGGGCAAGATGGGACTCCAGTCCAACTGAAATATTCCACCTGAAGTTCTGCAAATACCTTCACCAAGTCCATCGGAGCAGCTCAAACAGCGGCTGTAGAGGAAAAAACATTCCAGAAGAGGGCGCTATAATCCCTGGCACCTACAGAACAGCAGCCCTGACTCCTCCACCATGAAGCCTGGCAGCCGCAGGGGGGTCCCTGGCAACCTGGGAGTCCAAACCCAGCCAGAAACATACATGGACCAATCACAGCTGACCAAAGCCAAAATCATGGTGCTGATAAACCATGATAAGGCCTATGAGGAACATGTCTGTGACTGGAGGACACCATAGAGTCATCCCAGAAGCTGACTATCTACCAGGGTCTACAGAGAGACCACAAACTGACCCTGCATGTGCTGACTCAGTATATAGATAGCCCCTGCATGTGTCCACTCAGTATATAGATAACCCCTGCATGTGCTGACTCAGTATATAGATAGCCCCTGTATGTGCCCACTCAGTATATAGAAAGCCCCTGCACGTAACCACTCAGTATATACACTCACCGGCCACTTTATTAGGTACACCATGCTAGTAACGGGTTGGACCCCCTTTTGCCTTCAGAACTGCCTCAATTCTTCGTGGCATAGATACAACAAGGTGCTGGAAGCTCCTCAGAGATTTTGGTCCATATTGACATGATGGCATCACACAGTTGCCGCAGATTTGTCGGCTGTACATCCATGATGCGAATCTCCCGTTCCACCACATCCCAAAGATGCTCTATTGGATTGAGATCTGGTGACTGTGGAGGCCATTTGTGTCCAGTGACCTCATTGTCATGTTCAAGAATCTGAGATGATTCCAGCTTATGACATGGCGCATTATCCTGCATGGAAAGTGCCATTAGATGTCAGCCCGGACATGTGCTCATAAAGGACAATACTCAGGTAGGCTGTGGCGTTGTACCAAGGGGCCCAAAGACACCATGACACCACCACCACCAGCCTGAGCCGCTGATACAAGGCAGGATGGATCCATGCTTTCATGTTGTTGACGCCAAATTCTGACCCTACCATCCGAATGTTGCAGCAGAAATCGAGACTCATCAGACCAGGCAACGTTTTTCCAATCTCACACTTTTTGGTTCCCATCCAATGACTGCCATCAGTGTTGTATCGACTCAGGAGTTCAGGAGGTCAAGGACGGGTAACAATAGTGAAATAAGGAAATAGATATGGTGCATATGTAGTAGTACAGCAACCCTTGCTGGAAATAGAATTGCTTGGAACCTTTATTGCTCAGGAAGATCCTGGTTGGCCGGAAAGAAGTAGCAAAGAAGGACATTGGCCCTTTAAATATCAGCGATGGGCAGCCATGCATCCTACAGACAGAGTGGTGGGTGGGTACTGCAAGGTAACCGGTGACCATGACTTCCCAGAGTAGTTGACCACCAGTGTTAAAAACAGGGTTGAGCACAATCAAAGTTTTTAAAAACTTTTGGCCCTAGGGCAGTGATGGCAAACCTTTTAGACACCGAGTGCCCAAACTGCATCCAAAACCCACATATTTTTCGCAAAGTGCCAATACGGCAATTTAAACAGTAACTTGTTACTCCCTGCTCTGTCACATGTTTAAATTGTATAGGCACCTGATTACACCAATACAGTAGAAAGAAGGTGAAAAAGCTTTGGTTATCATGGTGGCTTCCTTCTAGGGTCCTGGGCTGCCTGGGACTGCAAGAGGCCTTGAGTCCTGTCTGGCAGAGTCTGCGGTGGGGTGATGGCAAGGGTGCCCATAGAGAGGGCTCTGAGTGCCAGCTCTGGCACCCGTGCCATAGGTTCGCCACCACTGCCCTAGGGGGTGTGAAGAAAACTGAGGAACCAATTCTTACCTCGATCGTTGGCTCTGCGTGGAGCCTCCTGCCACCGCCTGTCTTTGTTTGTATGCAAAGACTTTGTATGCAAAGCAAGGATCCCGCCACAACAGCGCATTCCCACTTGTACTAAGCCGTAGTAGTTTCACACTCTCAACATGCTGAACTGGGGGCTTAACCACACACAAGAACCAAGGTAAGTATTACTTGTTGATTATTTTACATCCCCTTTGGTAAGTATTAAAAAAAAAAAAACACTTTGATCCCGGACAACCCCTTTAAAGTTAACCTACCACTACAGATCTACCTATTATGGTAGATCCGGTGGTAGGTGCATCTAATGAATTTAAGGATAGCCCTTTTTAGGGCTAATGCTTTATATCCCTCTATCTTAGCTAATCTTTAATCAGGGTAATATGCAAATTTTATAAAGAGGCTACTGGGGCGTGGAGTAGCCGGAGCTGAGGCTACACGGCGCGCCTACTCCACGCCTCAGTAGCCTCTTTGATCCTCCTACCCAGACATCTTCAGCGTGCAGCTACAAGGAGCTGTGCGCACCCATCCGCGAAGCTGGAGTTCTGCGCATGCGCAGTAGCTCCAGCTTTGGAGCTGAGATCGTGCAGCCGCTGGCCTGTGTTTTGCGCATGTGCAGAACTCTGACTCTTTGTAGCTGTGCGCTGAAGATGTCTGGGTAGGAGGATCAAAGAGTCTACTGGGGCGTGGAGTAGCTGTGCTGTGTAACCTCAGCTACGGCTACTCCACAGCCCAGTAGCCTCTTTAGAAAATTTGCTTATTACCCTCATTAAAGATTAACAAAGATAGAGGAAAGTAAAGGATTAGCTCTAAAAAGGGCCATCCTTACATACGTTAGATGCACCTACCACCAGATCTACCTTAATAGGTAGATCTGTAGTGGTAGGTTAACTTTAACTTACCACCCTCTAATGTAAATTAGATGACTCTGCTCATCAGGTCTAATTCTATACAACAAAGTTAACAATGGATCTACAAAACCAGCCTATTGTGCTTGCTCCAATGACAGATATTACTACAGGAATATCTCAAAATGATCTATAATCTATTACCTATCACTTATTTCAACAAGGGAAGATTGTAAAATCTAAAAATTGTCTTAAGATTTCTCATTTCTTGTAAGATGCCAAGATCTCCTCTAATGACATTGATGGTTACAGAGATGGAGGCTAGCTTTTGGCATAGCCCTCAGGGCACTCCTCTTTGTTTCTTGGTGCGGTTCCCTTTACCCCTCTCCTCTGTTATTCTTTTTTCCCACGCTGTGTAATCACACTGAGCATGTGTCTAAATTTCTCTGAAATCCACAGAACTGATGTTTTAAATGCTGGAGAGAGCCACAAAATCATAACCGAGCCTCTGTCTGATCTCAGGGACTGATGCCATAACTAGAGACCACCCACAGTCATCTGCGGCTGACATCTACCCTGAGGATACCAGGCTTTGGTTGGAAGTCAGTTCTAAGGTGAGATGAGAGAACTCGACTCTCTTGGCTCAGTGTAACTCTGTATTTTCCTACATTTTGACATTGCAAAAATAATCTCCTGTAGTTAAAAGGATGCTTATATTTTTGCACTGGGGTGGACAAAACCAGCAGAGGACCAATGTGATCCAAGACCCTCAAGCAGGACCTGCACAACTGTGCCAACTTTTTCCTTATTGGATGTTTGTACTCACGACACACAAGACAGGATGCTACAGCTTTTTTTGGATGGGACCATTTCCATGTGTTGGCTCAAACTCTACCTTTTGAGGTGAAGAATTTCTCTCCCTTATTGACCAACTCAACTTCTTGCAGATAAAATGTTGGTGGAAGACTTTACCCTCTGTAGATTGAAAGCTTCTCAATCAATTAGAGAAACCAGACAAAAGGACCACCTCTTGTCGATAACGCAGGCCCTGGTTGATTTAGTTTAGGGGTGGACATATAAGAGCTCCATACACTGATTCTGCACAGGATCCCTCTACTCTTTGTTCCCACCACTGGTTAGTCCCATAATTCATGTTGTCTAGTGGTTTCTTAGCCTTGCCCATCCTTGGTATTCAGTGCTTTTGGCTGATGATATGACCTTTTCTGCAATGGCTGTGATTTCAAAACCTAGTTTGTAAGAATCAGAGGAATAGCATCAATGGTAAAGACACAATTATGCCTATCCTTTCAGGCAAATCCAAAAGTGGCCATGGGCTGCTTGTTGACTTGGACTCTTCAGTTGGGCAGACAGTATTTGTGCTATGTTCACACCTGACCACGGACAATCATAAGGTTTGACATCATCATGTCATTCCCATTGAGACTAATGGATGAAAAGAAAATTGTGGTCCCTTAACATCCTACAGGCTCACATTGTCCATCATTTGTTCATTTGTTTCTGCACACGACAGAAATCGGAACCATGGAATTTAAAAAAGGAAATGTGTCACAAGATCAAGCACTTACATGCACCAGGAAGAAGCAGGTGAACTCCGGCGGACCTCAGCGGGGGAAGTAACACATGCAGGAACTAGGACGCACGAGCTTAGTGAATTGCGCCAGACCCGAATCCACGTCGGACAACGCACGGCGGGATCGCTACGGGACCGGGTAAGTAAATCTGCCCCATAATCTCAATAGTATGTACATATCCCTTGGAGAGAGTTTTATGGATTGACCCGAACCAACTCAATTTATAGCCAACTTAACCTGAGACCTTCATGCCTGATTTAAGCACTGGAGCCGCTCCCGGTGATGGGTTGGAACCCAGAAGAAGACATTATTCCAAGGTCTATTACATTACTTGTGAAGTTGTAAATCATCCCTTAAAAAAGGGGCTTCGGGGTCATATGATTGTTCCCCAATCACTTCCAAATAGTCTTCTTCTGGACCTTTGTGAAGGATCATCTAGTGCTCTGGTGGACCGTTATGATGATATCATCCTAATACCTTCCATTAAGCTGATGATGGACTGAGTCCAGAATAGTGTAGAATCAGTTTGGCTAGTCTCCGTCAAGACTTATGTTATAGTAGATCAGAAATATGAATTGAGTGTGCGGCATGTGTCCTATGTATGAGTGGAGTGTGTGATATGTGTCCTAGGAGTGAGTGGCATGTGGCCTATGTGCGAATGGAATGTGCCCCAAGTATAAGTGAGGTCCATGTGTGTGGCATGTGTACTTTGTATGTGTAAACGGAACGTGTCCTTTGTATGATCGGCATGTGAGGGTAGTATTTGTGTCCAGTTGATGATTTGGGTGTGTATGGCATGAACATGTGGCGGCAAACATATCCAAAACCTTTAAATATCTTTCAAAGGTTAAATTTAATAGATTTATGTCTCCTTCCAACCCAAACATTATGTAACATTATATCACCGTCACAATTTCACAATAAATTTTTCATAACAATACGTCTGTTGTCGATGAATTCCATGAATGGTTCACAACCCAAATACAATATCACTGCGCCGATTGTATACCCTCCGAGCCCATTAGACTAATTACGGATTGTACTTTCATTGTTTCCTTGTTTATTGTTCTACATTGTATATTAGCCCGGGGTATATTGGACGCCTTCACTTAGGAATGATCTCAATGATACATTGTAGCACATCCAGCCATTGGTTGGATCGTGTTGACTTATGGTTTTGGCTACCGGCAAGTTTGGTAACATTTTTGTGAAGGAAGGAAAGTGACTTCTACTTCTAGATGCTTTACATACCTGACGGATGAGGAAACAAAGCTTCGGATATTTATGGGTGATGGTTGTGGGAACCTTCTGAAGAATGTCATAAAATAAGCAATTTCACAATTCTGCCCTTTATTGTAGAAATAGTGTGAGGTGTGAGTGAGACATAGAGACAGTAGAGACAGTATGCTCATACCTGTTCCTTGCTACTGTCTGGATGATATTTTATACAATAATTATTCTCTATAAAATAACCTCCAGCTGCAGCTACCTGGATACATCATACTATCTCTGGTCCAGCACTCTACCTCTCCCGCAGACTCTGACTGGCAGCGCTACAGACTCCTCTCTGATAGCTCCGGTTATAGGATGTCACCCCCATCCAAGTGTTTCACTCATTTGCAGCTCTGGTGCCGTGATGCACCTACAACTTCTCCAAAAGACCACTTCTTCAGAAAGGAGAACACCATCTTCTATAACTGGCTTTATCAGCTTTATTCTGGATAAATATACTACCTCTCCCACCAACTCTGACTCTATTTTAATGCTTCTGATTACAGGATGTCACCCCAACCCACTAAGTCACTCTCCATCCCTTCATACACCTACAATCCACCTCTCCTTTTAGAAGGATTAGCTCTGGATTAGATCTCCACTTCTCCCGCCAACTCTGACTGGCAGTCTACTGACCCAACCTACTGCAATTCTCTCCTGCAGGTACAGGACCATGAAACACCTCAAACCACTCTATGTTTTCTTGGACTAATTCTAGCCGGCTCTTCCATTCTTGCACATTAGTATATGTGTCTCTGGGCCAAGTCCACACTAACACCACCTTTGATGTAACAAACCTTGGCCCTACAAGGGTGGCTGGTGTGGCCAGAAGCCTTCTTGCCCTTACATATTGTAGTCTTTTCCTGACTCCCGATCAGTGGCAACACCCATGATTGTATTCTCCCTCCCTGAGCTTGGGCTCTCAAGGTTTTCTTAAAGTCCAAGTAGAGAATCGAGAGAAGTTACAATAAAGGTAATATAGACAATGCTCCTTTATCAGTGTCCAACACCAACGAGGACTTCCCAGTCCATATGAGAATCCACTAGGGTCTATGTCTTAAATTATCAAATTTAGCTCATTACATCTTATTGATGATACATTGGGGAACATTTACTTACCCGTCCCGTCACGATCCCGGAGTTCCATTGTCCGACAAGGATTCGGAGCTGCCGCGATTCACTAAGACCGTGCATCCAATTTCCTGCATGTGTCGCTTCCCCGCTCAGGTCCGCCGGAGTTCACCTTCTTCTTCCCGGTGCATGTAAGTGCTTGGCTTGCGACACAATTTTGAATGTTAAATCCCGCACTTAGTCAGAATCAGTCGGGTTGTCCGACGGCCACGCCCCCAATTTGTGTCGCATGAAAGTTGGTGCAATTGCGCAATTGCGCCAAAATCCGATCCAAAAACCCCAGTTAAATGCGGCGCAAAACAGAAAAAGCCGGGAAACCCAACAAAAATGCTTTCCGTGGACCCTTAGTAAATGTGCCCCATTGTGTGTACAAAATGATGAGAAGAATGAGATTACACTGTGACTTGGTGAGGATATTATATGTTTTGTTTTGATGGGGACTGGACCTCAGGGTCATCTTCTCTGGTGGTCCCACTGAAGCCCAGTCCAACACTGGCTCAACAACAAGCAATGTCAGAATGAGAATGAGAGAAATAGGGAGGGAAAACTTTCTTCCTACAACTTATTTTCTCCTTTTCTGATTTCTAACATCTTGCAATTTGCTGCGCCTGAGGGTCACGGTGACACGGTGAATGCTCCTTTGAGTCATGCCTGTGTAATCATACGTTTATGTGTTGTGTTTAGCCTTTAGATTTCCATCTTCAAGACATGACTACACATCACGGCTTCAGACAGCTCTCTTCTTCTACCTGGGTCATGCCAATATGACCGGCAGATCCTGTATAATTGATATTACTTAGGCTCCAGTGCTGGGGATAACACCTACCTTACCCTCCAGCTGTGTAAATCTCTGAATTACATAGAATTTACTCTATATTTCAGGAATGGGCATTGCCTATAATTTAGAAGTTAACCAAAACTAATTTCATCCATCTAATAGGGTGTCTAAACTTTTGCAACTTAAGAGTTTTACTTTAAAATGCAACAAATGTTAAACTGCAACAATATTGCAAACCCAGTTGATATAAATATCTCACCATTCTGTGTATCACTGGTTTCTGACTACAAACAAATCTGTGTAGTCTGACCCCGCCTACTCACATTACTCTTTTTCCCTATTTTTGCTTCAAATTATAGTAACCGGCGTAGATGAGAGTAAATTATGACCACAAGATCTGACAACAGCTACATATTTTGTAGTCTGTATAATGAGATATACATTCACCGGCCACTTTATTAGATACACCATGCTAGTAACGGGTTGGACCCCTTTTGCCTTCAGAACTGCCTCAATTCTTCGTGGCATAGATACAACAAGGTGCTGGAAGCTCCTCAGAGATTTTGGTCCATATTGACATGATGGCATCACACAGTTGCCGCAGATTTGTCGGCTGCACATCCATGATGCGAATCTCCCGTTCCACCACATCCCAAAGATGCTCTATTGGATTGAGATCTGGTGACTGTGGAGGCCATTTGTGTCCAGTGACCTCATTGTCATGTTCAAGAAACCAGTCTGAGATGATTCCAGCTTTATGACATGGCGCATTATCCTGCTGAAAGTAGCCATCAGATGTTGGGTACATTGTAATCAGAAAGGGATGGACATGGTCAGCAACAATTTCAACAAATTCTCACCCTACCATCCGAATGTCGCAGCAGAAATCGAGACTCATCAGACCAGGCAACATTTTTCCAATCTTCTACTGTCCAATTTCGATGAGCTTGTGCAAATTGTAGCCTCAGTTTCCTGTTCTTAGCTGAAAGGAGTGGCACCCGGTGTGGTCTTCTGCTGCTGTAGCCCATCTGCCTCAAAGTTCGACGTACTGTGCGTTCAGAGATGCTCTTCTGCCTACCTTGGTTGTAACGGGTGGCGATTTGAGTCACTGTTGCCTTTCTATCAGCTCGAACCAGTCTGCCCATTCTCCTCTGACCTCTGGCATCAACAAGGCATTTCCGCCCACAGAACTGCCGCTCACTGGATGTTTTTTCTTTTTCGGACCATTCTCTGTAAACCCTAGAGATGGTTGTGCGTGAAAATCCCAGTAGATCAGCAGTTTCTGAAATACTCAGACCAGCCCTTCTGGCACCAACAACCATGCCACGTTCAAAGGCCTCAAATCACCTTTCTTCCCCATACTGATGCTCGGGAGAACTGCAGGAGATTGTCTTGACCATGTCTACATACCTAAATGCACTGAGTTGCCGCCATGTGATTGGCTGATTAGAAATTAAGTGTTAACGAGCAGTTGGACAGTGTACCTAATAAAGTGGCCGGTGAGTGTATATAGGTCTGCAAGGGAGCTGTATGCACAAAAATGGTAGGATATATGAATGTGTTATGGTAAAATACCATGAGCAATAAAAAATAGGCATGAGAGCAGTAGTGGATTATAATACAGGTGGTTTGGGTGGTAGCAATGGGCGCAAGCCTTCTAGGGGGCCCATGGCCAAACATACCACACACTGTTTGTATTCTCAATACACATGTACACAAGTGCCACTTCAGGATCCTTGAAGGTCCTCCAAAGGTCCTGAAACTGCAGATTGAAAGCAGCAGAAGGGACACATCCTCCATTCCCCAAGAAGCTGCTTCTGGTACCAGATGTAGGAAGTGATTCCAGACTTGTCGGGGCCATAATATCCATACAGCCCAGGACCCATGGTGGTCTTATCCGCCCCTGCATGAGAGTGAGCCCCTGACCTTTCTATACCAAAAAGTAGAAGTATCACAGTAATAACCAGCATTGGATTAGACCTGGTTCTGATTTTTTGTTAGTTATAATCACCCCCACCCTGTAGATACACTGTATCGCTCCATGTTATCCCGCCGCCTCGGGCTCCGCCTGGGATAGTCCTGCTGATTGATAGTGAAGATTTTCCGATGTAATGTTGAAGCTTATACCTTGAACTTCTTCCAGTTACAAGCTGAACAATCCGGTCACACCGGTTCATTGGAAAAGATAACTTTTCTGTACCACGACATGTCAGAACATCTGGTTACACAAGTTCATCGGAAAACATTTCCTCCAAATGTTTTAGAGATTTACTGTAATTGTAGTTGGAGGAGGATATTATGTGACCCTATAAAACCCATATACTGGGGGCTATACTGCTACTTTACATAAAGACATTTACAGACGAACACAGATGGACCAGAATCAATAAGGGGCAAATAGTAGAACGTAGCAGGAAGCTGAGGGGCAAACCTGAGACGTGGACCCCACCTACTATGTGCAGTGTTTAAAGGAAATCTACAATCAATCTGCTGACCACTGCTTTCAGACAAGTGATGGGGTCTTGTCACTCAGCATAGTGTCATACATATTATAGTGGCCAGGTTTGGTATTGCACCATTCACTTGCATGTGACAGAGAGATTGGAAGGTGAAGCGACACTCACATTACCCCTTTTAATAATAATAATAATAATAATTCCATTATTTATATAGCGCACACAGATTATGCAGAGCTACACAGAACTTGCCAAATCAGTCCCTGTCCCCAATGGGGCTCACAATCTAATCAACCTACCAGTATGTTTTGGAGTGTGGGAGGAAACTGGAAGACCTGGAGGAAACCCATGCAAACACAGAGAGAACATACAAACTCTTTGCAGATGTTGACCCTGGGACTTGAACTCAGGTCCCCAGTGCTGCAAGGCTGTAATGCTAACCACTGAGCCACCATGCTTTTATAAGTGGATCGGGAGGGGTGAAAGGTGTGAGACTCCTACCAATCTGATATTGATCATCTAGGAATAAGTAATCATTAAATCAATTTAAAGGAAATCTACCATGAAAAATCCATCCTGATAAACCAGGGACATTACTCATAGATCCAGGCACCGGGACTGTGGTATCTTCTTATACTTGTTATCCATGGTCTCCTTCCTTCTAGAAAACAGAGCTCCTCTGTGCTGTAGCTTCACATGCTGTTATAATGTGCAATGACCACTTCCCCCTCCCACTGTGTAAGATTACAGTAGGCAGAGGGAGGGGAGAAGTGCTGAGGGAGCAGGTGGAGGGGGGAGACTGTAATAGTCTGCGAAGCTTCACAACTGCCGGTAACCTCACCCATCAACTAGTCCCTATACTGTTAATAGGGGATACCCTAAAAATTTGGGATAACAACAAAAACTTTTAAAGACCATGAATGCTTTGAGTTGAAGGAATGGCTTGAGAATCTATGTCATGGCCACATTTGCCAATAGTCATACATTTATCAGGATAGCCCCAAACTTGTATACACATTACAGCCTTCAAGTCCCAGGGTCAACACCTGCAAAGAGTTTGTATGTTCTCCCTGTGTTTGTGTGGGTTTCCTCTGGGTCCTCTGGTTTCCTCCCACACTCCAAAACATACTGGTAGGCTGATTAGATCATGAGCCCCATGAGGACAGGGAATGATTTGGGAAACTCTGTGCAGCGCTGTGTAACCTGTGTGTGCTATATAGATAAAGGAATTATTATTATAGACAGGTTTTGCAAATTTGTCTTGTCTTGGTGTAAAAAAGGTGTTTGGTTTATGGCAAATTTTGGCAAATTTGTCATTCCGTGACACATTGGAGTAGAAAAGCAAACAAAGAAATATATGTAAATGATTAGTTTTTAGGGTATAGATCACATGGTGAGGTCTTATAGTAAATAACACTGATGACATCATCGGGAGAAGAAGGATCCATCACATCATGGATGAAATCGGGAGGGGAAATTGGATCTGAAAGCGACATTCCAGGAATTGGACTCCTTTGGTTGCGGGGAATGAAATGGGAGACAGAGGAGCAGGAGAAATCAATGAAGAAATCGTATATTTCACTAAGTTGTGACATGACTGTCAGTATGATGGGAGTGGTAGTATATATGACTTCATTATTGTCCCATGTTATTTGTACCCTGTATGTAATTACTATATACAATGCATTATACAAGGGCTACAGGTCCCCCAGCCTCTATATTCCTATGGGGTAAAGGGGATACCTGACCCAGTAACTTCTATAGGTGTGAGAGGGGTCGTTCATGCTGGATATAGATTCTGCTGATCCATTAGTACTTCCATTGTGGACTCAATGGTGATGCCGATTTATGACCTTTCAAGACTTATCTGGCAGCTTTTGTACACAGCAGGACAGTTTGTCATATATGTGAACCTGAAATACATATGTAGAACATACAGATATACATAAAGTGCACACATAAATACTCAACTGACACTTATTATACACACTACAATTATACACATATATGCACAAGCACATACATCCACAATTGCACAAATACATATAGTGCATATGGATACATGGTTAAAAAATACACAAAACTAGATATGCAAGCACATACATACAGCACCTAAGTAGTATATGTCTTCTAAGTCACGCCATGCTGTTGGATGCATGTTATGTATAAGTAGACATACACATGCATACACACCTACATGCATACACACCTACATGCATACACACCTACATACTTACACAAGTACATGCATACACACATACATGCATACACACATACATGCATACACACCTATATGCATGCACACATACATGCATACACACCTATATGCATACACACATACATGCATACACACATACATGCATACACACATACATGCAACATACATACATACCTATAAGCATACACACATCACACTTTTTGGTTCCCATCCAATGACTGCCATCAGTGTTGTATCGAGTGTTGTTCAGGAGGTCAAGGACGGGTAACAATAGTGAAATAAGGAAACAGATATGGTGCATATGTAGTAGTACAGCAACCCTTGCTGGAAATAGAATTGCTTGGAACCTTTATTGCACAGGAAGATCCTGGTTGGCCGGAAAGAAGTAGCAAAGAAGGACATTGGCCCTTTAAATATCAGTGATGGGCAGCCATGCATCCTACAGACAGAGTGGTGGTGGGGTACTGCAAGGTAACCGGTGACCATGACTTCCCAGAGTAGTTGACCACCAGTGTTAAAAACAGGGTTGAGCACAATCAAAGTTTTTAAAAACTTTTGGCCCTAGGGCAGTGATGGCAAACCTTTTAGACACCGAGTGCCCAAACTGCATCCAAAACCCACATATTTTTCGCAAAGTGCCAATACGGCAATTTAAACAGTAACTCCCTGCTCTGTCACATGTTTAAATTGTATAGGCACCTGATTACACCAATACAGTAGAAAGAAGGTGAAAAAGCTTTGGTTATCATGGTAGCTTCCTTCTAGGGTCCTGGGCTGCCTGGGACTGCAAGAGGCCTTGAGTCCTGTCTGGCAGAGTCTGCGGTGGGGTGATGGCAAGGGTGCCCATAGAGAGGGCTCTGAGTGCCAGCTCTGGCACCCGTGCCATAGGTTCGCCACCACTGCCCTAGGGGGTGTGAAGAAAACTGAGGAACCAATTCTTACCTCGATCGTTGGCTCTGCGTGGAGCCTCCTGCCACCGCCTGTCTTTGTTTGTATGCAAAGACTTTGTATGCAAAGCAAGGATCCCGCCACAACAGCGCATTCCCACTTGTACTAAGCCGTAGTAGTTTCACACTCTCAACATGCTGAACTGGGGGCTTAACCACACACAAGAACCAAGGTAAGTATTACTTGTTGATTATTTTACATCCCCTTTGGTAAGTATTAAAAAAAAAAAACACTTTGATCCCGGACAACCCCTTTAAAGTTAACCTACCACTACAGATCTACCTATTATGGTAGATCCGGTGGTAGGTGCATCTAATGAATTTAAGGATAGCCCTTTTTAGGGCTAATGCTTTATATCCCTCTATCTTAGCTAATCTTTAATCAGGGTAATATGCAAATTTTATAAAGAGGCTACTGGGGCGTGGAGTAGCCGGAGCTGAGGCTACACGGCGCGCCTACTCCACGCCTCAGTAGCCTCTTTGATCCTCCTACCCAGACATCTTCAGCGTGCAGCTACAAGGAGCTGTGCGCACCCATCCGCGAAGCTGGAGTTCTGCGCATGCGCAGTAGCTCCAGCTTTGGAGCTGAGATCGTGCAGCCGCTGGCCTGTGTTTTGCGCATGTGCAGAACTCTGACTCTTTGTAGCTGTGCGCTGAAGATGTCTGGGTAGGAGGATCAAAGAGTCTACTGGGGCGTGGAGTAGCTGTGCTGTGTAACCTCAGCTACGGCTACTCCACAGCCCAGTAGCCTCTTTAGAAAATTTACTTATTACCCTCATTAAAGATTAACAAAGATAGAGGAAAGTAAAGGATTAGCTCTAAAAAGGGCTATCCTTACATACGTTAGATGCACCTACCACCAGATCTACCTTAATAGGTAGATCTGTAGTGGTAGGTTAACTTTAACTTACCACCCTCTAATGTAAATTAGATGACTCTGCTCATCAGGTCTAATTCTATACAACAAAGTTAACAATGGATCTACAAAACCAGCCTATTGTGCTTGCTCCAATGACAGATATTACTACAGGAATATCTCAAAATGATCTATAATCTATTACCTATCACTTATTTCAACAAGGGAAGATTGTAAAATCTAAAAATTGTCTTAAGATTTCTCATTTCTTGTAAGATGCCAAGATCTCCTCTAATGACATTGATGGTTACAGAGATGGAGGCTAGCTTTTGGCATAGCCCTCAGGGCACTCCTCTTTGTTTCTTGGTGCGGTTCCCTTTACCCCTCTCCTCTGTTATTCTTTTTTCCCACGCTGTGTAATCACACTGAGCATGTGTCTAAATTTCTCTGAAATCCACAGAACTGATGTTTTAAATGCTGGAGAGAGCCACAAAATCATAACCGAGCCTCTGTCTGATCCCAGGGACTGATGCCATAACTAGAGACCACCCACAGTCATCTGCGGCTGACATCTACCCTGAGGATACCAGGCTTTGGTTGGAAGTCAGTTCTAAGGTGAGATGAGAGAACTTGACTCTCTTGGCTCAGTGTAACTCTGTATTTTCCTACATTTTGACATTGCAAAAATAATCTCCTGTAGTTAAAAGGATGCTTATATTTTTGCACTGGGGTGGACAAAACCAGCAGAGGACCAATGTGATCCAAGACCCTCAAGCAGGACCTGCACAACTGTGCCAACTTTTTCCTTATTGGATGTTTGTACTCACGACACACAAGACAGGATGCTACAGCTTTTTTTGGATGGGACCATTTCCATGTGTTGGCTCAAACTCTACCTTTTGAGGTGAAGAATTTCTCTCCCTTATTGACCAACTCAACTTCTTGCAGATAAAATGTTGGTGGAAGCTTACCCTCTGTAGATTGAAAGCTTCTCAATCAATTAGAGAAACCAGACAAAAGGACCACCTCTTGTCGATAACGCAGGCCCTGGTTGATTTAGTTTAGGGGTGGACATATAAGAGCTCCATACACTGATTCTGCACTGGATCCCTCTACTCTTTGTTCCCACCACTGGTTAGTCCCATAATTCATGTTGTCTAGTGGTTTCTTAGCCTTGCCCATCCTTGGTATTCAGTGCTTTTGGCTGATGATATGACCTTTTCTGCAATGGCTGTGATTTCAAAACCTAGTTTGTAAGAATCAGAGGAATAGCATCAATGGTAAAGACACAATTATGCCTATCCTTTCAGGCAAATCCAAAAGTGGCCATGGGCTGCTTGTTGACTTGGACTCTTCAGTTGGGCAGACAGTATTTGTGCTATGTTCACACCTGACCACGGACAATCATAAGGTTTGACATCATCATGTCATTCCCATTGAGACTAATGGATGGAAAGAAAATTGTGGTCCCTTAACATCCTACAGGCTCACATTGTCCATCATTTGTTCATTTGTTTCTGCACACGACAGAAATCGGAACCATGGAATTTAAAAAAGGAAATGTGTCACAAGATCAAGCACTTACATGCACCAGGAAGAAGCAGGTGAACTCCGGCGGACCTCAGCGGGGGAAGTAACACATGCAGGAACTAGGACGCACGAGCTTAGTGAATTGCGCCGGACCCGAATCCACGTCGGACAACGCACGGCGGGATCGCTACGGGACCGGGTAAGTAAATCTGCCCCATAATCTCAATAGTATGTACATATCCCTTGGAGAGAGTTTTATGGATTGACCCGAACCAACTCAATTTATAGCCAACTTAACCTGAGACCTTCATGCCTGATTTAAGCACTGGAGCCGCTCCCGGTGATGGGTTGGAACCCAGAAGAAGACATTATTCCAAGGTCTATTACATTACTTGTGAAGTTGTAAATCATCCCTTAAAAAAGGGGCTCTGGGGTCATATGATTGTTCCCCAATCACTTCCAAATAGTCTTCTTCTGGACCTTTGTGAAGGATCATCCAGTGCTCTGGTGGACCGTTATGATGATATCATCCTAATACCTTCCATTAAGCTGATGATGGACTTGCTGGAGTCCAGAATAGTGTAGAATCAGTTTGGCTAGTCTCCGTCAAGACTTATGTTATAGTAGATCAGAAAATATGAATTGAGTGTGCGGCATGGGTCCTATGTATGAGTGGAGTGTGTGATATGTGTCCTAGGAGTGAGTGGCATGTGGCCTATGTGCGAATGGAATGTGCCCCAAGTATAAGTGAGGTCCATGTGTGTGGCATGTGTACTTTGTATGTGTGAACGGAACGTGTCCTTTGTATGATCGGCATGTGCCCTATATGTGTGTGTAGTATTTGTACTATGTGTCCAGTTGATGATTTGGGTGTGTATGGCATGAACATGTGGCGGCAAACATCTCCAAAACTTTTAAATATCTTTCAAAGGTTAAATTTAATAGATTTATGTCTCCTTCCAACCCAAACATTATGTAACATTATATCACCGTCACAATTTCACAATAAATTTTTCATAACAATACGTCTGTTGTCGATGAATTCCATGAATGGTTCACAACCCAAATACAATATCACTGCGCCGATTGTATACCCTCCGAGCCCATTAGACTAATTACGGATTGCACTTTCATTGTTTCCTTGTTTATTGTTCTACATTGTATATTAGCCCGGGGTATATTGGACGCCTTCACTTAGGAATGATCTCAATGATACATTGTAGCACATCCAGCCATTGGTTGGATCGTGTTGACTTATGGTTTTGGCTACCGGCAAGTTTGGTAACATTTTTGTGAAGGAAGGAAAGTGACTTCTACTTCTAGATGCTTTACATACCTGACGGATGAGGAAACAAAGCTTCGGATATTTATGGGTGATGGTTGTGGGAACCTTCTGAAGAATGTCATAAAATAAGCAATTTCACAATTCTGCCCTTTATTGTAGAAATAGTCAGCCTGGTGTGAGTTGTGAGTGATTCGTAGAGACAGTAGAGACAGTATGCTCATACCTGTTCCTTGCTACTGTCTGGATGATATTTTATACAATAATTATTCTCTATAAAATAACCTCCAGCTGCAGCTACCTGGATACATCATACTATCTCTGGTCCAGCACTCTACCTCTCCCGCAGACTCTGACTGGCAGCGCTACAGACTCTTCTCTGATAGCTCCGGTTATAGGATGTCACCCCCATCCAACTGTTTCACTCATTTGCAGCTCTGGTGCCGTGATGCACCTACAACTTCTCCAAAAGACCACTTCTTCAGAAAGAAGAACACCATGTTCTAGAACTGGTTTTATCAGCTTTATTCTGGATAAATATACTACCTCTCCCACCAACTCTGACTCTATTTTGATGCTTCTGATTACAGGATGTCACCCCAACCCACTAAGTCACTCTCCATCCCTTCATACACCTACAATCCACCTCTCCTTTTAGAAGGATTAGCTCTGGATTAGATCTCCACTTCTCCCGCCAACTCTGACCGGCAGTCTATTGACCCAACCTACTGCAATTCTCTCCTGCAGGTACAGGACCATGAAACACCTCAAACCACTGTATGTTTTCTTGGACTAATTCTAGCCGGCTCTTCCATTCTTGCACATTAGTATATGTGTCTCTAGGCCAAGTCCACACTAAGTCCACCTTTGATGTTACAAACCTTGGCCCTACAAGGGTGGCTGGTGTGGCCAGAAGCCCTTACATATTGTAGTCTTTTCCTGACTCCCGATCAGTGGCAACACCCATGATTGTATTCTCCCTCCATGAGCTTGGGCTCTCAAGGTTTTCTTAAAGTCCAAGTAGAGAATCGAGAGAAGTTACAATAAAGGTAATATAGACAATGCTCCTTGCGTTGGGTTTATCAGTGTCCAACACCAACGAGGACTTCCCAGTCCATATGAGAATCCACTAGGGTCTATGTCTTAAATTATCAAATTTAGCTCATTACATCTTATTGATGATACATTGGGGAACATTTACTTACCCGTCCCGTCACGATCCCGGAGTTCCATTGTCCGACAAGGATTCGGAGCTGCCGCGATTCACTAAGACCGTGCATCCAATTTCCTGCATGTGTCGCTTCCCCGCTCAGGTCCGCCGGAGTTCACCATCTTCTTCCCGGTGCATGTAAGTGCTTGGCTTGCGACACAATTTTGAATGTTAAATCCCGCACTTAGTCAGAATCAGTCGGGTTGTCCGACGGCCACGCCCCCAATTTGTGTCGCATGAAAGTTGGTGCAATTGCGCAATTGCGCCAAAATCCGATCCAAAAACCCCAGTTAAATGCGGCGCAAAACAGAAAAAGCCGGGAAACCCAACAAAAATGCTTTCCGTGGACCCTTAGTAAATGTGCCCCATTGTGTGTACAAAATGATGAGAAGAATGAGATTACACTGTGACTTGGTGAGGATATTATATGTTTTGTTTTGATGGGGAGTGGACCTCAGGGTCATCTTCTCTGGTGGTCCCACTGAAGCCCAGTCCAACACTGGCTCAACAACAAGCAATGTCAGAATGAGAATGAGAGAAATAGGGAGGGAAAACTTTCTTCCTACAACTTATTTTCTCCTTTTCTGATTTCTACATCTTGCAATTTGCTGCGCCTGAGGGTCACGGTGACACGGTGAATGCTCCTTTGAGTCATGCCTGTGTAATCATACGTTTATGTGTTGTGTTTAGCCTTTAGATTTCCATCTTCAAGACATGACTACACATCACGGCTTCAGACAGCTCTCTTCTTCTACCTGGGTCATGCCAATATGACCGGCAGATCCTGTATAATTGATATTACTTAGGCTCCAGTGCTGGGGATAACACCTACCTTACCCTCCAGCTGTGTAAATCTCTGAATTACATAGAATTTACTCTATATTTCAGGAATGGGCATTGCCTATAATTTAGAAGTTAACCAAAACTAATTTCATCCATCTAATAGGGTGTCTAAACTTTTGCAACTTAAGAGTTTTACTTTAAAATGCAACAAATGTTAAACTGCAACAATATTGCAAACCCAGTTGATATAAATATCTCACCATTCTGTGTATCACTGGTTTCTGACTACAAACAAATCTGTGTAGTCTGACCCCGCCTACACACATTACTCTTTTTCCCTATTTTTGCTTCAAATTATAGTAAACGGCGTAGATGAGAGTGAATTATGACCACAAGATCTGACAACAGCTACATATTTTGTAGTCTGTATAATGAGATATACACTCACCGGCCACTTTATTAGGTGCACCATGCTAGTAACGGGTTGGACCCCCTTTTGCCATCAGAACTGCCTCAATTCTTCGTGGCATAGATACAACAAGGTGCTGGAAGCTCCTCAGAGATTTTGGTCCATATTGACATGATGGCATCACACAGTTGCCGCAGATTTGTCGGCTGCACATCCATGATGCGAATCTCCCGTTCCACCACATCCCAAAGATGCTCTATTGGATTGAGATCTGGTGACTGTGGAGGCCATTTGTGTCCAGTGACCTCATTGTCATGTTCAAGAAACCAGTCTGAGATGATTCCAGCTTTATGACATGGCGCATTATCCTGCTGAAAGTAGCCATCAGATGTTGGGTACATTGTAATCAGAAAGGGATGGACATGGTCAGCAACAATTTCAACAAATTCTCACCCTACCATCCGAATGTCGCAGCAGAAATCGAGACTCATCAGACCAGGCAACATTTTTCCAATCTTCTACTGTCCAATTTCGATGAGCTTGTGCAAATTGTAGCCTCAGTTTCCTGTTCTTAGCTGAAAGGAGTGGCACCCGGTGTGGTCTTCTGCTGCTGTAGCCCATCTGCCTCAAAGTTCGACGTACTGTGCGTTCAGAGATGCTCTTCTGCCTACCTTGGTTGTAACGGGTGGCGATTTGAGTCACTGTTGCCTTTCTATCAGCTCGAACCAGTCTGCCCATTCTCCTCTGACCTCTGGCATCAACAAGGCATTTCCGCCCACAGAACTGCCGCTCACTGGATGTTTTTTCTTTTTCGGACCATTCTCTGTAAACCCTAGAGATGGTTGTGCGTGAAAATCCCAGTAGATCAGCAGTTTCTGAAATACTCAGACCAGCCCTTCTGGCACCAACAACCATGCCACGTTCAAAGGCCTCAAATCACCTTTCTTCCCCATACTGATGCTCGGGAGAACTGCAGGAGATTGTCTTGACCATGTCTACATACCTAAATGCACTGAGTTGCCGCCATGTGATTGGCTGATTAGAAATTAAGTGTTAACGAGCAGTTGGACAGTGTACCTAATAAAGTGGCCGGTGAGTGTATATAGGTCTGCAAGGGAGCTGTATGCACAAAAATGGTAGGATATATGAATGTGTTATGGCAAAATAGCATGAGCAATAAAAATTAGGCATGAGAGCAGTAGTGGATTATAATACAGGTGGTTTGGGTGGTAGCATGGGGCGCAACCTTCTAGGGGGCCCATGGCCAAACATACCACACACTGTTTGTATTCTCAATACACATGTACACAAGTTCCACTTCAGGATCCTTGAAGGTCCTCCAAAGGTCCTGAAACTGCAGATTGAAAGCAGCAGAAGGGACACATCCTCCATTCCCCAAGAAAACCACTCAGTAAATAGATGGCCCCTGCACCTGCCCCTCAGTATATAGAGTCTATTGACCATAATAGGGGCATTAAGGCTATTGAATGGACACTACAAGATAGTGACTATGATGTTGAACAAAAAAAGTTCATTTTGGATTGTTTGGAGCTAACTTTGTATAACAACTTTTTTATGTTTCAGGATGAATTTTATTTACAGAAACGGGGTACGGCCATGGGGTCGAACGTGGCCCCCCCATATGCAAATTCGTTTATGGCCCATTTTGAGAACCAATTCGTCTATCAAAACCTGCTATTTAAGAATCATGTCAAAACTTGGAAGCGATTCATAGACGATATTTTTTGCATATGGGAGGGGCCACTCGACACCTTCTTAAGCTTTCTGGAACAATTAAATTCCGTATGGGAGGAACTAAAATTCACTTCGACGTACAGTCAACATGAAATAAGCTTCCTTGACACTAAAATCACTAAACAAGGGAACGGCACATTACTCTCTGACATCTACAGGAAGGACACAGACCGGAATAGTCTTTTACATTTTAATAGTGCCCATCCCCTTTCGATCAAGAGATCGATCCCTAAATCCCAGTTCCAACGGGTTGACCGTATAGTCTCAGACCCCACCCTTAAACAAATTAGACTTGAAGAAATGAAAAATAGGTTTATACAAAGGGGTTACCCAGCTAGGATACTTGATGAATCGAGACAACCATCATACAATAGAAGGCCTATAACCACACTACGTCTCCCGTTTGTGAGACAGTTCCATCCACTAATAAACAAGATTGATGACACCATTAGAAAACATTGGCACATATTGAGAGACACATATCAAAATATACCGGAATTTCAAGAACCCCCTTTAATATGCAACAAAAAACTTCCTACACTACAGAATAGATTAGTGAGAGCCGACTTTGGAAGTGGCAAAAGGTCCTTCACACAAACTTTACTTACCTCGAAGAAAAACGGAACTTTCCCTTGTCTAAGCTGCCAACAATGTAGCAATGTTAACAAAAGTGACACTTTCTTTCATCCCCATTCAGGACGTGCATATAAGATCAAAGGCTATTTTACTTGCCATTCTAAGGATGTAATTTACACCATTAAGTGTCCTTGCGGTCTCCTATACGTCGGAGAGACACGCCAGCGTGTGGGTGACCGCATAGGACAACACAAGTCCACCATTAGGAGGGAAAACCTGCTGTTACCAGTACCGGCACATTTTAAGAAATGTAATCATTCCTTACCACAATTAAAATACCAGGTTATTGATAAAATCAACCCCCCAAGAAGGGGTGGAAATGTCACCAAAATGCTCTTACAGAAAGAGGCATTCTGGATACACGAGTTGAAAACCCTCGAACCATATGGCCTTAACAGGGATTATGAAATTTGTCATTTCTAAACTGATTTCATATTATTTTATTACAGACACAGAATGTTTGAGCTCCACTGATTGGGGGAGAAGATATGGTATGAAATATATCGATTAAATTGTCTCTACATATAACTATGTCCTAAATATCAAATTACACTAACCAAAACATAATTGCATAATTTGCCAATAACATTTAACCCCTTGAAGTTTTTGAATGTCCGTTATCTTTTCTTCCTTACATATTTCTTTACAAGTCATCGACTAATACCCATGTCATCTTCAATATATAGAAAAGCATATTTTTGTTATGTACTTACCAGTGAAGATCATTTTGTATACTTTATTGATATTCTAACGGAGATGGGCTCGATGAACGCATCACGGAAGACGAATCACATGATAGAATCACGTGACAGATGATTGATCACAAGACCCGGAAACCACATGACAGATGACGCAGTGAATGACGTGTCATTTATTCATTGGACATTTATTTTCTTTATATAGTCTAATAGAACGCTAGCAAAGCAGCTGATGAAGGCTCGGGAAGAGCCGAAAAACGCGTTTGCGGTATTCTTTGTTTATATTTGAAAAATCTATTCAATTAAAAACCTTTTTTTGACTTACCTCGAAGTGCCGGGACCTTTACTTCATTTGAATTATACTCCTATCCACGAGCACGAGGGAACAGTCACCGGGTGCCAACCAGCTTCACACCAACTCAGTATATAGATAGCCCCTGCATGTGCCATCTCAGTATATAGATTCCCTGCATGTACCCACTCAATATATAGATGTCCCCTGCATGTGCCCACTCAGTATATAGATGGCCCCTGTACGTACCCACTCAGTATATAGATAGCCACAGCATGTGCAACTCAGTATATTGATAGCTCCTGCATGTGCCCACTCAAGATATTGTTGGCCCCTGCATGTGCCACTCAGTATATAGATAGCGCTTGCATGTGCCCACTCAGTATATAGATAGCGCTTGCATGTGCCCACTCAGTATATAGATAGCCCCTGCATGTGCCACTCAGTATATAGATAGCGCTTGCATGTGCCCACTCAGTATATAGATAGCCCCTGCATGTGCCCACTCAGTAAATAGATAGCCCCTGCACCTGCCCCTCAGTATATAGATACCTCTGCATGTGCCCACTCAGTATATAGATAGTCCCTGCACGTGTACACTCAGTATATAGATGTCCGCTGCATGTGCCCACTCAGTATATAGATTTCCCTGCATGTACCCACT